>CM061041.1:126873185-127459588 GCA_030762985.1 Adelphocoris suturalis
AAGAGAAGCAGATTAAGTACCATGGGGGGAGAAACCCAGCAAAATATGCTATAGGTGACCAAGTTTGGGCACGAAATTTCAGACCAAGGGAAGCAAAGTGGCTTAAGGGCACTGTTAGCGAAATTTTAGGACCTCGCAGAGTTTTAGTTAAAATTCCTTACTTAAATTTAGACTGGATTCGCCATTATCATCAGTTGAGACCTAGAACCAATAGCAATCCGGTGATTGGACCTGAACCAATACCGGATGATACTGGAACAGAGGTCATTGTTAACGATTCAGTAGTGACTGAGGGTGATACAAATACAAGTGCAACCCCGGTTACTAGCAAAAGAAGTAGGTACGGAAGACTAATAAAAAATCCTGTTAGATACAGTCCTGGATAATACCCTACCCAACTTTGCATACAATTCATTCAGTAGCAATGAAAGGAATTATTTAATTTTTTTTAAGTAAAGAATAATTATTATGTAATACTACTATTGAAATCGATACATAGGTATGTCAAGCTCCTAATATGAGTATTTTATAGCTACTAAGAGAAGTTATTTATTTTACTGTTCAATTTTACATTAAATACTGCATTACATAGTATGGTATTAGGAAAAATTATATGTTTATGTACATCTAATGCTTCTTGAAAATGTACCAACGAAATTTAGAAATATTATTTGGACAATTTTTGAAAAATAAATTAACGTTGATTTCTATTATGAGTTTGTAAAAAATATTGGAGTTACATATTTATTTTGGATGTATTCAACAATTAAGAGGGAGGAAATGTGATATATTTGAATTTGAATTATGTAACGCGCCAGCGCCTCCTGATGTACCTACGCTCTAGCGGCGATTGTTGTAATGTTGCAGATGGGCAGACAGCCATTTGCATAGTATTGTTTCGTTTTCCTTTGATTAAACTCGCTCTCGCTAAATCGCTTTTTATTCATATTTTATCCAGTGAATCCCGGTATTAAGAACATTACATCATCCTAAATAGTTGAATGAAACCACACCATGCAGCTTTTTCAATAGCTTGGCTACTGTATTTTGTTTTCACAAAATCCCGAAACTGTATTATACGTCTTGGGGCCTTCTAAACTGAACTAAATGTCATTTCTTCTTTTACTCGCCACTCACTTCGATGAATCTTTTTGAAAGAAAATTTAAAATTTAACCTCATACACGGCAAAAAATCATAGCATGAATACCTATGTCTTTGGGCTTCTCAATTCATGATTTCATGTTTGAGAAAGCGTTTAATACGTCCACTTGACGACATTTTGGAGCACACGACAGAATGTGTGACAAGTCCTTACAATAATGTAAACTGAATTTTGCGTTGCTATGCGTTCTCAATCTACGCGACCACGTTTGCTATATTATTGAACTTATTATTTAATGAGAAATGAGAAATCTTTAGAAAAATCCCTGTGACTATAAGGAAATGTAACTCTGTTGGTTTTTCACCAACAAAAATCGTTATCCACTCGTTGCAAAGCTCTCAATATACATCGTTACATTTACAAAAACTTTACATTTTTTTGGTGGAAAAAATATCTTCAAATTCATACATTGATCCCCAGCCAAAAGACATATCCGTATGTCATCAATTATTGCAGTACAAAATCAAAGTTTCCGCTTTATTTCGTTCTTTCTCGTTTCAGCGCTTGCTGATCACATTCGGTTCCGCGTCCATCTGTATATGTGTCTGTGCCAATTTACAGTCACACTACAAACTAAAGGTGTTACAGGTGATGAGGTTTAGTCCGATTCTGATGAACTTTGCAGAGATTGCGTGGGCTAGCTCCCCCAGAGATTGCCTATAATTTTCCTTGCCATCAGGTCTATAGTACCGCGTGCGGCGTGCGCATACACAAGCGCAAAATTCCAACTTTAACGATTTCTTATGATCTGTCGGTCCGAAATTGTTCGACTTCAGGCCTTGCCGGGTATGGATTTCAGAATGATGCCCTATTGCGCAGGCGCAAAACTAAAATTGTTTGACAGACAAACCTCCAGATTAATGAACCGAATTTTGAAATGTTCAGGCAGTTTGCTTTCTAACGCGAAGAAAATCCTCTATCAGTCCCATTTCCATAAGACAAAGAATAGCTCGTGAGCATGATGATTGTCCTCCAGTTGGTTTTTTATACTTTGCTGTTGTCTATTCTCTCCTTTTTGTGGGTCTGCTGCGTATATACTCATACAATACGAAGATAATTAAAATACAGAAAACAAACACTGCAATGAAAATCGATTTCACAAAAACAATCGATTTCTGGATAAAAATCGGTACAATCAATCGATTGCAAAAAAATCGGAAATCGGAGGTAAAAAATCGATTTTTCGATTTAATCAAAAATCGATTAGCATCCCTACGCCAAAAATCCGACCTGTGTTAGGTATGTAAGGTATCAAACATGGATCAATTCCAATAGGTCTTAAATAAGAAGCCTTGCCTCTATGATCTGGCTTCTGAGGGACGTCCTAAAAACCAGGAAATGAGGATGAAACATGACAAACAAAACTTTTGATTAAATAGTATTTAGTGCTAATAGACTGGGAGATTTTTCGTTCTAAACGCCTCTTTATCAAGATTGGTCTTTTGTATTAATTTTGTACGAAATAAATCTGAAATTGTTGTATAATTTCGTTTTGTGAAAAGATTTTTAAGCACTTGGAGCCGGTAAAACAGAAAAATATTGAATAGGGGATTGGGATTGCATTAATGTGATTTGAAACGTCTACTCCTTATTCCTTAATCGTGCACACACAGGAGAAGTCGCTCTAATATTTATTATTCTTCTAGATCTGTATCCATGTGTCTAATGCAGTAGCATACGAATCGTTAGGAACTTTCTGTACATTCCTATTGGATTGCTGCCAGATAAATACTATATAAACATTATTGTTGAGGTAAATATTTTAACAAGGACATAATCATTAAAGTAATTCAGGTCGCCATTTTCAATAAATTATTGGGGGTAAATAATCGATTGAATAACTCGTCAGGAGAAAAACCAACTATCTCCTCGCTTAAAAATGGGTTTTCTCATTTTTCGTTAAAAGTGAGTGATCTGTTGGTTTTTTCCCCCTGGACCCTTCTGTTGTCATATTTTAAATGGGATGAAAAACATTAATTAGAGAGAATACGGCTTGTGCTCGACCACACCCAGTACGAAATAAACTAAAAAAGTGACCGTTTTCGTGTATCGGACAATCAACCCCGTAATGGAATCAATTATCCCGGTAGAAAATCGAAAAATATGAACTGCATTTATCTACATCGCTACACTGTATAGCTCGTGATCACAGACATTAACGAACTGCGGCGGTAATTTCGAGATCATTATAAAATATGGGTTAATTGATTTCGACAACGTAAAGGGTCCGTAAAGGGATCGAAACCCAAACATCGTTGACCACCAATTACCAAGCCGGTATTGCGAAAACCGGTGATTGTCGTTAACTCGCTTCTCCCTGAGTAATGGTGTTTTAAGGACGAGGAATTGGGACCCCGCCATCAACATAATAAAAGGTGAAAAGGCAGGTGCATCGCTCCGAGAAGTGCGTTCGGGCGCGATGCACTTCGGACTGGTCGGTTTTTATGCAGCTTGCACTTTTTTTATAATGAAAATTCCATAATCTGGATTTTTCAAGGCAGCCGCGACAAGGTTGGGCCGCTCGGAGCCGGTTCCTCACAGACCTCACATGCGCCTGAATCGGTAACGAGCAGGTGCTCAGAGACAAGTCGTAGTGGCTCACGTCTGTTTCTCGAGTAACAGAAAAAACCCCAGGAACAGATTATTTTTAAGACAATAACAGTTACAGCAGTGCAGGATGGCCATATGAGCAAATTTTCGTAATTTTATTGCTGTATGATGTGTTTAAGTCAATTATTTTCTTCAATTTGACTGGATTTTTTTTTTTTTTTTTTTTTTTTTTTTTCATTAATGGTGCACATTTTACAGCCATATTTTAAACATAGGTTACTTACATATTACATGGAACATTCTTCGAAAGTAAGCTGATAAATTATATTCATAAAAATATTTAAATGTAGCTTTGTAGATATAAATGTTATTTGTTCTAATTGAAAGGTCGACAAATTAACTTATTATTAATGATATAATCAAGTAAAATGTCTCTTTCGCAATAAAATAAGGGACACTCCATTACCATGTGTTCCAGTGATCCATTCTCAAGTTCACAGAAACTGCATTGTGGTGGGATTTCGGGGTGGATACGGTGCAGGTATGATGCATAAACTCCATGATTTGTACGTAGTCGAACGACGGTTCTGCATAGCGCTTTGTGGACGGATCGCCCAACAGGCCAGACTTGTATTCAGACTTGAAGCTGAATACTCTTATAGAATGATACATAGATCGAACTTTTATAGTCGTTTTCCCACGTTTTCCAATATCTCGCTTTGATACTTCGATAAAAGTCAGATACTGGTATATCGGGGAGAAGTAGAATTCCATGCATGAGTCCATCTTCAGCTAAATTATCGGCTCTTTCGTTCCCATCTATTCCAATTGCCCTTTAATCCACAGGAACTGGAGTATATTGCCTTTCCTTTCACACTGACTGGCATAGGCTAGGATTTGGACTGTTTCAACGTTATTTGCTCGTTTCATGGATGAATTGCCAATTGACTGAATGCAGCTTTTGGAATCCAAACAATTTACCCAAGTGTTTCCAGAGGACTTTTTTTTTATGCCTCTAAAACAGCCACAACTTCGGCAGTATAACTCGAAGCTGTGGATGGAAGTTTAAATGCCTTTTCAATTCTCCCAGGGTCTACAAAGATTCCACATCCAACATTAGTGCCTGATCTCGAGCCGTCTGTGTAAATAATACTACTGTCTGTCCACTTGATCTGAATGTACTCATGAACCCTCTTGTTTGGTCTAAATCGATTAATTATATTGCAATAATTTAACCTCACTGGAGTCATAATCTCGGAGTACTGGAGGCGACATCTTGGCGGAGTACGATTTATGCTTAGAGCTGATTGGAAAGCTCACTTTCGGGAGAAAAAAACAGTTTGGTTTATTACTTTCAATAATGAACCTTTGTAATCGACTGAGAAAAAAAAATTTTTTTTAACACCCCCTGAACATTGTTTGGTTTACGTTTCGAGATGTGTAGAATCAAAAGTCCAGTCATGCAGCATGACCCCATGAGCGAATTTTTGAAGAAATCTTCGACATTTCAGTCGCTATTGATCGTGTAGAGAAATTTTAGTTTATGATTTTGATAGACAAACATGGAATCAAATTATTAAAAATAATTAGGAGGTACTCATACTTTTTTCTAAGCCACAGTCAGTATTAAAGCTACATCAAGTCCTAAAACAGTTGAGCGTAAAATATTAAAGAGAGCGACCGAGAATCGGAGGACGGAATATTTCACAGAGTAAACTCATCAGTTGTGATTGTTTTTTTTTTTTTCCCTCTAACAAGCACCTACTACTAGCATGGTTCTAGGATTGGTTATACAGGGATACTTCCATAAAAGTAGTTCAATCAGAATTTGGACAATGTTTCATGCAAATATTACCGATTTTTACAACTAGAGAACGGCATTATTTCGATTTTTGACTGATTTTTCAACTTTGAAATTTTTGAAAACTTGATACATATTCTTATAGGAAATTTTACGCTGATTCCGAATATACCACATGTTAGTATGCTGCAAAAATTATTTTGCACAACAAATCGCAAAAAACAGGCTATTTTGAAATTGTTGACTACATTTTTGAAAATTTCAACCCGAAGATGTAATCCGATCATGCTGGCCAACGAACTTGAACTTTCGTTTTGTGTCCTAAACATTTTAAAATTTGTTTAAAGTTTCTAGCACAATTCTACGGACAGTTATCGTATGGAATGACACATACATATATACATACATACATATATACATACATACATACATACATACATACATAAAAAACTTAGTAAAACGGCAGGTTGAAAAGGAAAGAAATTACATAGCCTCAAAGGCCACATCAGCTGTTTAGTAATCCTCCGAACCTCGTGATATTGTTTTTTGAAGTGTTCCAAACGAGCTCCATTAAATTTCAGCAACGTGAGTCGATTAGAAAAGAACTTAGCCTCGGAAGTTCTGAAGCTGATCAGAATAACACGAGAACTGAAAATATTACAGCAATGTAAAATTATACCAGGTGACTCAGAAAGAGTAACGCTTAGACCACCGAGAAGTTTCAACGACATTACATTATTATTATTATTATCACTGAATTACAACGACATTGAAAAGAACTAGAGCTTTTTGATCAAACTCTACATACTCATATCAAAAAGCCTTAAACTCAAGGAATTTCACAACGAATTTCCATGAAGGAAATTTTGGATTCATTGCAATTTTTTTAGAAAATTGGCTAAAAGGTTCTGACCTTGGTAGACACGGAAGTAATCAACCTTCTGTTGTTAGGATAGAAATAATAATTTAATGAAGAGTAATTCCTAAGTATTTACTAACCAATCTGAAAAATCAATGCACTTTTGAAGAATGTTGTGGATTGGATAAGTGGCAGACGGCAGACACTCACGACCAATTACTGAAGTAATAAAATATACTTGGTTGTGAAACTTTTCTGTAGAAAGTCTCTCATCAAAATACAACCTGATCAAGATTTGATAGTTAACATAATGATATGACTAATATTATTTATTAGAATTATGATAATCGAATGCGAGGCCACGATGAATTTCAAGAGATATAAGAAGCCCAGTCGACCCAATTACGGTGAACTGCTTCTGTGCCTTCACTAATCAGGAGGATTTCCATAATTATATTCAGAGTATGTAGAAACGACGGCCTGTAAATTAGGTTTTCTCGCAAGGGAATTGGAAAGGTAGAAAAGCTGAGGAGGTTCCAGGTCGGGACGGAAAGGCAGATGGGCGTCCCGGGAGCCCCAGGTGGCCTCTGGTTTGGATGCGCCGGTGCAGGGCGTTCCGATCCCCGGCGTTTCTTTTTTAAAAACCCCAACATACGGAAATCAGGGGCGGAAGTGCACGTGGTGTCCTGTGGGAACTTCCTGGGATGAGCTGCGGAAGGTACAGGAACCACCTTTTAGATGCAGGAGTTACGGGAGATCAACAGGTTCCGGAGCTTGAGCGATCCAAGTAGGCATTAGGTTCCTGGGAAGCCTTGAGTTTCAGATCCTACCTAATATAGTAGGTACCTATCGGCTGGAAACCCGTTTTTAGTTACATATATACCCTTAAACAGGGTTGCCAGGTGTCCTGTTTTGGCTCGGACAGTCCGGCTTTTTATCAAGGCGTCCGGGCGAAAACTGAAAGTCGCTCCGGACGCTTAATGTCCGGTTTTCAGTAAAAAGAACGGAATATGTCCGGTTTTTTATTTTAAAACCACGCGCCTTCTCACGTAGGACGTTCTGTAGACTCTTCAAGCTGAAAATTATCGCGAGCTTGATGAAACTTCATTCACCCTCTCATACCATGCCTCAACTGAGACCATGTTTTTTCACATTCCAGCTAAAATTTATCTACCAAGTTTTTACTTTTCAAAACAGTTCATGTTTATGCTGTTGTTACGTTTCGAGAATCAACAAACATAATTATTTTACAAAATTCAACACTGATTTTTAAAATATGCTCGAAAACCAAACTTGGTTGAGTTAGAGTGGAGAAACATGGTTTTAATGCGATTAACGTGGTTTCTTTGAGGAACTCTTTTACAAATTTTATATACCTATCTCGAATATGAATGAGAATTGAGTGACTTAGTTCAACTCAAAAATTTTTCAAAGCTTATCTGAATCCACTCATTATAGCCGGCAAACGGTATTTGTTGGAACATATTATAGATAATATAGGTAAATATCAGGTCTCATTTGGCAGGAAGATGGTTTCATCAAGGAAATGGATATCAATAATTGTGAATGCATGGAATTTATGACTGTATGATCTTTTAATAAGTAAGTAGTTTTAGTCTATACTTTCCCCCATGTCCGGTTTTTTCCTCCATACCACCTGGCAAATCTGTGATTCTATAGATGTAGATGTAGCGATTGTTTATACAGGTAACCACCATATATATATATATATATATATATATATATATATATATATATATATATATATATATATATATATGAATAGGTACGTATCAAATCGAACAACATCAAAAATTGTTGGTAGCCACCGATTCATGAATAGCTGGGCCGGAGGACGAGCAGTTGATAAGTGTGGGGTTGTGAAGTGAAAAGCTCTTGCAAAAGTGCCTCTTTGTTGTTGGTGGTCCTCAATTTCGTGGCCCTATACCTTATCTTGATGGTTCTTATCACTCTTTCTGCCATACCGTTACTTTTTGGATGGCACGGAGAAGTAAATACATTATTGATTCCGTGTTTTTTCATGAATTCATAAAACTCCGTTGATGTAAATTGCGCTCCGTTGTCTGTGACAATCTTGCGAGGTATCCCATAGCGAGCAAACCATTCACTCAAGTGAGATTTCAAGGCTTTGGCCGTTATTGTTGTCATAACATCTACCTACTTCTATCCAACGAGAGAATGTTTTCGGTACATTCCATAAATACATGATATATGTATTTAATACATAAATACATTCCACAAATGTACCGAAAAAATGCATGTGTGGGTTCTTATCCCATCCTCGTCGCCAGTATAATAACTAGACGAGACGTAGAACAATGATTACAAGAACGTATAGTTTATAATTGAAATTCAAAATCAAACATTTCAACAATGGATGACCAAATGATTTTTTTTTCTTTTTTTTTTTTTTTTCATATTTTGGTGGTAACGAACAGCCATGGTGATCACTGGATTAGACATTCCCTACACATTTCATGAGTCTCTGTAGGAAATTCAATCAAGTACTTAGTCAAACAGAGCTGCTAGGGTGGTCCTTGAAAAAAAAGCAGTCGTGACGATATTATGATTTCACTAGAAACCTAAACCTCTTCATTTAGACTATTGTTAACTGAGATTAAGTTGGGTGTCTGAAAGCTCTCGAATGAAAGGCACCTTAGCGAGCGTTACTGCGCTATTCTCACGTATCGTTCGCGCCAACTGTTCTCCTCTAGGGCCTTCCGAAGCACGACTGAGAGCTCTATCCAAGCATATGGCTGTGATTTCAAAACCCGGAGCGAATGGGATCATGTTCCCGACCTCTCAACTTCGAAGTGCAGTCCTAGGCTTTTCTGTTTTTTATTTTATTTATTTTTTTTTTAATGTATGTGTACGAGGCTACAGGGTGTCTCATCGTTCTGGCCATCGCACGTACCAAGTTGGGTTAAAACATCTAGAGGCTCCTTACAATATAAGGAAGGTACCCATTTATATAACAAAATAAAACTAAATTAAATTTCAAAAAAATGATCGTATATACTTTTTGCAAGTGTGTATCTGGTCAGAACAGATACAGTACAAATTCACATGATCGGAAAATTAAGATCTGTATAGTCCATCCTTCTCCAAGCAATCGGGACGAATTACCTCTTGAACGATCCTCTTAAGAGAGAACAATGAGAGTTGAATCGACTAGTGCACTTTTCGGACGACGTTGATCTGATGTGTTGGGGAGGTAACTTTCAAAGTGATGATATTACAGGTTGTGTGGTGTATTTTCTTTTTATCATATTTGTCTCCTTTTTCGTGCTTCTCTTTTTTTATAATGGTACAGATAATATTTTGTATGCTTCTTGCCTTAATTGATGTATTTATTAGCGTATTCTCGTAGATAATGAACTACTGCAATAGCTCGGAAAATTTTAAAATAAAAATAAAAATTTAAATCCGTTTTGAGGTATTCTGACATATATACATATATGTCATTCCAGACTCTCCTTAGGATTGGGATAAAAATTCCGTGATTGCGCCAAAAAATCAAACTTTCCAAACGAAAGGATGAGTTCGTTGACCAGCACTTTTTGAGCACACTAAATTGGTCAAAATTCAAAAAATTTACTACAAAATTCACTAAAAATGGCTAAAAACGGCTAAATATTGTTGAATTTATATTTTTTGCAGATTATTGCTCAAATAAAGTTTATTAACTGTAAAATAGAATATTCAAAAATTTATGTACAAAATTATACAGAAAAATGTAGGTACTTAAAATACATTAAAATTCGACAAAAATCGATGAAAACTGCAAAAAAATTTAAAAATTCAAAACCTCTATTTGAATAGTAAATTGTTATTTAGAATACATTTTTTGCCATAAAATTAATATTTAACAATTTCCTTGCACTCAAAAAGCTCACATTTCAAAAAAATTCAACATTACACAAACGATAGGTAATTTAAAAAAAATCGCTCATACGATCATGTTGCATGACTGAAACTTTTTTCATGTAAATTGGGTCAATCCCATTGTATACTTAAATAAACAAATTAAGCTTTTAACAAAGATTTCACATCCGCGCATGCACAGCAGCTAGGTACTAATGATACAATCATGTTAAAATTGATATCTTATGATCAAATCGTATTTTCCTATTTTGAGTTTATTAAACAACAACAATTTATTGGAACGTAGAGGAATTAGGTACTTCAAAGAACTCTTTGGCTAAATTGATCCTCTATTTCTTTTGATCTCCTCATCTTTCATTGGTCCCTCATAAGCCTAACTGAAGTGCTGCTCCGTCTCCAAACCCAAGCTCCGCACTTCTCCATCTTTTTCTTGCGCCTCTAAGGCACATGCTGGATGCACGCAATATCGCCATTGTGATGCGGACTCTCAACCATCCTCGAACAACCGTCTGAGGCCGATTCCAAATGTCTGCTAAGCGCTCACCCAATACTTTCACAAAGGCATTCATTTGAGGAGCACATAGACCATCGACTGAACATACCAGGGGTGTGAATGAGGCATGCCTCTCTTCACATGCATTCAGATACTTACGCATCTTTTCTTGCTCTGCTGAGGCTTTTCCTATTTCCACCAAATTTAGGTGAAATTGGACAACTAGGGCGTGGGAAAATGAAGCTTAATGGAATTTATTTTGCGCATGCGCAGAATTAAATATTGATTTGGGAGCAATGAAACAGATCGGGGACCATATACTGCTTGACCCGCACATTTCCTGAGGATTTCATCAAATAGGACAAAAACTGTAGAACTTATGCTTATTACTTAAATTTCACCTTTGCACATGCGCAGTAGCTACTAATATTAGTACCATCTTAAAATTGATGTAAAATGCTCAAATTGTCTTTCCCATACTCCCTCTCAAATTCAAGCGAGATTTGACGACTAGGATATGAATAAATGATGCTTGTTGGAATTTACGTTTGCGCATGCGCAGAGTGAAGTATTGATTCAGAATCGATGAAAATGGCAGGGATTATCTACAACCTGACCCACATATATTATTTCCTGAAAACTTCATTAAAGTCAACTGTGGAAATTGAGCTTGATTCAAGGATTTGCGGGCACACGGCAGACCAAGGCCCTACAACTGTACGTGGATCTCAGACGCCGCCTACTGCAAATTGAAGAGAGCATTGGCGGACATATTGGGGGCAACTTCACGCGCGCTTTTTGAATTGTGAGGATAGCTAGTTTGTGTATAAGTGTTCATAGAAAACATATTTTGTATTATCTTGATGAAAACTAGTCTAAAATCATTAAAAACGTCAATTATTATGATGACAACACAGTTTTTAAATGAATTTTATGCAATATTTTCAACAGAGACAAACTGTGGGAGCTGCTTGTCTTTGGAATATCTAACCATATATGACGATTTACAAACTTATTTAGGCCACAATTCTCGTCCGATTTTCGTGATTCTTTTTTTTTTTCAACTATGAATTTGGTCTAGTTTTGGATCTTATATCAGGTATTTCAAATTTGATTATGAAAAAGGGTGAATGGAGGGGGTAACAGTAAAATATCATGATGTGTTAACTAATATCGTCAGATTTTTGTGATTCCTTTTTTTTTCAACTATGAATTTGGTCTAGTTTTGGATCTTATATCAGGTATTTCAAATTTGATTATGAAAAAGGATGAATGGAGGGGGGGTAACAGTAAAATATCACGATGTTTTAACTAATATCGTCAGATTTTTGTGATTCTTTTTTTGTTCAACTATGAATTTGGTCTAGTTTTGGATCTTATAACAGGAATCTCAAATTTGATTATGAAAAAGGGTGAATGGAGGGGGTAACAGTAAAATATCATGATGTTTCAACTAATATCGTCAGATGTTTGTGATTCTTTTTTGTTCAACTAAGAATTTTGTCTAGTTTTGGAAGGTGTATTAAAAGTTCCAAAATTCATTGTGGACGAGGAAGATTGAAGGAGGTAATAGTAATAAATCATGATGTTTTAACTATTCAAGTCAGATTTTCGAGATCATTTTTTAAATTCGATTATAAATTCGGTCTAGGTTATAAAAATATGTCGGGAGCTTCAAATTTCATACTGGAAGTTTTATTATTTGAATTTGCTGTCGGTGGAGGGAGTTAATTGGGGGGGGGGGGGGGGGGGGGGGTTCGAGAAGTCATGATATATTTGTTTTTTCTCTCATTTTAACTCTCACCAAATATATATAAAATCCATTCATAGGGACGTCCGTGTAATGCATGCATTACTTACCTATATGATTTCATGTAGATTTGCGTAGTGGCGATATTGTACTTTTCATAAAGTACATATAATAGTTAGGGCATAAGTTAGTTAGGTATTTTAAAGTGAAAGATCCTTCCATTATTCAAAAGCAATTGTCTCAGAACCATTCTTCCAAAGTAACAGAAGAATCGCTCTGCATTTCAATATTGAGACAATATCTTGTACATAAGACACAGTTTTACAAACACCATGGGTTCACCTGGATGGGGCAAGGAGTATGATCAGAGGAGCTGAACAATTGAATAAGTAAATGAATAACTACATCATGGCACTTTCTATGTTATTACATTATTTTCATTTTACATACAATTTCATACAATTCTATCAATACAATACAATATACAATAGTACAATACAATGCCAATACAAAAAACAATTTCATACAATTCTCTCAATTTCTTGTTTAAAGGAAATCTGTGGAAAAAACAAAACAAAGTTTAGATTAATTTGAAACTTTGTAGCTCATGCATATTGATAAGTTAGTAAAAAGAAAATTATTACCAACTACAATAGGTACTGCGTTACCACATCAAGAGGCCTACAACAGACCAAAATAATCTTTAGGAAATCGTGAAAATCTATACTTACTTGTGAAATGAGAGTGTGCAGTCTTCAGTTTTTGCGATTTATGCAGTTTGAATGCCGCACACACCAACCATTGTGCATTATCAAAGAAATTTCATGAGTAGATAAACTATAATAATACAATCTTCATTGCACATGAATAAACGATGTTGCCCCCAATATGGCCGACTTCAGACCGTTCAATTTGCAACGCGACACTAGCGCTACGAGTGGGTCTAGTTTACTATTACAATGTCTTTGCGACAGACAGACACGGAACTAAAGTTGTTCAGAATGGTCTAAAACGTGAAATGCGAGTGGACATTTTGATTTTGGAGACCAAAATTTTTTTCTCACGAAACTGAAAACCATGCATCTCCTACCTTTAAGTAGACTCGGAAGCAAAATAACCTGACTCGTTTTCATGTAGGTCGACGACGTCAAATCCTCTGCTAGCTTGGTCTAGGGATGTTGCAATACATAGAGAAGGGCTTACAAAGTCTGGCAATATTTTGAAAAAAATGTATACGCTTCTGAGGTGTAGAATTACCGTCTTAAGGTCAAGATGTCATACCTGTCACACTCCCCTACTAATGATTCCGTATTTGGTGATTAGGGCCCTGCCCCTTTGACCAAAAACGTCGTAACAGCAATCACAACAATTCCGTTAGAGCAAAGCCGTATCATGGAGGCGCCTCAGGTCAACAATTGCTAGACGAAAAATAGAGAAAAAAGTAGGTAGTTGACTCCTGACTGACGGATGCGGGGAGAATTATTATCGACTTTTTGATCACTATTATTTACACTTAGAACTTGGTCTATTGGATAGATAAGGGTTCGTATGGGAAGAGAAACGAACGGAAGGGGTCAGAAGGATGAAGTGAAGAGGGCAGCTGCGGAGAGTAAATTTTCGAAAAAACGCATCTGGCTCCACATCCCTGGCGCATCCCTCCGAAAGATGGAACTCATATATTGGATAGTCGTTATCAGATGACAGGGGCAGACACTGTTCTAGGCCGATGTTTACCCTGACAAATCACTGATAGATAAGTGGACCCAGGTGAGGGCATTCAGCTGTCCCGTACCCACTACAAACAGTTGTCGGGGGTGTAAAGGCTTAACAGGGATGACTCCCCTTCTGATGAGGCGATCTAGGTGAGAAAACATATCTTTTCAATGTTGAAGGGCGATCGAACCGGAGGGGGATATTAATTTTGGAACAAAGGAGGACAAGGGCGGACGAGGATGGACCTTCTAACAAATATGACAATAGGAGCTTTCAACTCCATCTTGAGGAAATAATTGAGACATCCAGCTGTTCAACGCCATTATTCCCCTCCTAGTGCACACGCACTCCTACTCTGAATTATCTCTGCTCCAGAACTTCTGAAAATAAGAAAAGGATAAACATTTAATTACCATTTAAATAACCAGCATCATGATTCAATTATTCGTTTCATTAATCGTTTTGATTTCATAATTCATCAAATTCATCAGTAGGGTTTCAAAGGTAAACAAGTTATGGAAGTTTTGGTTATTTTAAGCTCATTTTCTTTATTAAAAAAAAAAAGAGAAAAAAAAGCTATTGTATTCACTTTGTTCGTTGATGTATGTATGTATTTCCTCTTGAAATCGTTTTAAATGCCACTTCCCAACGTCAGATTTCTTTGAAACTTGGTATAGATGTAATCTCTAACATGGGATGAAGATGTATGGGGCCGCTGACGCATGATCATCTGAGTGTGCTCCAGCTCCTATTCAACGCAGGAAGCTGAAATTTGAAAGGGAGGCTCAAGGGACAATGCTGAAGCACCAAAACGTTACTTTCTTCATCATTAAGGTTATCGGCCTAAACAGCCAAAGCTGATTCAGCAGGAAGCTGAAATTTGAAGGAGGCTAAAGACGATTGGGAGGTCATCGATCAGCTGAGTGAGCTCAAAATCCATTTTGTCTCCTATTCAACGCAGGAAGCGTCTATTTCACGCGGATATCCACACAAGAAAATGCGCTATCATATGACTCACTTCGTGAGCATCGATCTACTTGTTTTAATTTATGTAGTTGAAATTTTACGACAAATGCATAAAGCATAAGGGAGCCAACCACAAAAACCTAGTTACGAGCAATCAGGCATCAATGTTATTTTGAATTTTCAAATCAAGTGATGATTGTGTTGGAATTGTATTTTGTTCCTCTCTAACCTGATTGAATTCAGCGATATTTTCTTCTTCAAAAATATGCAATACTGCAGTAGAATCCACAAAATCAAATTATATGTGAATGGCTCCTTCCTGTGAATTGAGGGCCTAGCTGTTCGGAAAAACTAAGAATTGAACCTCATCAGCTGATTCTATTCTGATAAATTCCCATCCTCATTTAGCAAAACGTGATTCATAAATGGCATTCCAAAATGAATAAAAGAACAAAGAAATAACTATAATCTCACGAACATTATAATATTATTTAAAACATAAAATAATTATAACTATAAGGCGGTAGTGAACAGGGCTGTCTCCACTCATTCACAGAATAGAATCAAAGATCTTTTGCTGAAATCGGTTGGGTTGAATTCCATCCAGAAGAAAAATCAACCGTCTTGGTTCCCTTTTCAACCAAAAGCGATTATTTGAGTGGTTCATTTTTGAGAAACCAATGAGGCCATTCTGATTATCGTTTTCTAATTCAAATTTTAGAGGGAATGCCTTAGCAACACAATGGCTCCTTTTTACTGTAAGCCCATCTCATAACACGCTTACCTAAATTTTTCATTTTTTGTGGTTAGTTCTCCTCTGGTTAGTGTACCATCAAAATCCAAAATAGTAGTTGGTGTGCAGAAACTGATTTGAAAATCAGTATGATCATCTAGGACTTCAAGTACAAGCGATACCACTTCGGGTTGTAAAGGCTCAACAGGGATAACTCCCCTTCTGATGAGGCGATCTAGGCGAACACATGTCTTTTCAATGTTGATGGGCGATCGAACCGGAGGGGGATACTAATTTGGAATAATGGAGGACAAGGGTGGTCCTTCTAACTAATATGGCTATATGAGCTTTCAACTGCATCTTGAAGAAATCAGTGCAGAAGGAGGGGAACTGTATACTGTTATTGTATTATGGAACAACAGGATTGGATTTACAAAGAAGAATGAAAAATCTGTTAGAAACCTTGGTTTTTCTAAGAAAAACTCATTAAAGGGCCGTTTTAAGTATAGGGACTAGGGGTATATTCAGAATTAGTGAAAAACATCGTGGGTTGGCATTACACCAATTCAGATTCAGCGCACATGAAAACCCCCTAGTAGCAATTTTCAGCTCAAAAGACTGATCTGAGGCCCCATGCAGACGGGGGCCATGACGTCATCGTGCAAAGGCATTTCAAGAGCCGTATTAGTGGTCAGAACTCATCATCCGAAAAACACATTCCGTGTTCTTTGCTTTGATATTTTTTGATCCAAACTGAAATAATCCAGGGGTCTGGGGGTGTCCCCCAGAAGAAGCCATAATATAATACATTACCATACTGATACAAATCTTGATCGATTACAAAGGGTCATTATTGAAAATAATAGATCAAAATATCGAGAGAAAAAAAACTACGAGAGAAAAAAAACGGTAGTCGAAAAGGAAAGAAATTAGAACTCAAATGCACCTCAGCTGATCAGTTCGACTCCGTAACTCGCTCTTAATTGTGCTCGAGGAGTCCCAAAAGAGCCTGGGTCAGATTGTGGGTCTTTACAATAATATCCGTGGCTTATACATTTGCAGCGTTTACTCCTGAAGAAAATAAACTAAATATTGGATGAACAGGCTATTTTGAAGGGTTCATTGCCTTATTTGTGTTAACAAACACCAACTCTGTTATCTCGACAGTTTGACGCAGTTCCGTGGCGAGAAACATTTCGTGAACAAGAGCGGACTGTCAGAATTTCCACGGGAGCACCTCTGCTAACTTAACATCGTTATCTGAGTTAACGTGGACTATCTAAACTGTCCAGTTAGTGGAGCAGCGCATCAACAGTTAATTTACGCTGGGAGCATCTCCTGTCAAAATGGCAAAGGAGGCCGAATGGGACGAAGAAGCAACCCCTCAACACTTTACATTTTAAACTAATTGTAAAAGAGCAAGGTCATAAGAATACCGGAAAAACTAAAATTTTAAACTGAGATAGCATTTTATTTTAATGAAGAAACCAAAAATGCCAGTTTCTCTTCTTCCATGTATGATGGCAAACGTACTATCCGATGAGTAGTACCCACTTGTATTGCATATGAGTAATTAAATTTATGAAAACCTTGAATCAATGAAATCTTTATTTGCCTTTACAAAACTTGTTGCTTGACAATCGTAAATAACGCATTACAATAATAATTAAAATACCTATTGGTTGATTCGCTAATTCGGTATCTTGGTACTGTGATGTCAACAAAGAATGTCAACCTTCAAAGAGATCCCTTTCAAAGATAAAAATGTTGGCCCTTAATTACTACTCTTTAGGGTTGATCATAAGTGATGCCGATGTTACCGGCACATCCCCGGCCGATGTATGATTCTTGCGCCAAACTTCATAAACTTTGGTCCAGTAGTTTTTGAGAAAAGCTCTCGACAGAGTACGGTGGACGGACGGATTTTGTTTTATTTGATTTTTGGAGTCTACGCATCTCGAAACGTAAACCTAAACCAACAAATGTTGAGGGGGAAGGGGGGGGGGTCTGTCCTTCGCTGGGCGTCCACAATGATAGAGATTTAGGTTTTTGACCAAAACAAATTTCTTTCTCACAATAGTGAAAACAATGCTTCTACTGTCTAGGTAAACTGCAAACTGACTAGGCAAAACAACTTTAAAAAAGCTTCTACATACACCGCTAGTTTGTTATCAATCCACTCACGTATTCAAGCTTCTTCCGATTTCAACGAGCTCAAAAACGGTCAATGAATGGATTCGCGTGAAGACTCTGTGAGTATCCTTGACGGTTTCGCGTTTTCTCAAAATTTATCATCGAGGTACGCCCACAGCTGATTGCCCTTCGCAGGGCGTCCACAACATTAAATATATGATGCAAATAGAAATTTAGGTTTTCGACCAAAACAAATTTCTATCTCACAATAGTGAAAGTAATGCTGTTTAGGTAAACTGCAAACTGACAAGGCAAACCAATTTTCAAAAAGCTTCTACAAACACCGCTAGTTATCAATCCATTCATGTATTCAAGCCTCTTCCGATTTCAACGAGCTCAAAAATTGTCAATGAAGACTTTGAATGGATTCTTGACGATTTCCCATTTCCTGAAAATTTATCATCAATGTACGCCCACAGCTGACTGCCCTTCACTGGGCGTTCACAACATGATTGAATTAATGTATGATGCAAATAGAAATTTAGGTTTTGGACCAAAAAAAAATTCTATCTCACAATAGTGAAAGTAATGCTGTCTAGGTAAACTGCTAACTGACTAGGCAAAACAATTTTCAAAAAGCTTCTACTAATACCGCCAATTATCAATTTACTCATTTATTCGAGCCTCTTTCAATTTCAACGAGCTCAAAAACGATCAATGAATGGATTCGCGTGAAGACTCTGTAAGTATTCTTGACGATTTCCCGTTTCTTCAAAATTTATCATCGAGCCACGCCCACAGCTGACTGCCCCTCACCGGGCATCCGCTTCCTGGATCATCCCCTGGGTTCCCTGTTCCCACCAGGGGGTGCGGCGACCTCTTCACATGTCCAACTATAGGCTCACTCACTCTCCCACCTACACACACTGACGCACGCACACACACAGACATGCTCCTCACAAATTACTGTTAGAAAAAACTCTCCCTGCTACTGTTGCTTTTCGTTCCATCAGTCAGACGTCCTGTGACGGAACATTACCTGGTTCTCAGACCATGTCCCCCCTTCAGGAAGTAGAGGCGTCTAGCATCTTCCCCCCAACACTGCTCGTAAGTAGTCTAGGAATGCAATGTTAGATGTCATCATGTTCCGATTCAGGATTTTTTATACCCTAAAGTTCCAGTCATGCAGCATGGTCGTATGAGCGAATTTGCGTAAATTATCGTATTGTATAATGTTAAATTGTTTTCAAATTAGAGCTTCATGAGTGCTCTGTTAACTGTTAATTTTTAACTAATGTGAACTATTAATTTTATGACAAAAAATGTATTCTAAATAATTACCTGCTACTCAAAAAGAGGTTTATGGTTCTTAGCTTTTTTGAAGTTATCGATTGTTTAGCAAATTTTATTGAAATTTAATTACATTTTTCAGCATAATTTTGGACATAAATGTTTGAATGTTCTATTTTATAGTTAATAAACTTAATTTGAGCAATATTCTGAAGAAAAAAAAGCAACATAATTTCAACGTTTTTGAGCCGTTTTTATCCATTTTTAATGATTTTTTAGCTCATTTTTTGAAATTTGAACAATTTATTGTGCTCAAAAAGTGCTGGCCAACAAACTCATCCTCATGTTTGGAAAGCATGATTTTTTGGTGCAAGAACGGAATTTTTATCTCGATCCTACTAAGGAGAGTACATCGTATGTAATGACACATATATATATAAACAAATAAATGAATACATATATATATTTTTTTATTTATATATATATGAAAAAGCGTTACACTCTAGAATTCGTTTGAGAATGCCTCAAACGGATTTCAATGAAGAAATTTGTCAAAATTCTGATTTTAAAATTTTATGAGCCATT
This sequence comes from Adelphocoris suturalis, assembly GCA_030762985.1. Classification (NCBI taxonomy): domain Eukaryota; kingdom Metazoa; phylum Arthropoda; class Insecta; order Hemiptera; family Miridae; genus Adelphocoris; species Adelphocoris suturalis. The sequence continues at coordinate 126,893,128 of CM061041.1, forward strand.
GTAATAGTTTCATTTTCTATGAAAATCCGCTAAAAACCCCTCTATCGTACAGTTCCATAATATGTAGTCTAGCGATTTTGATCATCCAGCTAAATACAAATTTTTACGTTCCAAGACCTGTGCATACATACAAAATATCTGTTGAAACACCAATCTGCCTATCCATATTTTGGTTTACTACTTCAATACCTTAAGAATTTACCACAAAAAATATATATCCCCCCTCATTCTCTTCTTAAGAATGTTAATTTACATTTCGAAATCCAAAAATATTTTTAAATAGATAAGTATACAGGTATACTTAATAAGAATAATTAAAGAAATAATCCGCTCGTCTGTTGTCTGAAGCTTTTCACCAAAACTTTTTTTTAGCATGGAACATGCTTTAGCCTTGAGCTAACAGCCAAAAACGTTACGCGGAAGTGTCAACATATTTTCTTTTGATTTTCACGTAAAACCAAGCCGTTGCTGGGGAAATGAAACTTCCCTTCCCTCTTTAGTTTTCATCGGACAAAAATCGTTCTCCATTCGATGGAAAGCTCTCGATTTATCACGCATTTCTTTCTTACTTGCTCTTCTACTTAAGTAAGTCGTAGTATTATATTTATTCATATTATAAATGAATACAGTAAACAATGGCGCTTGTTTTGTTGTCACTTGGTTGAGAAGTTAATCTTGGTTGTAGTAATTGTAGACGCGCACCATAACAGAAAATTACACCTAGTAATTTCGATTAGTAAAATATTTATGTCATAGTTTTAACGGGAAGAAAGCATGTACCATGTTTTAGCATTTTAGCCGAGGGCTCAAAGCGGAAAGTAACCGAGGGTTCCTGGGGCGCAAAGCCCCTTGTGAGGCCCACAGGGCCGAGTTTTAATTTTTTATTTTAAAGGTAAAATGACTATTTGTAAATCAATGTTGTACATCTCAGCTGGTGTAAGTGATCTGAATGGGGTAGGGACTACCTAATTAACATGTGACTTGTCCCGAGGAGCCCAATTTTATGGCCGCCCTCCGATCATAAATAGAAAAGTCATTGTCTCTTGTGATTAGATGTCTTGTGTGTCCAACCGATCCTTGTTTCGTTTTTCTCTTCAGTTGTCGTGTCGCTTGTGCCGCAGGAATGAGTGTAGCTGAAGCGTGCACTGATGGATGTGTGTGAGGGTTCTCATTAATGTGTGTAGTCTGTTCTAAAGGGGCTTGAAATGTAACTTCTTCGACTTAGAGAATTTACACATCATTACGGATCATAGTGTTGCGTAGAAACCACGGAGAATCTACAATGTCATTGGGTAGAGGTTTTTTTTTGTCTGTATTTTTCCAATTTGTGATTTGCAGGCTGAATTCCGCTTGTCACACCCGTACATCTAGGTGGGGCGCACAAGGGTATAATAGTCTTTTGAGGTGGAGAGGGAGGCGCGATCTAGCTGACACTAAAAACTTTAGTTGCTTGGTTTAGAAAGCATCTAGAAACTTTAGATGCTTTCCATCTTTTGAGACACTGCAATGACGTGTGATGACCTTGGTTTACGAAATTTAGCTCGCGAACCATATATCGGCTGGGAATGTACATGAAATCTCGTCATCACTTTCAATCAACCCTAAGTTTTTTATTACAGAGCTTTAGTCATTACATTCTGTGATTGTATTTTCAATTTCTCCTACAAAAAAAGTGATTATTTCACCTCATAAATTTTTTTAGGAATACATTAAGTAAGTGATCACTGCTAATTGACAGCCAATTAGTCAAACCAAACAGAGGCCTGTTTGCGTTTCCTCAATATTTTTTGTTGAATTCCCACTCGGAAGAACATCATTGAGGCAACAAACCCCGAGAACATTTTCCTCTAATCCGTTATGATTTCCGATAACAATTAACGCCAAGTCAAATATCTTACAGAAGGAAAAATGAGACGAAGTCTTGGGACGTTCCCATGATGTCGACGCCTCAAGGGTGATAACAGCTCAGGTTCACACTCGTCTTTCCCGAGTTATTAACATAATTCGCCGAGGGAATCTTTCGAAAAGCTGGCGAGCAGCTCAATTCGAGGCCGACGTTCCACAGGCCAAAACTGCGGAGGCTTAGATGATTCAAGTAGCAGATCAGGCTCGTGTATTTTGTATAATCCATCTACAATCCATTTAAAATCCCCAAAATATAATCATATGGCCTCTCAAAATCCTAAATCCCTCTCTCCTCTTCCAGGACCAGATTCAGGATATCTTATTCAAAATACTGTATTTCTAATCTTTTTGAGCCCAATACAAAATTGATTTTGGTTGAACATGTTTGTGTTATGGACAGATTTATGAGTTTTGAGTGCAGTTTCCCAAGTGGATAGATTGAAAATGATCGCCGCAGGTAGTTTGCCAAGAGAATAAAGTACAAACTACCCTACCACGTTGTGAGTGTAGCCAACTCACCTGTATCACATTCAAGTAGCAGACCAGGCTCGTGTGTTTTGTATAATCCATCTACAATCCATTTAAAATGCCCAAATTCAATCACATGGCCTCTCAAAATCCTAAAACCTTCTCTTTCCATCCAGGACCGGATTCTGGATAACTGTGAGCTAGGGAGCGTGCGCCGGAGGTTCGGGGGGTGGAGTGGGGTAGAATAACCCCCCCATCAAAATGGGAGTTCGGAATTCAAAATACTGTAAGTATTTCTAAGTTTTTGAGCCCAATACCAAATTGATTTTGGTTGAACATGTTTGTGTAATGGTTAGTTTTATGAATTTTGTATGCAGTTTCCCAAGTGAATAGAGTATAAACCACCTTACCACGTTGCGAGTATAGCCAACTAACCTCTATCACATTCAAGTAGCAGATCAGGCTCGCGTATTTTGTATAATGACTCTACAATCCATTTAAAATGCCCAAAATATAATTAATGCCTCTCAGAATCCTGAATCCCTCTCTCCTCATCCAGCTGACCCATTTTAACTGTAGATTACGTTTGTAATGATCATATTCAGGAATGGCCAGACCTGCTATTGTTAATTCAAGATCAAATCGTTGTATGTAGTAGCGCCATTCCTCTTTTTTATCGCAAAAATGGAATTCGAATTTACTCACGACCTCAGGGGGGGGGGGGGGGGCAAGTGGGTACTGTTGCCCCGGGCCCAGGGGGGGGGGCCCGGTCCGGTCCTGTATTTAGTAAATAAAGTATTTTAGAATTTTTAGGCAAACATAAAACAGAGTGTATTACACTTGACGGGCCCTGATCAGATTATATTTGATTTACTACACCAGACTGTTTCTCTTAAACAGTTGCGATGATTGCGATGGCCCAAAATAACAGTTTTCTATATTTAAAAAGTTTTCTACATTTAAAATTACAATTACAGAATGCTATTGTAACTCAACAAAACAAATTTCTCATTTTACTAATTCATATTTTTGATAGTTTTTCACTAAATAATTCTTGTATCTTTTGTTGTTATAAATCTAATTCTTTACTGCATAGCTTCATTACAAGTAGATAAACTATAATAAAACAATTATATTTTTGTAGATTTTTATTTTTTTTCCAACATTAATGAATGTATTCTTTCAAAAATAATCATTGTTTCAATTAATTCCTTTAGCCATCTTGTATACAGAGACTTTCCTTTTTAATCCGTCCACAACATTAAAATAAAGTTAATTGTATGTGTTGATTAATGATTATATGAAATTTAGTCAATCATAATTTCTGCCACAATCGTCCAATTGAGGAATGAGTAAATTGGAACTTCTCTGAATACGCCCTCTATTCACAAACAATTGTATTTAAAGTAGTTGAAATAAAAATCCTACGACTAATTGTATATAGAATTTTTGTTTCAAGGTAAGGTTTTGTGGTTTTGTAATTGGTTGGTAATTACTTGAGTATGAATAATTGAATTTTCAATTCTTAAGTTACACTTTACTTTTGATTAAATGTTGAATAAAACGTAGTAAAGTAGTAAGAGTTCAGCCACTCAAGTGTTCTTATTCGAACACTGAACCTTGGTAGGAAGTATAAATGATTTTTCATTTGGTTAGTGAAGGCTTAAAAGTTTTTTTTAACAATTTATCATAGCCATCTCAAGTAAAAGTGGCGCGACAAAAAGTCGGGGGGGGGGGGGTCATAATCTGGTCCCGGGCCCGACTTGGAGATGTGGCGGCCCTGCATAATATAGAATAATATAACACAAATGTTTGTGGAGAAACGATAGAACGTATATTTTGTACAAGGATGATACTAGCCTAGAAACATATCACAAAGCGTCGGTGCTGCCATGACGACAGGAGTGACAGCGAACAAGACTGAATAAACAGAACAAAGAGAAGCCCTAGAAACGTAGGTAGGTACTTTTCAACATAGGTAGGTACAGTACAGTAACTTCAACGTTCCAAATCAAACACATCTCAATCCTGGCATGTTGCATCGTCGGCGTCGATCCCTCTCGTCCGCCTTCCGGCTTCCGGAGCCTCCCATTAGCAGGTGGTTTGTTCCGCAGAGTTTCACAAATTATCGGCTCAGGGCAGCGTCTCGACATGGAAGAAAAAAGACGTAAAAAATAATAATAAAAGTTTCTTCTTTCTTCTAACCAAGCAAAACATTAATTTTTTCCGTAGAGCCGAGATAAAAATCTAAAACGTGTTAACAGCATCCTCCCTGCTGGAAAGTTGTTGATTTTTTTCGTCTACCGGTGCTTAGGGTTCGAGGAGGTCTAATTGGACTGTCGATATCCTTCACAAAGAAAACCAATCAGCCTACAATCATACCAGCAGATGGAATCACGATTGATCATTATTAACTGAATAATCATAATTATTGCCTGATATCGTATTCACATTTTACTATGATTCAAGACAGTATTTTGGGCCATTCCATAGTACCATTTTTGCTCTCATTTAAATGGTAATTTCAGCTGAACATCAAATAAAAATAGCAACCTAGTAAATTTCATCATATTCGGTTAGTGCTTATTTCGTGTTTATTGCAGTATAAGTACATATATTTCTGTAATTTACAACTGATTTTGACAGATTTTTGTAGACTACGCAGGTTAGACTCAGGGTAATCCCCAATGAGAAACATTGCTCTCAGATCAGGGGAGGAATAGTAGCCAGTCATGCAGTATGATCTTATGAGCGAATTTTCTTAAATAATCTTATTATATTCATGGTAAATTGTCTTCAAATTTGAGCACATTTGAGAAATGGCTGAAAAATCGTTCTAAATCATATTCTGCAATCCCAATTAGAAGTTTAGATTTAAAGGAGTTTTTATCGATTTTTTAGCACATATATTATTAATGAAATTCACGTACAGTTTTCATCAAAGTTTTGTGCATGAATTTTTTAATATTCAAGTTCATAGTTGATTAACTTTTAAACTTGATTTGAGCAGTGTTCTTCTAAAAAATATGATCTTGGTGATTTTTAGCCGCTTTTGCAATTTTAACAGATTTTTTAAGCACAATTTTTGAAATTTGAACAGTGCTGTCTAATTAACTCATCTTTTTTTTTGGAATCCCTGATTTTTTTTCCCCCAGCTGACAGCTCCTATGGAGCGTTATCGTCTGGAATGTCTTTAATCAATGAAAAACAATAAAACATAATTACGATACATGAAACATAATGAAAAATGTACGAATGAAACATGATACATATTATATTATCATATTCATCATGTTTCATATGTATTTTATTGTATTTCATATGTATTTGCTTCAAACGGACTCCCATGAAGACATTTTCAGATAGGAGAAAGATAGTTTTTGACTTATTCATAGTTGGATTTCATAGTTGGATACAAACAGCAACCGATTCTGCCTATAACCAGTTGACTGGTTTCCCCAAATACCCACTCTTTAGAGAGGAGGCACTCTGAAACATGTGGATATGAATAAGGTGGATAAATTCTCTCCATAAACGCATTTGACTAGGTAAAATATTCAATCGTGTTATCGATAAGAGATAGGTGCTACATGGAGTCAGAGGTGCAGCTGTTGTAACTTGTTTTCACTTTTGTTCAAAAAATAGCTTGTCCCAAGTTCGGTGGGCATTGAAGTGTCCTCACTTCATTACTCATGACATAGACGTATTTAATTTTGTTATTTTAGTTTACTTCCTTTTTTTGTAACGAAATTGTTCATGACCCCCAGCGGTAAGACCCCCATGTCAAAATGAAATTAAACTAAACTAACTGCGTAACATTTGGTTGACTAGGTACAATTTGAACTTCCAAGTGACGTCATTGGGGGGGGGGGGGGGGTGCACCTGTACGACCATTTAAATGTTATGCAAAGGCGGGAGGCTGCCGGCCTGGGCAGGTGGACCCGCAGTCCCCGTGCCCCACATTGCTCTCCCGGCAGGTACGTTAGTACACGCGAGTACCTACAACACATTAAAAATCCCTCCGCAAACCTCAATATTCTTATAAAATGCGGATATTCCGTTCACGGAATGAAAACCTGAATTCCAATCAAATGGAAGGTACTGACACATACAAGATTTTATGTGCATTCGCATAATTAAGTGGGTAAACTAAATGTCACGTAAACAAATATAATGAAGGTCTATGTCCTAATATAAGGTTGCATACTTTTCTTAAAATCCCTGCTGGTAATATATCACAAAGGCACGTCCATTATTAATATCAATCATGATCATAATATTATCATACGAGGTTTATATTAGATGGTAATGTTACAATACTAGCCTAGTTTTCTCACTCGCGTCGTTCGCTCGGTATGGCTGTATAGATGTCTTTACTGTTGTGGGACATGTAGAATGATTGGGAGCGGTGGATCACTAGGGGTGATTTGAAATGTGTAGGGGATGTAGCTCGCTTCGCTCGCTCTCTGTGGGATGTATAAGTGCGGTGGGATATATAGTCCATCCGAGTTCGTAGGAAAATCCGACGTATGTAGGGGATGTTCCTCGCTTCGCTCGCTAGGGGTGGGTTTTCTCGCTCACTCGGTGTGGGATGTATAGATGTGACTGGATATAGCCATCCCCATACCATCAAGACCTACAGCCCATGGTTCGGGTAGGGGTGGAAAATTTGAAAATCGCTTGCGATCCCTTTCTATAGACAATCCCAAAGGAATGGCAAAAAAATAACTATAACACAAATAAATTTTACAAAAGGGGCAAAACAAAAATAATAAATTGCTGCGTAATGATTTGCTTCGTTTTCTATGTTGCATTAGGGTGGTTCAAAAAAAAAAAAGGTTCTGGGATTTCTTGTCCCCATTGCGTTTATGCTTCCTCGGTATGTCAGGATGACCCTCCTAAATTTTTAGCAAAAAATATTAACCCTAACCACTTTACCTGGGTCGATTTTTATCAGTTATCGACCGCTATCGTAAACCAACCTCTAAATTGGTGCCGAGGTGATAATTTGAAGGACGGATTTCAATTTTTTGGGGTCAATTTATGGGTTTTCGCATGCGCTGAACACGATGAACTTATTTATTTTACGCTCCGTCCACTAGTTATCCGGTAAACTGGCAGAGGGCACTGCTTGAAGATAAGTAAAAATCGAAAATTTCACCGAAAATGCTGTCACCTGGTTAAGAATTGTACTAGAAACATGCTATTATGGTCGGAGAATATGCTTTGGCATGTTCTGAACATGATCCCGTTTTTTACTATACTTTTCCCCCGATGATGGCTTCGTTTATCGTCCATAAACCTCAAATTAAGTGTAGGATAATAGACGAATTCACCCTAATTTCACCGGAAATTATGTCGCGTTGATAATTTAAAGTCCCAAAAGACCTTGTGCCGATAAAAGTGGGTATTTTCCAGGATACTCGGTACAAAGCCGTTTGTAATTTGGCAAGGACTTGAACCGGCATTGTACTTATTCGCCAAATATAGCGGCAAAATGGAGAAAATAGCTAAAATTTTCCCATTTTTCTGTAAAATTCCTTAGTTTCCATCGGTTTTCCGTGGTCAAATTCGTAGTTCTGAATTGTCTGAACTGTGATTGGATCGTTAAATAAAAAATGATGTAATATAATTGAAAATAATGTAATATAATTTCAGTTTCATTTGCTCGAGGGACAATCTGTAAACATAAATCATAACATTTTAACGAGAATAATATATAATAAAAATAATAATTAACCTCGATAAAATATTGAAACATTAAAAAAAAAGTATTTCATACAGTCTTCAAAGTTTCAACTACAGCCTGCCTGACTATCAAGGATTATTGATATCTGTACAACACCACAAGGAAAAATTGCCCTAAAACTTGCCGTAAACGGGATATAGTTGAAACTTTGAAGACTGTATGAAATACTTTTTTTTTATGTTTCAATATTTTATCGAGGTTAATTATTATTTTTATTATATATTATTCTCGTTAAAATGTTATGATTTATGTTTACAGATTGTCCCTCGAGCAATAGCAACTGAAATTATATTACATTATTTTCAATTATATTACATCATTTTTCATTTAACGATCCAATCATAGTTCAGACAATTCAGAACTACCTACGAATTTGACCCCGGAAATCCGATGGAAACTAAGGAATTTTACAGAAAAATGGGAAAATTTTAGCTATTTTCTCCATTTTGTCGCTATATTTGGCGAATAAGTACAATGCTGGTTCAAGTCCTTGCCAAATTGCCAACGGCTTTGTACCGAGTATCCTGGAAAATACCCACTTTTATCGGCACAAGGTTTTTTGGGACCTTAAATTATCAACGCGACATAATTTCCGGTGAAATTAGGGTGAATTCGTCTATTACCCTACACTTAATTTGAGGTTTATGGACGATAAACGAAGCCATCATCGGGGGAAAAGTATAGTTAAAAAACGGGATCATGTTCAGAACATGCCAAAGCATATTCCCCGACCATAATAGCATGTTTCTAGTACAATTCTTAACCAGGCGACAGCATTTTCGATGAAATTTTCGATTTTTACTTATCTTCAAGCAGTTCCCTCTGCCAGTTTACCGGATAACTAGTGGACGGAGCGTAAAATAAATAAGTTCATCGTGTTCAGAGCATGCGAAAACCCATAAATTGACCCCAAAAAATTAAAATCCATCCTTCAAATTATCACCTCGGCACCAATTTAGAGGTTGGTTTACGATAGCGGTCGATAACTGATAAAAATCTACCCAGGTAAAGTGGTTAGGATTAATATTTTTTGCTAAAAATTTAGGAGGGTCATCCTGACATACCGAGGAAGCAAAAACGCAATGGGGACAAGAAATCCCAGAACTTTTTTTTTTTTTTTTTTTTTTGAACCACCCTAATGTTGCATGCACCTATGTGAAATCCTTTTAACGACCTTAATTTCCTCTGGTTTCATCCATTTTCGATGAAATTCTCAGAGAATGCGCGGGTTAGGTTGTAGATGATCCCCTATCAGTTTCATTTTTGCCAAATCAATACTTCATTCTACGCATTCGCAAACGTAAATTCCATTATGCTCCACTTTTTCACACACTAGTCGTTTGATTTCGCTTATATTTGGCTGATAGTTGGAAGGTGACTTGATTACCTCATATAAATTTCAACACGATTGTATCATTAATAGCTACTGCGCATGCGCCAATGTGAAATACTTGTAATGAAATTAATTTCCACAGTTTTCATCCGATTTTGATGAAATTGTCCGCGACTGCAAGTTTTAGGTTGTAGAAGGTTGTTTTAGGTCCCGATTATATTTTATTGTTCTCAACTCATCAGTTCATTCTGCGCATGCGCAAACATAAATTACATTGAGTATCATTATTTCGTTTCTTAATTGACCAATTATGACGTTTCACGCTACTTCTTGATTTACTCTTTTCCGCTATGGAATTTTTCAAGATCATTTAAAAATCATTCAAAAATTTTCAATGATCAATACATAAATGTTACGTTAACGAGGGAGGGTTTCCCACCCAACTTGTCAGACGTTTTTTATGTTGAGTTAGGTACATGTTTTCAGTTTTGAAATGAGTTGTGCAAACAAAAATTTCATTCGAACCTTCGAGTGATAAGAAAGTAAAGACATCGAAAGTTGGCCTAGTTGCTCGAAATAGCGAAGTACTTTTTCGTCATATACAAATGAATTCAAAATCTGCCTGTCGTTTTCCAGCTTCACAGTCGATTGTTTTTCAAACCGGCTAAAGCCATCAAAATAATCATCCTCGTTGTTTGTTTCTCCTGTTACACAATGTTTTGAGAAATTAGCAAAAATATTGTGTCTGCCGATCCCCCTACATTTCCACAAACTCTCAAGTCGTTATAAGAGTATTATCTTCCGCTTCCGTGATCATCAGTAATTAGCAGGGTTGTGTTTTGGTATGCAAATGAATAACATTAAGGTATCATCAAGGAAATATTATAGGCGGAAGTTTCCAGATTGTACTTTTTGATCCAAACACGTGTTTTTGATTGATTTCGTCTTCCTCATTCTTTCGGTTTCTCATTATCTCATTCTCTTGGTTTCCATTAATCAGTCTTCGTGTTGGATCAACATGCTTAACACACATTAAGCTTGTTTAATTTTGGCTATTTCCTACTAATTACTTTCAGAGCGATTATATTAGGTTCAGAGAAGCTCATCTAAAACAGCGCAATAAGGGTTTGAACAGTGGCGCATTCTATGACTTTCTTTACACAATTCTCAACCAGAAGCTTTAATTTTACTTCAAATTTCATACATAGCGGAACATTTTCTGAAGATGACAAAGTTTTTGGCTCTAAAATCAAAATTTCCACTCGCATTTCACTTCGTGTGTCCACCAATCCTTGTAACAAGCCTAATTTCCACACTTTTTATCCTATTTTGAAAACTTTCAGGGAATGTGCGAATAAGGTAGATGGTCCTCTATCGATTTCATTGTTTCCAAACCAACAATTAACTCAGCTCAGGCGCGATCGTAAATTCCATCAAGCATTTTTTCTCACTCTATGGTCGTCCGATCTTGCTCCAATTTGGAGGATAGTTGGGAGAAGAAAATTTGAGCATTCCATATCAATTTCAACATGATCGCATCATTAATAGCGCCTTAGCATGCGCAAATGTGAAATCCTTGTAACAAGCCTAATTTCCACAGTTTTTTGTCTGATTTTGATGAAATGTTCAGGGAATGTGCGGGTCAGGCAGCACACGGCCACCTACTAATTCCATTGTTGTCAAACCATTACTCGATTCTGCGCATGCGCAAACGTGAAATACTACAAATATTGTTTTCTAGTTTCATGATTTAGTTTCTAGTTTCATTATAGTTTCATAGCCCTGCATTGTCTGAAGTGCAGGGCTCAACAACGGAATATTGCGCAGCAAGACGGCTTACAAATTCTAGGGCGGGAGTAAGATTATTTTTAAAAAAAATCAGAATTGCCCGAATTCAACGTTTTTTTCCGACATCATGATTTACTGCATTTTTAAGAACATTTAAAACATTTCAATGATCTATACAAATGATCTCACGAATGTGGGAGCTTAAGTTTCATCTGTTTTTTAAGTGTCATCTGAGATAATTTACATTCATGTTACGGATACGAAGAAGCTATGTGCCACACCCAACTTGGCAGATTTTTTTACAGCGAATAAACGATGACTGGTAAGAAATTAGTGTAGTAGGTAGTTCACAAGTTTTAGAATTTAACTTGATGTAGTAGTTTTAGAATTTAATTTGATGTAGTAGTTTACTTATATTTATCCTAGTCCTGTGTAGGTAAGTAGGTTATAAAAAGCTTTTCTTATCTCTACCCTTTCAGAGTGATTTTGTACGAGTTGGGAAGCTCAAATAATAAGGCGCGATTGGGATTTGAACAGTTGCGCATTCTTGACACATTTCTCAACCAGAATTTTATGATTTTCTAACAGTCAACAGTGTCAACTGGTAAGAAATTAGTGTAAAAGGTTGCATACAAGCTGAAAATTTTAATTAATTTTAATTAGTGATTAAATTTTAATCACTTTTATTGAACTCTGTTTTGCAAACTTTAAGGGAGCATTTATATGAATTCGGAAGCTCACCTAAAACGGTGCAATAGGAATTTGAACAGTTTTCGACATATTTCTGAACTAAAATTCTATCATTTTCATATTGAGAACAATCGGTAATTGGTAGCAAATCAGTGTAAAAAGTTACATTCTTGCTGAAGAATTTAATTGGATTTAGTTATCTTTACACATTTTCCCGATAAGTCTAGAGTAGGTAAATAGGTTATCGAAAGCTTTTCCTACTACTTTTATTGAACAATTTCTTTCCTACACGCTTTCAGAGTGCTTTTATATGAGTTCGGAAGCTCACCTAAAACGACACAACAGGGAATAGTTGCACATTCTATGACTTTGCTGACATATTTATTAACTTCTATCTTTTTCTTACTGTAACCAACCGACGATTTCTAGGAAATTAGTGTAAAAGGTTGCTAACAAGTTGAAGAATTCAATAGGACGTTGTTGATTTTATACACTTATCCAAAAAGGAAAGGGGGCTGGAGGTAAAACCAATTAAGTGTAAGCAAAGTGAAAACTGTTAGGAACTTCAGGGAAAGAATAGAAGAGCATCAGGAGGATTTCAGGGAAAATAAGGGTAGGCCTACATTTGCAAAAAATGTTAAGGAAACCAATCATACTTACAATTTTGATTTGACAGATAGACAGTTTGTTGAATGTACTTGAAAAATTAGAAATTATCAAAAGTTACAGATCTGGTAAATGTTTGAATGAGGATAAACCTCAATGTATTTCACCTCTGATAAGTCCACTTCTATATATCTTGGAATTATCCCTTCAAACTGTAGGAACCAGTAATTCTTCCCCTCCTTTCACTTCACCTGATTAGCTATGATTCCCTTTCACTTTACTCACTCCCAGATTTCTAGGACTAATAATAAGTGAGAAAATGGATATTTTTATGTGAAAAATGCCCATTTTTGACCAAATTTAGACCATGGGGCATGTAGTCGATGTATTTTTTAACGCTGAGTCGAATCCAAGCACTTCCAGATCTCTAGGACAAGTGAGAAAATTCTATTTCTATGTGAAAATGCCCATTTTTTGACCAGATTTAGACCATGCGGTATGTTAACTTAGTTGTACCTCCCGCCCCCTTTCCTTTCTCTCGACCAATGGGATTCAATCTCCCTTCACCTGTGACTATATAAGCTGTGTCCTTTCTAATGTATGTCCAGTTATTGTTTGTTACTGATGATGCCCCCTAACCGTCGAAATCGATTTATCATTGTAATTTTTTATTTTCAATGGAAATGGACAACGTTTTCCACTAATTTCCGTTTTGAAATGGGTTTCCACAACTTCGTTGCGAGTGATTTAGTTCGTAGGACTGTAGGTTATTGAATGCTTTCCTGACCATTTTTTATTGAACTATTTCAGAGTGCTTTTATATGAATTCGGAAGCTCACCTAAAGTTGCACAGTTGAACAGTCGCACATTCGATGACTTTCCTGGTAATCGAGTGAACCAGGAAGAGGAGGAGGAGGTCCGTCCTGGCGGGAGCAACGGAGACCCGAGGAGGACCCAGGGCCGTGAGAATATTGGGAATAAGGAGCGCGAGGAATGTGCCCCCTTCCGAGAATTGGGGCCCCCGATGGGGCGCAGGGGGTGGACGGGGGCCCCATTGATATGCAGGGGGGCGGCCGAGGCAGACAATGAGACTACAGATACTAAAGATAAACCCCATGAGCTTGAGAGGCTCGCGGGGGGAATACCGTATCACTGCCACTTCCAGCAGAAGGCTGTCTGCTGTAGACCTCGTGCACATCCCATACCTGCCTCGTGTAAGCCTATGCTTCACGTAAGCTCTAAATTAACCTATTGTCGTTTTAAATTAAATGGGTGCCTAAAAGAAGGCCGTATGTTAAAAAAAGTTCCAGTCATGCTGCATGATCGTACGAGTGAATTTCGGTAAATTATCGTACAATATTATGTTATATTGTTTTAAAAATAAAGGTCATTGAGGGAAAAGAAAATGTTAAATAGCAATTTTATGACAAAAAAATCTTTCTAATCAATTTTCAGCGATTCAATAACAGATTTTGGATTTTTAACTTTTTTGCAGTTTTAATCGATTTTTTCGCACATTTCAATGAAATTTAATTACATTTTTCAGCATAATTTTGTATATAAATTTTTTATTGTTCTCAGCCAAGTTGAGTGGGCAGTATAGCTCCCTTACATGTTGTAACATGGACGTATGGAATTTGTTGAAGAACAATGTAGGCACGAGTCGAAATGATTGATAAGTTGTTATAAGAAATTAATGTTTACGCATGCACACAGACTAAAATTAATCAAACGGCAATGAAATTTATAGGGAAACGTCATGGACCTAAACGGCGCAATCCTTGAAATTTTCATAAAAATCGGCCAATTTTTCTCGGAGTTTTGTCCGTGTCGATCAATTTTAGTTATCACTCCACCAATCGTGGTATAATTCACAGGTGATTTTAATGGAATATTATAACCATCTAATCCCCAAGTTTGAACGAAGCTAAACGCTAAAAGCTAACCTGCATAATCCCTGAATATTTTGTTGAAATCGGACTAAAACTTGGTGTAGTTTTGGGCTTGACAAGGATTTGCCACAGACACAGAACCGAAATTAATCAGCAAGCTCTGAAGCTAAAAGCAAGTGGAAATTTTGATTTTGGAGGACGAAAATTTTTTCGACCTCAATCACGCATTTCCCTACCTCCGGTAGTGACGAAGGAAAACATGGTAGTCATAGACGTGCCGTCCGTCTACCAAGTGGTTTGAACATTTTGTTACTGGTTTTGCACATTCTAATCCCAGTTGAACTCCACAACAAGCATGGCCCAATAATTCTAACATTGTGGACCATATTGAGCCACTCCCAGACAACAACTGCTGTCGTTAAACAATTTCACTATTTCTCTCATGTCCAGCCGCCCAACGCCCAAGAACGTACCTGTTACTGTAGGTACTATGAAATTCCGAAATTTTGATGAAGGTGAAGAAGGAGGAAATGCTTAAAAAATCCATACCCCTTCATTAGGCTACGATATTGTATCGGCTATGCTGTACTACGGATATTACAGCTTTACTACCCTGAAAATGTTAAGGCTGTGCTACTGCACAAAGCCCCCCCCCCCCCCCCCCCTAACGGTGAATCTTCACTGCAAATACAAACACTGCGTTGATATTTGCTAAAAACCCCCCCCCCCCCCCTCATCCGGCTACGATATTGTTCTGATGTCTAGTGCCCTACATAGAGTCACAATGTATCAGCTATGTTGCACAACAGATATTATAGCTTTATTGTCCTGAAAATGTTAAGGGCACTTGGTACCCCAACAAAAAAATTTCAACCTTTTTTCTTTTTTCGTCTTAAACAAAACTAGATTCATTCCTGAACAAAATAATATAATGCATATAATATTTACAAAATTCAAATGTCTCACAAATTAACTTAGAAGTTGCCCGCCTCATAGTCCGCTGCCCCTGATTCTTCAAATACAGAGGGAAAGTCGATAATATCCAAAATACTGGTACTTACTAATCCTAATCCAAGTCCTAATTTCTTTTTGGAGGAAGATAACCAGCTTGAGTCGCCGGATGAAGTACTAGGAAAAAGAGGGGTTTCAGAGAAAGAAGTTCCAGGAACAGAAGGATCATAGGAAGCCAAAGGATGAGAGCCGGGTGAATGACTCAAAATGCAAAACCATCTTCACGCAACTTCTTGGAGAAATTCGCGATATGGTTGACCTTCTTGAATATTCTTTTACTTTTCGTCATTGCGTAGGTATAACACTAAAACTATACGGACTAAACGAATTGCGGACAAACCGAACGCGGAAAGATGCACGGACGAGTGGAAAGGTAAACAACATAGAATAACAGAACATTTGATCATTGTTATCATCTTATCATTCTGGTTGGTTGGCTCGTGGTATTATGCTCTGACTGTGTGAAGTGAAGTCATTGAGATTACTAACTCATTCACACATATTCAAGTCATATTAGTTCACCAAAACGTCGCAGAAGCGCGAATATCGTTACTTTTTCGTTTTATGGCTCTCCTGAAAAGTAGCATATTTTTGCGCATCGGACCCTCTATCTTGGGATCTACTGAACCAAATTCATTTTTCTTTCTTTAGAAAGTTATCTCTCAACCTACTGCATAAATCTGCGGGAATAGTTTATCGAAATAAGTTATTGTAATTACGGGACAGATAATCGAAGTTACCTCAAATACCACCAATATTTCCGAAATTGGCTTCGATATTGTAATGCGGCAAATTATTATTTTTTCAATCTGATTCCGCAGATCTTTGGATCTTTACAAGATCTATCAGTTAGAAAAAAATCATCGAAATCGGCCAAACGAGTGCCGAGATAATGGGTCACGAATTTCGCCATTTTCGGGGGGTACCAAGTGCCCTTAAAGCTGTACTTCCGCACCCCCCCCCCCCCCCCCCCTGTAAATCTTCACTGATAATGCAAACACTGCCTTGATATTATTTGCTACGAACAACCTCCCCCCCCCCCTCCTCATCCAGCTACGATATTGTTCTGATGGTCTAGTGCCCTACATAGTGTAACAATGTGTCAGCTATGTTGCACAACAGATATTATAGCTTTTGTCCCGAAAATGTTAAAGCTGTGCTACTGCACAAAGCTCCTGTAACCGTAAATCCCCACTGACAATACAAACACTGAATTGATATTATTTCTCCATTAACCTTCCCCATTTTAATGCAAATCCCCCTAGTGGGAACTTAACGAGATTAAACCCATCTCCACAACTGCCGTATTATTCCGTAGTCATCCGATGAGTCCCCGAGACGTGATTCGTCCGACCTTGGAAGGCTGCTGGGGTCGGTTATCAGGATCCGGTTATCTCCGTCCAGATGTCTTGTCTTAACCCCTTACCTGGGAGAACCTCTGATAAGCCCCGTGGGAAGCCAGCTGCGAGCGCAAACGCATTTTTATGACGGAGGCCTCAGATTAATTATCTTCAGAGGAGACTTGTGGGGCAATCAAAACACCTTTAGGACTCCTCAGCTCCCGAACGATCCCTCCTCCCCTAATAGTTCTATTTTCGTAAGGGTTAAAAGGGTTGCAGCTTTCCGAAAACGTACGTTCGTCCTTGCTCTGGTTGTATGCGTGATGTTTATTTTTTCTGGCCGTGAAAATAAACAGGATAAGAATCGTTCACTGCAGGGAAGAGGTCTATTACTCTTTAAGTATCAGTGGCCACATTCAGTTTCAAGTTCCAAACGTATGAGTAAGGTAAAGAAAACCTTTCTCGAATGCAATGCTTTACCCGCCGACTTGGTGGAATTAAATTAAATTGACAAATCAGTGGACCATATTGAGTCTCGAGGTTTACTAGAAGCCCAAATATCTATATGCACTCAAATACACTCGCAGTTGTACCATACTTGTAGTACTCAAGCCGTTAAATCAGTGGACCAAATTGAGTCTCCGGGTTTACTAGGAGCCCAAATATCTATATTCACCCAAGCACATATACACTCGCACTTGTACCACACTTGTAGTACTCAAGCCATCATTCCGGTTCCAATGATGTATCTTCAATCATTAAAAACTCAATTAGTTTTAGGCTCCTCATTACTCTACATTGGTATGTCACCCGTGGAACTCTAAAAGCCTACCTAAACCAAAATATTTCAACACAGAATGTTTTAGCCTTAGCATCTCCAACCGAAAACGAAACGTTTATGTGTAACGATAATGTGTTGCAACAATTTCTGATGATTTCCGCTTACAACCTAGTCGTTGCTAGGGAAATGGTACGTACTTCGTCATTTTTCATTTCACAAAATTCGTTGACCATTCGTTCGAAAGCTCTCGATTTATCGAACTATATTATGCTAACTACTGCGAAGTGCGTGGCCAACACAATCATGAAATAATGAATTAATGAAACTTCAGTACTTTTTCAGCATAATATTGTACATAAATTTTTTAATGTACTATTTTATAGCAAATAAACTTTATTTGAGCATTATTCTGCTAAAAATATAAATTTAACGGTTTTTAGTCGTTAGTTGCTATTTTAGTGATTTTTTCAGCACTTTTGTTTTTAATTTTACCAACTTAGTGTGTTCAAAAAATGCTGGCCAACGAATTCATCCTTTCGTTTGGAATGCCTGATTTTTTGGCGTAAGAACGGAATTTTCATCTCAATCCTTAGGAGTTATCGTCTGGAAGGACATATATGTAGGTATGTATATATATGAAAAACGTTAAACTCTAGGATTTGTTTTCAGAATGTCTCAAAACGGATTTCAAAGAAGAAAGTTTTCAAAAATTTTGATTTTAAAATTTTCTGAGCCATTGCAATAACTTCATTTTCTACGAAAATTCGCTAAAAGTGTTAAAATCCAGAAATCGTTTCAGAATACGTTGAAGATCATTTTGGACAACTTTCATAATAAACTTTTCGAAGCCATTGCAATAGCTTCATTTCCCTATGAAGGGGGGGGGGGGGGGGGTTGTCCCGTGTTTTTATTACATATCAGGACATTTTCATTCATGAGTACCTAATACCTTGCAATTTGACACCTGCAGTGTGCCCTTTATCAACAGGTGACCTCAGAAAGTGGTCGTCGCCGCAGGTTCGGCCACCACGAAGACGACATCTTGAGGGCAGAGACCCCCCCTGCTCACGATGCCCTGTGAACCACAGTGACAGGCACGGCCATGTAGGGACAGGGAGCGCCCTCAGCATTTCATAGCGAAAACCCCCTCCCGCTTCGACAACTATGCGATGAACCAACATTCCCTATCTATTCTCTCGCGCCGGCCGTAAATCAAACGATCTTCGAGTGGCTCGTGACTCCCAAGCAATAATCCTCTCTCCCGACTTATTTGTCAAAATCCACGAAGCCAGTTCGCATTTTCCTTCCAGCACGAAGGGTAATATAATCAAAATGCGACCCCAAGAGTCTCACGAATCCAAACCTATTCAGGTGAAACCTCCACATTCTTTGAGTACAACATATAGGTATGTAATATTAATATCAAGTAGATATTGATAATAGCCATAATGCAAGCGCCAATAATAAAGATTAAAGTTCTTCATGTTATAGCCGATAAAGTTCTTCATGTTGTGCGTTTTTATGTATACAAACCAATTATGTACACCATGAGTGGTATTTTAACATAATATTCGCTAGGTACAGCTCCACGCTTCAATTACTATGAGGGGAACACGGAGCAATACTAATGAGCTTGGTGATTTTTGAAGCTAATTTTGTTCCTAATCAATGAGAGATGCTGAAATTTGGAACGGAGCCTTCCTGTAAGAGGTGTAGTATACTTCCTGGTACTATTCCTAGAAGTACTGATGCAGTTAGAAATACAGGGTGATTCCCTCGCAGATACAAAAAATTTTTTGGGTGAAACTACATCAAAAATGGAGTAAAATGCCGCCAACTGCATATTTTTATCTCAATCCGTTCTCAAGATATGATTTTTTAAAGGTTTTTTCAGGAAAACCGTGTTTTTTCCTTTTAAACTCAAATTTCTCCACTTTAATTCATTCAATTTTAACTTTTGACCACATTTTCGGAATCAGCATTAAATTTACTATAAGAATAGTGTACTTAGATTCTTAAAAAGTACCATCCAAAGGCCCTCACATCAGCTCAAACATTGACGATTTTGAAAAAAGAATATTTCTGAAAATCTTTAAAAGTTTACTACTCTTCCAAAACGAATCCTAGAAACTGGCAAATCTCATGAAAACTGCTTCATCTAATATGCTTTCCAACGGTTTAATGAAGTTTACTTTTATTTCGTTATTTAGTGGAGAAAATAATGTTTTAATGTTA
Organism: Adelphocoris suturalis; assembly: GCA_030762985.1. Classification (NCBI taxonomy): domain Eukaryota; kingdom Metazoa; phylum Arthropoda; class Insecta; order Hemiptera; family Miridae; genus Adelphocoris; species Adelphocoris suturalis. Next base: position 126,912,926 of record CM061041.1, read on the forward strand.
AAAAATGTAGGTTTTTCAATGAAATTGTTGGTTTTCTCGAAAGATGACCCTCCATGATGAACCTACGAGTATGGGGTCGGTTTCTATGTATTTTTTCACGCTGTATCGAATGGTAACATTTGTAGATCTCTCCAACTCCGTTATAACCGAGTTTACACTTAAAATCGCAAATGTTTAGTTTGTTTGTTACGATTAAATGTATGTGTGTTATGGGGTAAAACTAGTTAATTAAAGTGTAAAACTCGATTATAACGTAGTTGAGAGATCTGCAAGAGTTTCCATACGATCCAGCGATAAAAAATACATAGAAACCGACCCCATACTCGTTGGTTCATGGGGGGTCATCTTTCGAGAAAACCAACAATTTCATTGAAAAACCCACATTTTTTAACATTAAAACTTTATTTTCTCCCCTAAATAACAAAATAAAAGTAAAATTGATAATACCGTTGGAAATCATATTAGATGAAGCAGTTTTCATGAGATTTGCCAGTTTCCAGGATTCTTTTTAAAAGAGTAGTAAAGTTTTAAAGATTTTCAGAAATATTATTTTTTCAAAATCGTCAATGTTTGAGCTGATGTGAGGGTCTTCGGATGGTACGTACTTTTTAAGAACCCGAGTACACTATTCTTATAGGAAATTTAATGCTGATACCGAAAATTAGTTAGAATTAAATGATGCAAAGTGGAAAAGTCCAAGTTTAAAATGAAAAAACACGGAATTCCTGAAAAAACCTTTAAAAAAGCATATCTCGAGTACGGATTGAGATAAAAATATGCGGTTGGCAGCATCTTACTCCATTTTTGATGTAGTTTCACCCAATTTTTTTTTTTTTTTTTTTTTTTGCATCTGCGAGGGAATCACCCTGTATATTGATGGATGGACGGATTGATTTTTCTTTTGATATATAGCATTTTTCAGTCAAATGAAACCTTTTTTTCTATCAAATGAAACTTCGAAACTACCAAATGAAACCTTGTTCCAATCAAATGAAAGCTCTTTTCAACCAAATGAAACTTTTTTCAAACAAATCAAACCTTATTTCAATCAAATGGAACTTCTTCGAATCATACAGAGTCGGACTGCATGACTGCAAATTAATTTAGTGAAGCGCGTGTCCAAAAGCTGCGGCAACAGATTCTCATCATGTTCATTACGAAGTTGGAGAAGTCTCTCGCGGTGATCAGCAATATGGTGGACCGAAAAGTTTCATTTGAATGTAATGAGGTTTCATTTGTTTGAAAAAAGTTTCATTTGGTTGAAAAGAGGTTTCATTTGGTCGGTACGAAGTTTCATTTGATAGAAAGAAGGTTTCAGTTGACTGAAAAATGATATATATGATGGTATGTGATCTACACTTAGGTCTTGGATGAGCTAGCAAAGTGAGCGGGCACAGCTTATAATTTAAAATTGTTGACTGTGAAATAATGCATTGTTACTAAACTGTTTCTGGGACCATGTGTAATTTAAATCTGAATAGGTACTGCAAAATCTGAAAATGTGGGTAGCTGTTGATCCGAACTGCATGATGGTCACTGTACTGTAGGTTGTGGTGCTTTCCAATGGCGTGACGGTGTGCTGGATTGTCATTCGTGGCTCTTCCCCTCTCAGGCTTCTAAATTCTGGGATTCACTATAAAATCTGTGCCTTGGCCTGTGAATTTTCCTCGGGTGTACTGGCGCACGCTGGGTGTACTGGTGTTGGGTGTAATGACGTCCTCCGGGTGTACTCGTGTCATGCCTGTGCGGGTGTACGGGTAGTCCCTTCCCTCGTCGGGTGTACTCGTGTCGTTTACGAATATAAACTCCAAGATCATCTGCTTTTACTACTAACTTATCTCACAAACGTGTGCTAAACGGGAAATAAAAGCGAAGGTGGCTGTAAACGTCAAGTTTACATTATATTTATACACCCAGTCTCAAGGACTTCTGTGTGTAGCTACATACCTGCCGGCTGCCGCGGGATGTAACTTTGTGCTTTCATGGTAACACTGGACAAATTGATGTACTTTTGTGCCCAGATGGGCTTTGTTTTGCATTAAATTTGCCTAGATAGGCTTTCCCGAGGCAGGTATATCTACTATTTTCCTGGTAGTTCTGACACAATGATCGATTAGAAACATAGGTACGCAGTGATGTAAATTTGTGTCAGAAGCTATAAATAATATTTTATCGTGTTATCTCTCGTATTTGAGTTCATCCAACTATTAGTTGGTCCAATGCAGTCCAAGGTGGAAATTGTCAAAGTTGGTGTCTCCTTACCCTTAATCTAATTTCCTGTCACAAAGTTAGGCATGTCATTTCCTCCTTTCAGCGGTGGCGGAGTCTCCCGAAACGAAACTGAGATCTACGACAGAGGAAATGAACCGCATGGCGGTTTTCATCCTCTCGGATATTAGACGAGAAAGCCGGCGTATGGCGTGCGAGGCCTCGACTCGAAACAAATGGAAAGCGTCTCGATGGGGTGATCGATTGACGACGGCTTCCCTTGGTTTCCAGATACCCACCGTACCTATCTCCGGTCGCTTTACCCACTTCTCATAAACCGATATTGCTCACCCTTCAAAGTAAACGTTCCGTATTCAAACGATATCACGCGATCCATTGCCCTACTGGGTCGGTTCATCTTTTCAGAGCTGCGGGAGTGGTAAGGAAAGTAATGCCGCGCTTCATAGCGTAGAATGCATCCTTCCCAGGGTTGCCAGGTGTCCGGTTTTGGCCCGGACAGTCCGATTTTTCACCAACCCGTCCGGACGAAAATTTAAAGTCGTTATGAACGTCAAATGACCGGTTTTCTCAAAAGTGTTGTCCGATTTTTACAGTTCCTATGGCAGGTTGCTACCCTACGACATTAACCGTGACTTCTAGAGGATATAGGTACCTACATCTTTATTTTGGCAATCGACGCAAGAAAGCTATGTAAAACTCAAAAATCATTTGAGTGTTGCCCCTTTTATTACGAAAAAATTCGTAAAGTGCCGGGTCGTCACAAATTTTGGTGTCGTTACGCAAATTTTAGAATGACCCCCAGCCCAAAGACATATCCTTGTCAAAATTTCTCTCTTGATGGGAAAAACAAAAGATCATGGATATTTCTAGTACCTACTGCTTACCAGTTGGTACCTACTACTCAATTGTATACCAACCATGTAGTGCCTTCTTTTCACAAGATTATTCCATTATGGTTACAAAACAATATTAGTTTTTAACTTAGAGTAATAAATCAGCATTCCTTGACACTACAATGGCTTAGAGGTCATGAAATGTCGTGGTAAAATGAGAGCATTCCAAAAAGTGGCGAACGATTTTCCTACTATGAGAACTATGGGAGTTACTCTTCCCTAGTAACGCCTTGGTTGTACGTGAAAATCAATAAAAAATGTGCCGGTCGAAAAAAAAAAGTGTCGCTAAAAATTCCTTGACCCCCAGCCAAAAGACATATCCATGTCAAAAATTGACATTTTTGACAACATTCAAGTATTTATGTGCTCCATGTGGTACTACCATTATTTCGGTATCATTCTGTTGCTCACTGTTTGCTAGTGGCAGTAAACGTAAAAATGTGCAATATCTTTAATAAATATGCATGACAAAAAGCATTTTAATTTCTCCCTTGATGGGAAAAACAAAAGATCATGGATATTAATAGTACCTACTGCTTACTAGTTGGTACCTACTACTCAATTGGATACCAACCATATAGTGCCTTCTTTTCACAAGATTATTCCATTATGGTTACAAAACAATATTAGTTTTTAACTTAGAGTAATAAATCAGCATTCCTTGACACTACAATGGCTTAGAGGTCATGAGATGTTGTGATAAAATGAGAGCATTCCAAAAAGTGGCGAACGATTTTCCTACTATGAAAACTATGGGAGTTACTCTTCCCTAGTAACGCCTTGGTTGTACGTGAAAATCAATAGAAAATGTGCCGGTCGGGAAAAAAAGTGTCGGTCGGGAAAAAAAGTGTCGGTCGGGAAAAAAAAGTGTCGCGAAAAATTCCTTGACCCCCAGCCAAAAGACATATCCATGTCAAAATTATTTATTGGATTGTATGGAGAATGTCTTTATGATAGAAAATTCATGTAAAAAATTAATATTAATACCTATGCGTGAAATTATTTTCTGCATACTTTTTAATGAGTTTTTAAGACGTCCCTGAGAAGCTAGTTCATACAGGCAAGGCTTCTCATTTAAAAGGACGGCCTATTGGAATTGATCCCGGGAGGTAGGGGACTACTCAAGCATGAGAAAAGAAAATTTTAAAATTTCCGTCGCGTCGGGATTGATTTATGAGCATAATTCGATGCTGCATAACTTTGAGATTGTTTACGAAAAATGCACCACCAGCTTATAAGACATAGGTAGAGGTGCCAAATTCAATACAACTCTGCTACCTATAGGGAAACTCAGAAGTAAAAGATTTCATTTCCTCTAAATCTCCACGTTGACCCTAGTAAGATTTTTGACGAAAATTTGGATTTAAGGAGACAGTCATATTTAAATACCACGAAGACTTATTGCTATTTTGGGGGAATATTCGATTAAGTATTTATTAAATTCAATATCATTCTGGCTGCTCAAACTTGTGATCAAAATGTCGGCCAAGTTGACAAGACATTTCAGGCAGGGGAGAGAGATACAAAGAAAAAGGTTTTATTGCGACTGAATGACAATGACTCTCAATTGAAACGTAGGGATAAAACAAGTGAAATAGTGTTTTCTTTAAAACCAAATGGAGAGAAAAGGAGAAATTCAAGCAAAAAGAGTTCACCTCGTTCTTGGTTAGATCGTTTTCATTAAGAGAAAGTAATGGTGTAAAGAATATATCAAGAAAGTAGAGTAATGGGCTTTGGGTTGGGAGATCGTATTGATAGTATGGTAAATTCATAACGGAAAAATGTGATTGCGGATGCGTGTCGAAGTGTTTCGTGACGGCAGAGTGCGTACTGCGACGCAGAATACGAAGGGTCCGCTGGAAATTCAATCAGAGTATAAAACTGGGGCTTGATGAAAGACTTGATGAAATGTGGGAGAGGTTCTATGTTCGAACTCTGACCCGAAAAAAGAGTAAAAAGAAAGGTTTTGGGTCAGTCAGGACTTTGTCATTGAAAGCGAGGCAGTTTATTTTCCCTCTCCGTGGTTCCTATTGGGCGATTAAAGGAGTTTTCAAGTACCCTTCTACGATCCGTTAAAGACAAAATCCGTGGTCAGGATGAATGTGGGATTTATCAATCAAAATGTTCTTACGGCCATAAGTGTTCTGGTCAAACTAGTAGGAAATTCAGGGAAAGAATAGACGAACATGAAAAGGATTTCAGGGAAAATATAGGTAAATCTGATTTTGCAAATCATCGTAGGGAATACAATCATAGTTACAATTTTGATTTGGCTAATAGACCGTTTGTAGAATTTTTTCATTTTCGTCCAAAGAGAGGTAGTACCTATGTTGAATGTACTGGAAAACTTCGAAATTATCAAAAGTGACAGTCCTGGTAAATGTTTAAATTAGGATATCCTTCAGTATATTTCACCACTGATTGATCCATTTCTGTAAAGCTTGGAATTATCCCTGTGTTAAAACCAGATTGAGCATTTCTTCTCCTTTTCGTCACTTCATCCGATTAGTTATAATAATACCCTTCACATAAATAAACATTTTTGTATACACTTAATTCGTTGTGCCTCACGCACTTTCCTTTCTCTCCACCTACGGAATTATATCCTTCACCTGTGATTATAAAAACTGCGTCCTTTCTAACGGATGTCCAATTATTGTTTGTTATCTGTAGTTTAAACCAAGTTTTAAAAGTAAACGATGATTGGCTAAGATTCAGTTTAATCCCGTACTTGTAATCCTGGCCCTAAGAGTTTTAATAAGAAGATGATTGAAGACTTCCAACAGTTAGGTAAATTGATTACGTCTAGGTTGACTACGTCAATACACCCAGCGTGGAGAAGGAGGGTCGCCGGTAAACCCACTTGGTGCATGAGTACACCCATGAGGGAGCCGGCGCTACGACGCGAGTACACCTGAACTCAGGTTCAACGGTTCGCATCCTGAGTACACGCAGGGAAGTGAAAGTGATAATCTGGTCATTTATCAGTACACCCGGCACAATACATAACATCATGGATGTAGTCAATCCCTTAGTAAAAATTCAGATTAGTTGGTCATATAGATCAAAATGATGTGTATAGTTTGGTGGTCTGCATGCTCGCAAGCTCGCATCTCAAGAATGCGTAACATCAAGTAGCCAATCCCTAAGTGAAAATTCACATTACTCGGACATATAGGTATTTATGGTTTATACAACCTATGTAACCTATGTAATATCTATCAACCATCTTCTGTCAGGGAGAATACAGCTAATTAATAATAAAATCTGTTAATTTTGCGTGCCTACATAGAAAACTCCATAGGTAATTCATAGTATTATGTGATATTCGGGGTTTTTGAATATGAATTCGAAGTTGACCATCTCGAAACCGGACGATAAAAACACAATGAAAATTCCAAACTATCATTGTAGCTAACGAAGTGAGTTCTCCAGGATTCCTCATCGCACTAACGAGGGGCTCGTTTCGTGATTGTGCAGTTTCGCCTCTGACGTGACCTCTTCCTACCCGATGATATTGGGTTATTTATTTTATTTACATTCCAACACTCCCGGCCGCCTACAAAGAGACCGAGTGACGTCTTTGTTAGGAGCTTTACGTTAGGGTACGTCACACAAAAAATGGTCAAGACACGTCGGGGCCACTAAACATGAAGACATACCCTCGTATTTATGCAGGATGGTTCATTTCTCAACTCCACATTAGAACTGAAAATTGAATTGGTTCAGCTGGTGGTGAATGTTTCAACGATGCATTCAAAGAAGCGCAGTTGCATCGAATTTAGCTAATCCATGTGTTTCGAGATAGTGGTGCATTTTCGACGCTGTAGTCAAAGATGCGCAATTGCATCTAATTTAGCAAATCTATGCGTTTTGAGCTAGTGGTCCATTTTTCGACGCTACAGTAAAAAAAACACTGTGTTCCATCGAATTTCGCTAATCTATGCATTTAAAGCAGGTTTGATAGACATTGTTCGACGTTGCAGTCGAAGAAATCATGTTGCATGAAATTTCGCAAATCTATTCGTTTCAAGCTGGCGGTGAATTTTTCTGCGCTACAGTCGAAGAAGTCATGTTGTATTGAATTTTGCACATCTATGTATGTTAAGTACGTTCGATAGGCATTATTCGATGCTACGGTCAAAGAAGTCATGTTGCATAAAATGTTGCACGTCTACCTATGTCTTATAAGCTGGTGGTACATTTTTCGTCAACAATATAGTTGTTATGCAGCTTCGAATTATAGACATCTGCGCGTTTTAAAAGCTGTTAGTGCACCTTTCAAAGCTACAGTCAAAAAAGCCAAGATACTTCAAACTTTGCAAATCTGTGTTTCAAGCTGGTGGTGCATTTTTCGACTTAACAGTCAAGGAAGTCTTGTTGCATATTATCTTGCACGTCTACCTATAAGTTTTTAGCTGGTTGTGCATTTGTTCGGCAACTATCTAAAAGTTATGCAGCATCGAAATATGCGCGTTTTAAAAGCTGTTTGTGCATTTTCGACGCTACAGTCAGATCGGTGAATAATAATTAATAATACAAAAATAATTAATACAGTAATACGGACATTAAAGGAATGTCCGTATGTCAGATTTGTAGTAGGAAATCTAAATAATCCTTGCATGAGGACTGAAGAAATTAAATCATTAATTAAAAGCCAGATCAAATCTCTATAAAACCTTATCTAGCCTTACCTTAGCACCACTAAATATACTATTCACACCCAAGACTTCAACGGAGTTGTTATTCCAGATATCCTGCATCCCACACGAAGCTATCATTATAAAAACTTTTAAAGCCAGATTCACTAGCTTCAACTGTATGTGTCGTGATTAATTAGTTTCTTTAACTTATCTAAATAAATTAAATACCCTCTCTCGGAATGAAATGATCAAGATTTTTGATGAGATAATCAAAATTTTTGATCCTGACAGTAACTTTCAATTAAATTAAAAACTTGCTGAACCAAATTGAGAATTTTCGTCAAAATAAAATAATATTCAGTGATTTTTGTCGAAGAAGCAAGCGGAAATTTTGATGATTTTGACCTCAGGTAGTAAGAAAGTAACATTAAAAATTACAAAGCACATGCAGAATATAGAAATAAAAGTCCGATCGAATTTCTCGTTGGGTGATGGTATCAGCGTTTTCGTACGTCTCGTATTCATTTTCTCGAATTCATCTTCGTAACGTGGAAACGCTTTTTGGAACGGGAAGAGTTAGCTTTACTAGTGCTCAGCTTTTTCGGAATCGTAATTACGAAACGACAACTTGACCTTTCTCTAGGATAACACTTCAGAATAACTTAGCAACTATCATGCAGTTGGCATGGACACACACTCACACCCGACAAAGTCGCCTGACTTTTCCCCGTGCCGTCTTTTGTTGTTGGTTTAACCTTTGTATTTGTCTTTCTTTCGTGTTTTTCCCCGTACCTCAACCAGATGGGTCATTAGCGGCATTTCGTTCTTTTTGACGTTTTATCGAAGAATTCAACTTTTTTCATTCTCAAGATTTCGTTTGAAGGTTCATGTTGAACGTTTTAAAGATTTGAGTTCTTCTCGGCTGAATCTTTTTTATATTATGTAGAGATAAGTAAGTGGTCGTTGTTTTTTACTTCGTGTTATACTTTGGAAATTGTCTACTGTGACCACTAAGTTTTGAAAAGTGATTAACTACAAGAGTCACGTTAACGTCTCTATTAGTGTTCTCTTTCTCTCGGGCTTTACGAAATCGCTACCAGAAATCAATGCGAAAATCTTAGCATTCATCGTGCTCGATCTAACAGCTTGTTTTCGTGTTTACGAGGAATACAAAAACTCTCCATTTCCTCATCCGATTAGTAATCCGAATAAAAAAATTTTACAACTTGTGGAGAGCCTATGTAGTGATAATTAAATTAAGTATTCACTCGGAGTAATATGATAGGTAGTTAATATCCTTCTCGAACCTAATCATGTAATTGACTGTGATGATGAGGTGTGTCGCGACAATAAGAGCGTGTGTACTCCAACACGGAAATTGAAATTGGAACGTTGAAAGTGAAAAAAAGGTTAATTAATGATGAATTGAACACGAAAACCCACTTATCTTCTCGCTGCATTGGAATGAATTCCTCACTGTCACCTTCAATTTTCGTGGACGCCCAAGTGAACTTGTGGTTATCTAACCATCAGCTGCTCGCTCCTAAGTAGCACCTGTTGCTGGAGATATCTTTCACCGAATCAAAATTAAAAAGGGGCTCTAAATTTATTCGTTTATTGATCTCAGCAGGAAACGAACGAGAAGAATGAGCTTTCGCGGCTCACGAGTGAGGAGCGACTTATTTTTGGGCAAGGTGCTTCTCTCCTTCACACCTGCTTTGACAAGTAGTCAGTAGTCATTCTAAAATTGAAGACCGCCATATGCAAAACATCCTAAGTGCCATTAATAAAATTGTCCAGCAGACCCAAAAAACTGTTCATAGCCAAAAAAAAAAAAAAAAAAAAAAAATGAATGAAATGTCTTTTGTAGTTTTCCATGTCTGTTGTACATTTTATTATTGTTTAATTAGTAAATAAATCAACGACTAAAATTAACTACCCTATTTTTAGCGAATTCCAACCAAAACACCCTAAGTGTCCATTCCATTAAATAACGTATTTTGGTAACCAGGGAGGTCAAATTTTAGTTTATTGAATACCTACATCTCAGACTGTGTTCTGATTCTTGTATCACAAAATTTTGAATAAAGGGTTGAATATGAATTAGGTATGTAACTAAAACTTTTATTGTACCAACTGTATTTAAAAGAAGTAATTAAGATGTAAGGAAAGCATAAGACGTAAAACAGTTTGAGAAAATAGAAACATACTATTCCTCTCATTTTTTATATAATCTATACTATTAGGTACCTATATAAAAATCTAATGGTGCCTATGTTTGTGCTACTCAATCACGTAAAAACTAATGGACCCACTGAGCTGAAATCTTACATGGACATTCATAGGTCCCTAACTGAATCCCCTGAACCAGCCATTCAGAATGGTCTAAAACTTGTTTTTTTACCAAAAGTGAAAACAATTTTTTTTAGATTTTTTTTTTTTTAGATTCTTTATTTCTTGTTTATAATACAAATACATAAAAATTGAAAATAAAATGCTCTATAAAAATAATACAGATTGCTTTAAAAAAAAGTACAGAAACTTATCCCCTATGTAGGCTTAGCCCGTGGCAGGGAGATGAGTCGTACCTCAGCTAGGAAAATAACAAATGTTCATAAGTGTTTACTTATTTTAAAAAGAGAAAAAGAAACACGCTCCTTTTAAAAAGAATACAATAATATTGTTCCAGCTGCTATGGATCGGAGTGCAATGAAAACAAAACATGTGTAGTAATATAATAATGAAGTTAAAAAGCAGTAGTATTGCAGAAGTTATAACATGATGAAGTGCTTTTTGAGTTTCTGACTATTTCCACAGTTTTTATTTAAAAGCGCCGATCTCAGGGTTTCTGGAAGAGCATTAAACCCACGTACACCTCGTGCTGGGTATCAGTTGTAACCAAGAGTAGTGCGAAAATATGGAATAGTCATAGAGTTGCAAGAATGGAATCTGGTGTAAATTAAATGGTTAGGCGTGGGAAAACTTTTCTCTTTCAAGATCTGGTGAATGCAATGAAGCTCCATCAGTGGGGGAAATTTTAAAATATTCAAATGTTCAAATAAGGGTTCGGTATGTTCCAAAAACCTCTTCTTACTTATAACTCTTATTAGCTGTTTTTGGGTGGTGATAATGCTTCCGCTAACTTTAGATAGACTCGGAAGCAATAGCAACCAATTCGGTACTAATGGAGAGAGTAAAACTGAAGGCTAGTTTAAGACATATCCATGTACCGATGTATTTGCATGAAGTGTAAATACGTTTGAATTTTTCAGGAGGGCACCACGTCTAAAATGCAAACAAGTAGTACAGTTGTACGGATTTCGCGTAATATACAAACATGAAGAATTCAATGTTTACGAAACTACCTGCTCATACATAGTAATTGGGTAGGTACAGCTGGTCGTCAGAGATTGAATGTAAGAAGAAATGTTATTGGAAAGTCATCATGACACTCATCTTGAGAGTTTTTGTTTCGCCTTCCCTTAATTAGCGTAGACATCGCCCGGGAACTACTTATGAGCCGCATTTCACATGCATATTGCTACCATGTAACGGGCACCCATTACCCGCACAACCTTTAATTCTCATGTTCTTTGTTTGACCCACATGCTTTCAAGCGGAGAAAACTCAAGTAGCAATTAACTGATGTTCCTATCATCTTCAACACGGGAGAATTCATAAAATTCTTCTTCTCCCCTGAGGAGAGAACCCTTCACTTATCCTAGTGATTGGATGAGGGCACCTAAGTATTCATTGTTTTGTTTTTATTATTAATTCGTTTTTACAGACTAATAAGGCTGAATTACAGTTAAGTCAATTAAAACTTTGAGTTGATGTAGGTAATTATAATTATTACGCAGTGCAACTACATCTCAGGATCAGAGGTCTTATACGCAACAGAGGGGTATCGGCTAAACGGGAATTAAGAGTCAAGGTTCCACTGCCCTAATGAGTCAGTGTATTATAATCAGTATTGGATTTTACTATGATTTATTGAAACATTAAGTTTTAATTCATAATTCAATTAAGTCTGGTTGGTGGGTAGCTATTCATTCGGTATGGTAGAAGTGCTTTGTGGGGGTGAGTGAGATAGATTCCGATTTTTCTACTCATTTTAGCAAATTTTCGTAAAAAATTATGCTATTACAATGGCTCCAAAAATTTTAAAACCAAAACATTCGAAAAATTTTTTCATTTAAATCCGTTTTGAGACATTTTGAAACGAATCCCAGAGTTTGACGCTTTTTCATATCATATCCTTCCAGACGATAACTCTCTTTGGGTCCTCTATGAGTTTCGTTGTTCGCACATTAATATTCCACTCAGCGCATGCGCAAACGTAAATTCCATCAAGCATCATTTTCTCACGCCCCCGTTGTCCGATCTCGCTCAAATTTGGAGGATTGGTGGAAAAGATTAATTTGAGCATTACGTAGTAATTTCAACATAATCCTATCATTAGTAGCTCTTGTGCATCATCATGTGTGGTATAGGCGTGTTTAGCGTTAAATTTCCAACAAGAATAGCACCTTTTAATTAAATTAAATTATCCTGGAATTTTAGTTTTTTATTCTATTTTATTTTATTTTTAATTAATTTATTTATTTTATCTATTTTTTATCTTCTTTCGAAAATTCACGTGTCGTACCTAAAAAATAGACGGCTACATGAAAAGTGGGCTTCGGATTCGGATGCAGCACCCTCGAAAAACCCAGGACTTAGATTGGGGGGAATCGGAGGTGAAATTATTGGTTACGAAATGTTGATACAAAAACGCTGCAAATTATTACATAATGGTTTATTATTTCTTAATCAGATAGCCAGCTATAGTAACCAGCATGCTCTGGGGCTTTCGCCAATCTTTTTTCTAGTATCCACCTCTGTTCTTGCGTTACAGGCTGCGCTCTCGATGGGGAGCAAATGGATGATCGTACAGCCACCCGAGTGGTCTCATTCAATCCACGGAGCTAATTTCTATAGGAATCAAACTAAAACCGTAGGTACACTGGATCCCAAAAGCATCTGGGACATATCCCAGACGATTTTGCATCCGAAATTACTTGGGTGACGACACCACACTTACCTATGGCAGAAATGTAAGTAAACAGCTATTCATCCAGAGGGCTCAGACTACAACCTGCCCGTGTAATGCAATTTTAATTTAAAAACGATTTGCTTCGAACTATCTGAGAAGATTTGGGAAGAAGAAGAACGAAGGATTTTAGATGGGCTGGATCAATTATTTTTGTAACATACTAAAGTATGATATAATACACTAAATATACTAGTGTGTTCAAGGTAGGTTAAATGTTATATGGGGTAAAAGTAATAAAATATAATATAAAATATATATTATATCCGTTCCGATACGCCCCGGACGCCTTTCTGCTACTCCACTATGCCCCTAATGCCGTACCCCCCTCAGGTTGGCGCGGCGTATTATATGGGTATAACACGTAAAAGTAATAAATATCCATTCTCCTACACCCCTCTGCTACGCCCCTGGTCACCCCAGCCGCCACAAGGTGCCGCGGCGCCTCCTCTCACTCCACCCCCCGCTCACCCCCTCACCACCCACCGTGACCCCCTGCCAGGCGTGCGCGCGTGCGTAAGTCTAACACTCAAAGCCTCGAAAAAGACACTTTTTCGCCCTTTTTGGCCCATAGCATCTATGCGAGTAAAGCGATCGGGATGGTTAAACGTTAGGACCAACTAGACCCCAAATGGAGTCTATGTGCGAAAGAACGGGTTTTTTAAGTCAATTCTTAGGCCTTTTATGGGCGAACGGCGGACGGCGAATTTGGATTCTACACACCTTGAAACGTAAAGTGACAAAGTTTGAGGGGGGGTTATACAATTTTTTTGCTATACGATCACATAGGCTTATTATTGGAAATAATAAACCAAAATCGGTTACAAAATCGTGTTGCGGTTACATGAAACGTTTTCTGATCGACCTGGAGTGCTTAAATTTGAAATTGAGCTCCTTTGGGACTCTAGAATACAATAAAGAGCTACGGAGAAGAACTAAGGCTATATATATGTAATTTCCTTAAATAAGTATCTATTGATTGTACATCTTGCAACAACTAAAGAGTTTTGACACGTAGATGTTTTTCATAGAGCTGAAGGTCGAAAAACGACCTAGCACCATAATACTTTTTTTTTTTTTTTTTTCTTTTTTTTTCAATAGATCATTTTAATTAAAGTCTTCCATCAGATACGTTAATACGAGATAAAGTAATATTTCCGGACCAGCAATGAACTCTTGGGTAATTAGTGCCGCCCTTACCCTTCGCAGGAGCCGACGGAGGTCAAAAAGTTAATTTGAATGTGGAAAAAATGAAGGGCAAAAAAGGGGTTCCAGGTGGTGGAGAAAGCCACGTGCATGCATAAAAAGGGTCCATATTATAACCTTAAGATACTCGGGCTATTTACAACCATTTCCCAGCGTAACAGTCTTTCAGGGAAATGGGTCGTGTAGTGCAATCTAACGGTGATGTTATCGGGCACAGTTTATTTCACTCGCTCCAGTACTTGAATCATCCTCACATCTAGATCTAGATCTATTTTTTGTCTGTTATGATATTTCCACACATGGGTACCAATCAACTTATTCTTATCCCGAGTAACACCGGATCCAAAACACGTCTATGCCATCCGTACATGGTTACCGGTTGCTAAAAAAGCCGCTAGGTCTAAGCATAGAAAATACGTAAGATTCTTATAACGTCCATTTTGGTTCATTATTTTCAATAATGAACCTTTGTAATCGACCAAGAAAAAAAAAAATCATAACACTCCCTGAAAATTTGTTTGTTTATGTTTCAAGATGCGTAGAATCCAAAAATCGAATTAAAAAAAATTCGTCTGTCCGCCGTCAACGGCTTTTCTCCAAAAATACTGGACCAAACTTTGATTTTAAATTTTTTTGAGCCATTGCTATAGCTTCATTTTCTTCGAAATTCGATTTTAAATTTGTAGCTTCGCCTTGATATATTTGAAATGTTATTGATATGCTCATTGGAAGGGGCTTTTTGCGCTTGTTGGGTAACGAAAACGGTCGGATCGAACGGTGTACATTGCATGCTGGAAGTGGTGTCGTCAGTAGATGACAGCGGTCAGCAGGTGACAGCTGTCAGCAGGTCCGACTGGCTGCATCTTGTAGAAACCTCGCTCTGACCACATCCCTTTTCGCGCAGTCCAGGGTGTGAATCAAAGCCACGTGGGCTTCGCCGCGAGCTAAGCGAAGCTCCTGAAAGTCAACAGGAAAGAAGCACAAGAGTGGGGCCAGCTGCTCATACGTATCCTGGAAACCGATCCGGCACTTCTGCTTCATAAAACCCACTTTGCAGCCCATTACGATCCACTGAGTACGGTACAAATTCTGCCATAAAACCATACTATTATTCTCAGATAACCCGAAATTATTCTTCCCTTGAGTAAAGATCACTTTACTTTCTAAATTCAATAGATACTCGTATAGCCAATACTATATACACATAACCCATTGATCTAGACAATTTGTAAGTGATTATAATCGAAGAACAGACGGATCGTTGTTCGGATTTAGTTGTTCTTTCGGAATTTGTGGTGTATTTCCATTGAAGTTGGAAAATCTAAGCCACTAGGCCAGAGATTTATTTCTATGGAACGATGTACCTGCCTATTTGAGCCTCAAACTTTAAACGCATTCAGTTACAGATTGTTCTGAAGACTCCTGCTGAAAATCCAGAACTATATCTTTAGTAGTCCAGATAATCTAAATAAATTATTGAAATTCATTTTATGACATGAGAGTCCTTGTTATTACACTATTAGACTACATCACACACCAGATTTTATAGTATTCCCCATAACTAGGAAGGTATTTCCATTTTTTCTATAAAAACGAACTTATAAAAAATAGGAACCAACCTGTTATTTTTCGTTCAAATTTCCCCAACTTTCCTCAGCGTTTCCTATTTATGTTATATCTCAAAAACGGGTTAAGATAGAAAATAGCACTTGACGGCGTTTTACTCCATTTTCGGCCTACTTTAAATTGTATCCAAAAACATTTTTCACACTCATCCGGATCCATCCTATAGTTCCTATAGTAGGAACTCCTACGACTGTAATCTACAATGAAACATATTTCAATA
Organism: Adelphocoris suturalis; assembly: GCA_030762985.1. Lineage (NCBI taxonomy): Eukaryota > Metazoa > Arthropoda > Insecta > Hemiptera > Miridae > Adelphocoris > Adelphocoris suturalis. Next base: position 126,928,835 of record CM061041.1, read on the forward strand.
GGTAGGTATATATATTCTTTTTAATTTCATAGGTATCTAAAGTTCACTTTTAAAAATAAGAATAAGGCAACTTGGTTCATCAGTAGTTACGTAAGCTTTAAATCCTATTACTGGCTGTTTATTCTAACATAATGGTAGGTACGTAATATTAGACAGCGGTGCAAAAAACTCATGTACGCGCCTTGATATTTTTTCTGTAACCAGGAGAAACCCTTCATGTCCAAACTAAAAGTAAAAACATGCACTAAGTATGCTGTATCTTGTAACGTAAACGACAAAAGAGGTTGCAGATTTGAATTCGGTCCCAAAAAACGTATTTAAGAAAATGTAATTGGTTTTTAGCAACTATTTTATTTAAAGAACTATTCTGTTTGAAATTACACCTTTACTCTTCTTTCCAGATTATCTTGATTTGAAACAATATGTTAACACAATTCGAGTCAAAAATTATTATTCTCGCCTACAAGATTTTTCTTGTTAGCCTGCAGGTCAAGTGTGTTGAAAACCATCGTGTGAGAAACTAAAAAAATCCGTTCTGAAGTTGTTCATTCACCTGTTTCTTGTTATTTCACCACTTTCCAGGTGATTTTCCGATCGTTCATCATAACCCGCATCGCACGGATCGCAGCTTGACGAGTCAAAGTTGCGTAAAAGACAGTTCGCGGCCCAAAAACTTTCATAAAACGGCCAAGGTCCGTCAACCCGCATCGTTCATCAATTGGCCGTAATATATGTTACTTCACGTAGTATCTAAGATGAGGAGAAATACAGGTTTTTCGGACAAAAAAATTGACGACAAAAACAAATTGAGAAACACGCAAGGCATTGAAAAGGGTGCATTGGGGCTCTGGGCAAGGACGTGGTCGTAGATGGGCAATAAGATGATCCTGATATAGGGGCTACCGGTAGACAGACGGGTTCAGATTCCCGCTGTCAGACAGCTCTTCGAAAAACGGGGCGTCGGAGTATTTCCTCATTTTCGGCGACATCTGTCGGTCTGTCGGACACCTGCTGGCCGCCTCCATGCGAATCCGTCCTTGGCAATCCAGTCTCCTACGATGACGGGTTCTCGAAAATCCGGATTGTTGCGTCGTGTTGAACCAATGACACCTAAAGATAAAAGTCGAGAGAAAGAGATGATTGACAGCTCTTCGTCGAATATATAATTATAAGATACAAGGAGCTTCTAACAGATCCTGTCGAAGGAACTGTTACTCGGAACGTTCTCAAAAGAACGCCGTGTCGTCAACTCCCCCACTCATTCCAGATCGTGCTTCCTATAAGGTAAGAACTTTCTCTCTCTCTCTCTCTCTTGTTCATGTAGAAATTTAAGTGTAATTCACACCCCGAATTCCGGGACTTTTGAATTTGCAGTAGCTTCATTTTTTACGAAAATTCGATCAAATTATGACAGAAAGCAATGTGAAAAAGCTTAATCCCGAAGGTACTTGCCATAACGATTTTGGGAGGCAATTTCGTCTTTTCAGCTGCAGTCGGTCACACTCTGATACAAATACAGTTTCCTATCGCCTTTCTCATTTCATTTTGTGGATTTTCCCCTGATGACAGGGAAATCGTATGACTACTGGAGCACAATCCAGCATCGGAGGTGATCCCTAAACCTTGATATTTCACTTTCATTCCTCAACTTTCCACTACACGCACCTTTTCCTTACCGGGTTCTTGTAATCCTCTTTTGTGACGATTTTGAGTTTTCGTGCCAAAGCAAAGACATGAAAATGTCAAAATGGATTTCAATTTTATTGTGATGCACAAATTTAGGTGTTGATTAGAAAGACAAATAGATCAATTTAGCTTTTAATAACGAAGAGAGGATAATTGTAGGTTAGATTCCTATAGCTTTTAGGTTTTCTTCAGACTCGTAAACATCAGCTTCACCTCGATTCCCAAGATGGGTTTTTAAAATCTGGGCCGCCCGGCCCGGCTACGGTGATTTGATCACTGATTTATCACACTTACGGCGTAATCAAATTTCGCAATAAATTGGTTTTTCGGGGCTATCGGCGATTAATTGGTCCACCTCAAGACGAAGTGTCGATTAAATCACGGTTGCGTCTTCATCTTCATTTGAAAAACAGATTTTTGACACTTTCTAAAAATGCCAAATTTGCTCCCACACTCTCTCTCGGTAGAAAGCCCGCACTAAGGCTCTCAAGTCCATCGAAAAAGCGGAACTTGTCGCTTTGTCACTGCCCGCTCAGTTTTTTTCCCCGTTGTCGGCCGTCCGACTCCACTCCCACGCCCATTAGGGACAACTTTGAGCTTTGAGGGAAAAATACTAATTTGCGCCGAAGATACTTGATATAGAACCCAGCAATTATGAAAATATCGTTATTGGTTTTCATAGAATTTTTATGAAACTAAGCTCACAAGACAGCCTTCGATGCCCCAATTAAAGTATCCTTAGGCTCAAAAAAATATTGAAGATATTTTGAGTTATATATATCCAATTTAAGCGCTGGGAATTGTGTTCTAAAGTAACATCCCAGTGACCTTTTTTATCCTGAATTTTTGAAAGTTAGCGGTAGCGTTGTTTTTACTTTCGGGAGAAAACTATTTTTTGATCTCCAAAATCATAATTTCCACACGAATTTTACGTTTTAGACCATTCTGAACAACTTTGGTTCCGTGTCTGTCTGTGTGTGTGTCGAGTGTTCGCAAATCCTTGTAACAAGCTTATTTTCCAGTTTTCATCCGATTTGGATGAAATTTTCAGGGAATGTGCCAGCTAGGGGGTAGATGGTCCCCTATCAGTTTCATCGTTCCCGACTCAATACCACACTCTGCGTATGCTCAAACGTAAATTCTCCCAAGCATCATTTTCTCACGCCCTAGTCGTTCGATCTCGCTCCAATTAGCTGGCCATTTGATCATCTTATCAATTTCAACATGATTGGATTAATAGCTACTACGCATTTGCCTATGTGAAATCCTTGTTACGACCGTAATTTCCACTGTTTTCATCCGATTTCGATGAGATTGTCAGAGAATGCACAGGTTATTGTTGCATATCAGTTTCATTGTTGCGAAATCAATTCTGCGCATGCGCAACGTAAATTCCATCATGTTCCATCTTTTCACTCTCTAGTCGTTCGAGTTCGCTTAAATATGCATGATTGACGAGGAAGCTATGTGCCCAACTTGGTAGATTTTTTTATATTTTTTTAATTTTTATTGCACCAATGAAGTTTATTGCAGCACTTATTAACGAGAAAATGAGAAAGTTACAACTCCCTAAATAGCAACGACCGTCCATCATCATCCTGCCCATCCATCATTGATCATTCCCATCATTCTACCAATTCGAAGAGATTCCTACTTGTTGAAGGGTATCAATCAAACACCACGGTGGCGTGTCTATAAGGAATAATCAGCAATTTGAAATAGAAGCAATAATTTAAACGTTGTATAATATTTTCATTTTAACACTTTCGTTTCACTTTTAAGATTATTGTTTCTACATCTTGACCGTGATACTCATATTAATTTGGTGGAATATAAATTATTGTGCTGGGAGCTGTGAGTTCCTAATTTCCAAATTATATGAATATCTATTGTTTGTTGAATAAAATATAAACTCATACCTCAGGTTAACATTATAAAATTCTCTTGTTCCACTAGTCACATCTTAGGAAATCTCTCATCGTTTAGATTTATGTGAGATAAGAAGCATGAGTCTTATCTTAGTTTGGGTATGACCTCCCTAGCATTCATTATTTACATTTTCACATTTACATTTTTCTCCCTATTATAGGAAAAATATAGAAGTTAAGTTAAACGGAGGTTCACTTTTCACACGAAGGTTTTAATAGATTCTATTGTATCTTCATTAATTGTATTAACAAAATTTATATTTAAGCCATGCTAGAATATGTCACCCACCGTTGATATAAACTAACCAGGATTACGAGCATGCATCATCTCCCATAACTTCAGTTGCGTTTTCTAAAACATGGGGGAAAGTCGGTCAAAAGAGACTTAATGCTAATAAGATTAGAAAAATAAGTTTGCCAAGGGGGATGGATAATTTCAATGTTTATTAAACTCAGACATATGGAATAGTTTTTGAAAGAATGACGAAACCAATAAAACATTCTATAGGTGAACTCCGATCTATCCCTGAAAATTTGTCCAAATTCGCTGAATAGTGACAACGAATTTCAGGTTTGCGCATGCGTAGCTGCCCTAGCTGATCTAATCACAATGTTCGTTTATAAGTAATCTGCTTCAGACAATCCTTCAATTCTTAAGCGAATCCGGATTTTGGTTTGAGGGAATAGATATTTCGGTAAATTTAAGTTTATGCAGGCTCACATTTTGCTTATGGGTCTGACGGTGATGAAATCTATACGGAACTGACTAAGATCCGATGTGCATAACTCCTATAAATTTATGCAACATTGATCGGTAGGTATTGTCTGAATAGTGTTTCCCGGACGTGTGTCTCAAATGAACAAATACACAGATAAAAAACGGAATTGGTTCAGAACCTCTGGAAACTTAGAATCAATAAAATATTTTGCTATTGGAGACTAAATTTCCGAACCTTTGCAGTACCTCAAGGTTTCAGAACATTGTACTATTATTATTGTTGCCAATTCACATTTTAATAATTTTTTGACATTTTATATCTTTACTCTGTGTTCTGATGATTTTCGCTTACAAACGAGTCGTTGCTAGGGGAATGGTACTTTCGTTTTTCACTCACAAAATTCGTTGACCATTCGTTCGAAAGCTCTCGATTTATCCAACCATATTATATTAACTACTGCGAAGTACGTGGCCAACAAGCTGAGTTATGAGCATGGTTATTTGAATTATTGTGTACACTAGGGTGATCATTCTCAATAATTGATGTTGTGAACATGATTGCAACCGCTTGTTAATTTCTGATGGTTTCATTGAGCTGGTGTTTCGATGATTTGATTCATAGCAGGTGATCCGAATATTGCGAGAACGGTTTGATTTGTGAAGCGGTGGTTTAATCATTTTAAATGGTAATTTCTATGCTTTACACTCTAGGAAGCTGTAATTTCGTATGCTGCCTCTTTAGGACATTTACTTGACGATGCCCAGTGTCCGGATCAGCTGAGTGGCTCTTAGAGCATGCATACGAGTCTGCAACACATACGAGTGTGCTACTGAAGACATGAATAATGTCCCAATGGGTTGCAGACTCGTATGCAAGCGTTTTGATTTACTGAACTTGGACATGTTCCTACTTTCAATATTGTTTTTACATCACGTGAGTCTACTGCTCTTGGTAACAAGATGTTAAATTCACATACACTGAACTCGAAACCTGAAGTTGTTCTCATCTTGTAGGTAATTTTGTATCTTTTAGCGAATTTTTGAAGAAAATTAAGCTATTGCTCTCGTCTCAAAATTTGTAGAATGTGATTTTTTGAAAAAATTTTATGCGTAAATCCGTTTCAGGCTATTCTAAATCATATTCTGAAGTTTAGCGTATTTTTTTACGTATGTATGTATGTACTATGTATGTATGTATGTATGTATGTATATATGTATGTGTCATCCCAGACGATAACTGTCCGTAGAATTGTAGTAGAAACTTCAAACAAATTTTAAAATGTTAAGGACACAAAACGAAAGTTCAAGTTCGTTGGCCAGCATGATCGGATTACATCTTCGGGTTGACATTTTCAAAAATGTAGTCAAAAATTTCAAAATAGCCTGTTTTTGCGATTTGTTGTGCGAAATAATTTTTTCAGCATACTAACATGTGGTATATTCGGAATCAGCGTAAAATTTCCTATAAGAATATTAATCAAGTTTTTAAAAATTTCAAAGTTGAAAAATCAGTCAAAAATCGAAATAATCGGATTTCTTCAAAAATTCGCTCATGGGGTCATGCTGCATGACTGGACTTTTTATTTTCAAATTCCGATTTGTATTATCCACTTTGCTTATTACAATTTCTTGTTGACAAGTTAATTTTGTTATGATCTCCAATCACATAGGTTCTGATTTTCTCATTTCTCTGGCAATGTTTAATTTCATCTGTATATTTTGGATTTTTATCGGAATTCAGATGGTGGAAGGAGTGTAGTTTACCTTGAGAAGCACCTCAAATGAACAATATACACGAGATGCCTCACACGAAACATAAAATGGAAGTTAGTGAAAAAAACGTTGTCTATTTCCAAGAAAAATAAAGAGATACAATGTTAAATCAATTTCGACGGTTAAACCATCACCAGTAACAAACAATAATAGTTATTGTAATAATAATAGTATTGTAATAGTAATTGTTCGTTAATGATGATGGCCTAACTGTCGAAATCGATTTAACATTGTAACTCTTTATTTTTCGTGGAAATAGACAACTTTTTTTCACTAACTTCCGTTTTGAAAAGGGTTTCCACAACTTCGTCGCGAGTGATTTAGTTCGTACGAAGCTTAACGTAATGTACAAATTTTCAAACGCGAACAAGCTTTGAACGTCCGATTCGATTCAGCGTCCTACAAATAAGTAAAATGATCACGAGTTCATTGCGATTTTTAAATGTACCGCCCCACGTCTGTGACGATATCATCACTGAATTGCGTCGGTTATATGTTAGATCATCTAAAAGGTTTTCAGTCGATTCTATTGATGATGGATACTATTGAAAACTATACCAAACTCGATCTTTGGCGATTTTACAATGACGTATGTCAGTGACGATGTCGATGACGTCGTATTGTTGTCAACGACAACTTTTAATGCTTTTTTAAAGGTTTCAGTAGATTTTTTTTGCAGCAGAAACTATTGAAAACGATACAAAACTCGATTTTTAATGATTTGACAATGACTGACGTCAGTGACGGCGACGATGACGTCCATTGCCGTCAATGACAACTTTTAAAGCTTTTATAGTTGTTTCAGTCGATTCTGTGTAGCGCCAAATTAAGGAAAACTAAAGCAAACTCGATTTTCGGATAGTCACAAAAAGTCGAGTCTGAGTGTCTCAAGAGCCTATAGCTCCAAAATTGATATGTTGATGGCTCCGAAATTGCGGCCTGTAGCGCGGAATAAACCCTAAACTCTACTTGCAAGCTCTATAACAAAATATACACACACAATACAACATAACAAGGATATAAGTCTGATAACATTGAAAAATATCAATAAATGAGGTGCACCGTTCTTATTTGGGTCAAAATATTTACAAATAGTATTCATTGTTAAAAAGTATGAAGTTGACCTTTCTATGAGCTGCAATCCATGAATGTTTTTCAGAATAACTCAATTCGTTTCTTCCATGGGTAAATCAGATGATTGCTGTATTGTTAAGAGAAAGCATTTCACGATTTACTAAAAAAAATTGTAAAAAAAAAAGTAGCGATTGTGATTACTATTAGTATGTGACCCCTCGAACAGCTGCAACACATGGAGAGCTTTTTTGAAATTATTCTTTCGAAAGATGAATAGAATCGTCTTAACCCTTCATTCTTTGAATCGAATCGAGGTACCTTTGTGTCACTCAGCTGCGTAATTCGATTATCTGGCGGACCTGTTTGAGCGTAACAAGGTCGGGTGTCGTCCTTTTGATGGATTTCACTCAGGCGTTCGACCCCTTTGGCGAAGGGTTGAGGTTGACGCGGTAACGTAAACGCCGACAGATGGATAGATGTAAGAGCGGTCAATCAGACTCATCAGGTTGCCCGACTAATTGTAGCAGTTCACGTAAAATTATTTTAGCCACAATTTATTGAATTAAGGAACTTTTTCTCGGAACGTTAAGAAGAACGCCGAGAAAACTCCGTTCTAATCTGTGTATGAATGCTAAGTGCTGTATTATGTACTACGTACTACAAAAGTATCACCCCCTCCCCCAATGTTTTTAAACTGCTTAAAGAGAGGTTGGGATACTTGAATTTTTTGTCCCTTTATTTGCTGCTGAGTGACGCCGCATTTTACTGATTTTTTTGCGGTAAGCACTATGGTGAAGCCAGAATTTGATAGGGAGCATCTTTCATACATTAAATAAGAGACGAATGAAATGACGAGCTCTAGCCTAATCAGCTGAACGAGCTTAACTCACTTATTCGTTACAGAAAACTGAAATTTGATTGGGAGTCTATCTGGATCATCATGGGACGAACGAAGTGAAGAGCTCCAGTTTTATCAGCTGAATGAGCTAAACTCTATTTGTTCACCCTAGAAAGTTGACATTTAATCGGGATTCTCTCTGGAACATCAAGAGACAAATGGTACGACGGGCTTCATATTAATCAGCTAAGTGAGCTAAATTGTCTCCTGTGCACCCTAGAAAGTGTGCCATTTACGGTGCCATAAGACAATATCTATGTCACGATATATTGCATTTACAAATTTATTTCAACCGTTTACAAACAAATTTAAACCATTTATAAAAACAATCCAACCGTTTGCAAACTCAGTTAAACTATGTACAAAAATAATTGAACCGTGTGCCAATCCAGTTAAACCATGTACAGAAATAATTCAACCGTTTGCGAATCCATTTAAACCATTTCCTAATTCATTTAAACCTTTCAGAATGAGAAAGGGCCAGTAGAAAAGAAACATTAGAATTGAATTTTGCCCTGCGCGTAGGCTCCAATATCACTCATTGTCGCAGCCAACAACCAAGAGATTGTTCACTTTAAAATTATGTCTTCTGGCACTACGAATGCCGAAATAGCAGGTTTCTATGAGGGCTAGAATTGAAACTTCAAGAGGACGCCAACGGTGTGATATTGATCATGGACAATACACAAATTCATCAATCAATCGTGGTTACATCATTTATAGATTCGTTGACTATTCTGCCTTGTTTACTTTGACAAACTGTAAAATCTCTCCTTTAATTCACTCTATTTAACAAGTAAAGCTTCTTCAGTTAAGCATAGTACTATGAACTTATAATAAAACGCTGATGAAGCTACCTGAGCAAAGGCGTACCTACAGTGCAGTACAGACACCTGAGGAATTTTAATAATTTTTTCTTTACTATTTTTCAGGTTAATTATTCTCAAAGCCTAATCGAATCCTAATCGAAGTTCCTTGGTTTTCGGACACTGATTAACTACAGTAGTTGGTAGGTTCCTAATCCAAATAAACCTCGTTCACTGTTAGATTTGTATCGCTGGCAACAACCTACATCCAATAATCGCGCTAGCAGGCACAATTAATTACGAGACTCTCTCGAACGATCAAGTTTGTCCCCCACCCCGGCAACTATTTGGAACCGTTCCCTACAAGAAGAACTGTGAGTTCTTCAATTCGGTTCAACCTGTTTAGTGGACATGTTGGTTAGAATGAAGTGTATAGTTTGGTGGTCTGGATGCTCGCAAGCTCGCATCTCAAAAATACATAACATCAAGTAGTCAATCCCTTAGTAAAAATGCAGATTAGTTGGATATGTAGATCAGAATGAAGTGTATAGTTTCGTGGTCTTATAACACGATCACATAACAGTTTAGAAACGTAAATGTGACTTCTCATTTGTGACTCATGAGCTGCTCCGAGTTGAACGGAATTGAAGAACTCACAGTTCTTCTTGTAGGGAACGGTTCCAAGTAGTTGTCAGGGTGGGGGACAAACTTGATCGTTCGAGAAGGTCTCGTCGATTAATTCAACTATTTAGTTGAATTGAAATTTTGTATTGCTACAATATTACCTTTGAAAAACAAAACTGTTGAAAAATGTCTTTATAACCTCGAATTAGGTGGACGTGAGACGGCAAACTTCTTGTGAAAAATAGGTTGGTTGAGTTGCGATTCACTGACGGCAGTCATGGCCGAGTTTGGCTGTAGTGCTAACCTACTCCAGGCGTGACGTCACGAAAATATGGGCTATAGAGGGTTCTAATTCCAAATCTGAGGTCAAAACTACAAAACTCAACTTAGGTGACGAATATCGGCAGCGCAGACGGCTCTACTTTAGGGCCAACCTCTCTAAAACTCGCCAGACAGCGTTTTTTTTTTTTTTTTTTTTTTTTTTTTTTTTTTTTCTGGCGGCCCAGAAAGCGGCGTGCGGATGGACGGAAGACGAGGGGTGAAATTAATTTATGCGCGAGGAAATGCAGATGGGCCTCGGCGGGGGCGTCATATGCAGCGATGGGCCCTAAGGGTCATTAGGCAAGTGCCGGCCCAACCGTCCGCCTCCATCTGTCCTTTGGTTCGCCCTTACAGCTAACCCTTCCAACAAATGGCCCTTTTCTTTTACCCCCTTCTCATCATTATGTGAGATTACAAACGACTTGATATCCCGGCCTACTTCTTCTTGTCCCTCAATTTTTTCCTCCTTTCTTCTTCTTCACGTAGCCTCAATTCCCTCCTATCGCGGTGGGAGTTAAGTCATTTCATTTGTACCTAAGGACGCGGAGACCGACTGTTGTCTTGCTCTTTGGCGCGCGGCGCAACTGGCCCTCAAACCCTTTTTTTTTTTTCAGTATCATTTCCATCAATTTGGTTTGAATAAAAAGCATTGATGGACACATCAGCTAACGTACAGTTATGTATGACATAAATGGGAAGCGCTGAGAAAGGTAGTTGGGAAAATTCCAGTTTCCTGCTCGAAATGAAAATAACTCGAGTCTTTTATGAATACCTTGGGTTGCCGTGGGGTTGCTCGGGGTCGCCCACTTTCGCGTTTGTTGGAACACTTCGGAAGAAATGTGATAACAAACGCAGTAGAGAAGGTGAAAACAGTTTAGAGAAGGTTACGCGGATATGCAGTTTGCCCAAGGGTAGCAGGTTATTTCAAAATGCGCATGCGTAGTGCTTGGAGCTCTCGATGAGACCCCGTCAAAAGTGTGGGGCTGCTTGGGGGACCCCCGGAGTAGCTCTGGGGGCGCTCTAATATCAGTTGGAACACGCAGTTCTCAACCCCATAACCTTGTTGGAACGCAATTTCGAGCTCTGAGCTCCTCTAGGGCGCCCTTTTGTCCTATTTGGAACAAAGTTAGTAGGGAAAATCAAGATTTGATAAGGGATAGACTTCCAAAAAAGTCTCTTCGAATTAAGGGTTTTATTGCCGACTCCCGAATTTCCCTAACTTCTCCCAAGACAGTGAAAAGTGAGGGGTGAGGCTATGGCGACGCCCCTAGATACCTATAGCGTGGGGACAATAGCTTTGTTCCAACAACACTACGAGAGCGACCCCCAGGGCTCCTCCAGAGTTGTCCACTTTCGTGTTTATTGGAACACTTCGGAGAGAGATGTGATAACAAACGTTGTAGAGAAGGTGAAAACAGTTTAGAGAAGGTTTTGCGGATATGCAGTTTACCCAAGGGTAGCAGGTTATTTCAAAATGCGCATGCGTTGGGCTCGGAGCTCTTGATGAGACCCCGCTTGGGGGACTCCCGTAGCAGCTCTGGGGCTCTCTAAGATCTGTTGGAACACGGAGTTGTCAAACCCATAACTTTGTTGGAACGCAATTTCGAGCTCAGAGCTCCTCTAGGGCGCCCTTTTGTCCCTTTTGGAACAAAGCTATAGGGAAAAATCAAGATTTGATAAGGAATAGACTTCCAAAAAGGTCTCTTCGAATTAAGGGTTTTATTGCCGACTCCCGAATTTCCCCAACTTCTCCCAAGTCAGTGAAAAGTGAGGGGTGAGGCTAAGGCGACGCCCCTAGATACCTAAGCCCCGGTGCACACGAGCGGCAAAATGAGGCTGGACGCCGCGTCATTTCTTGGAATCGCTATCTGCGTCCTATATGAGTTTCAATGCACATGAGCGGCAAAAGGACGCAGGACGCCGCGTCATGACGTGTCAGTCACTCGCTTTTCAATTACCGATTGAGCCGTGCCCGCAGATATGTGGAATGCACCTTTGGAATTTTGTCTAATAAATGGAGAATTTTCCACAGGCCTATCAATGTAAACAAAAATTTAGCTGTGCAAATTGTTGAAACCTGCTGTCTTCTTCATAATTACGTTCGTCGAAGGGATGGGTATAATTTCACTGACACATTGACCATAACAGGGCTCGGAGAACGAACCCCAGCCCGGCCTACAGCTCAGAATACCGACCAACCAAGATACCCCCCCAGCAGTAGTTGCTATCAGAAATGAATTCGCTAATTACTTTGAGAGTGACCCTGGTAGAGTGCCTTGGCAGGACGATTTTATATAAAAGTTATTTTATAATAAGTTATTGAGTCTGCATTTTCAATTAATATCAAGTATTAGTGGTAAGATGTTGTCTTCAATGAAATAATAATAGTCTAGATGTTACAATCGTTTTTTAACATGTTTAATGTTTTAGGGCTGGGGGTCGTTCTGTGAATTCCGACACGACACGCAAATCTGCAACGTTTTTTTTCTGATGATTTCCGCTTACAACCGAGTCGTTGCTAGGGATATGATACTTCGTCGTTTTTCATCCCACGAAATTCGTTGACCATTCGTTCGAAAGCTCTCGATTTATCCAACCATATTATGTTAACTACTGCGAAGTGCGTGGCCAACAAGCTGAGTTATGAGCATGGTTATTTGAATAATTGTGTACACTCAGGTGATCATTCTCAATAATTGATATTGTGAACATGATTGCAACCGCTTGTTAATTTCTGATGATTTCATTGAGTTGGTGTTTCGATGATTTGATTCATAGCAGGTGATCCGAATATTGCGAGAACGGTTTGATTTGTGAAGCGGTGGTTAAATCATTTTAATAGGTAATTTCTATACTTTACACTCTAGGAAGCTGTAATTTTGTATGTAGCATCTTCAGGACATTTACTTGACGATGCCCAGGGTCCGGATCAGATGAGTGGCTCTTAAAGCTATTTTTTATGCTTTACACTCTAGGAAGCTGTAATTTCGTATGTAGCCTCTTTAGGACATTTACTTGACGATGCCCAGGGTCCGGATCAGATGAGTGGCTCTTAAAGCTATTTTTTATGCTTTACACTCTAGGAAGCTGTAATTTCGTATGTAGCCTCTTTAGGACATTTACTTGACGATGCCCAGGGTCCGGATCAGATGAGTGGCTCTTAGAGCTAATTTCTATGCTTTACACTCTAGGAAGCTGTAATTTCGTATGTAGCCTCTTTAGGACATTTACTTGACGATGCCCAGGGTCCGGATCAGATGAGTGGCTCTTAGAGCTAATTTCTATGCTTTACGCTCTAGGAAGCTGTAATTTCGTATGTAGCCTCTTTAGGACATTTACTTGACGATGCCCAGGGTCCGGATCAGATGAGTGGCTCTTAGAGCTAATTTCTATGCTTTACGCTCTAGGAAGCTGTAATTTCGTATGTATTCTCTTTAGGACATTTACTTGACGATGCCCAGGGTCCGGATCAGATGAGTGGCTCTCAGAGCTAATTTCTATGCTTTACACTCTAGGAAGCTGTAATTTCGTATGTAGCCTCTTTAGGACATTTACTTGACGATGCCCAGGGTCCGGATCAGCTGAGTGGCTCTTAGAGCTTGCATACGAGTCTGCAACTAAAGACATAAAATGTCCCAATGTGTTGCAGACTTTTTTCTTGACCTTAAAAAACTATATCTAATTTCTCCCTTGCGAGGGAAAAACATTAAACATGATTTAATGTTTTTCCCTCTCAAGGGAGAAATTTTTCAATATATTTATGCACTACGGCCAATAGCCTCCAATTTCAATAAAAACATGAGATATATTACTTACTCCATGCGTTTTTATCATTTTCTGTTTTACTCCCGAAGTCTTCTCCAAAAATAGCTTCGCAAATTGATTCCCAGGCAGCCTGTTTTTTGTTGCGGTCTTTAAAACACTGGTGACTGACGTCCCAAATTTCTCGGCGGTTTTTACAGCGTCGATGAGTAATTCGACATCAACATTGTCATCCATCGTGGGCCGAAATCTTCAAAAACACGGATGACGCTAAGTGACGCAGCTGCACGTGTGCACCGGACGATTCACTGTTGAGTACTGCTAGGGGTATCGGGCGGCAAGATACCTATCGCCCGCAACGCGCGTCCCACAGAAACCTGCGTCAACTTTGATACCTATCCGCGTCAACGCCAGCTGCAGATAGGTATCGGCGTCCCGTGTGCACCGCACCATACTCCGCTGTGTATCTCTAGTTATCCGATTGAAAATGACGCGGCGTCCAGCGTCATTTTGACGCTCGTGTGCACCGAGGCTAAAGCGTGGGGGACAATAGCTTTGTTCAAACAACGCTACGAGAGCGACCCCCCGGGCTCCTCCAGAGTTGTCCACTTTCGTGTTTATTGGAACACTTCGGAGAGAGATGTGATAACAAACGTTGTAGAGAAGGTGAAAACAGTTTAGAGAAGGTTTTGCGGATATGCAGTTTACCCAAGGGTAGCAGGTTATTTCAAAATGCACTTGCGTAGGGTTCGGAACCCTCGACGGGACCCCGCTTGGGGGACCCCCGTAGCAGCTCTGGGGCGCTCTAGATCTGTTGGAACACGGAGTTGTCAACCCCATAACTTTGTTGGAACGCAATTTCGAGCTCTGAGCTCCTCTAGGGCGCCCTTTTGTCCCTTTTGGAACAAAGTTATAGGGAAAAATCAAGATTTGATAAGGAATAGACTTCCAAAAAAAAGTTCCAGTCATGCAGCATGAGGATCATACAGCAAATATAGGATATGAGCGAATTTTCATAAATGATCGTATTACATTTATGTTAAATTCTGTTGAAATTTGTGCACTTTGGGGATAAATAAAAATTTTATTATACATTTTATAGCAAATTAACTTTTTTTCAGTAATATTCCAATGAACAAACGATTTTGTGGATTTTTACAATTTTTTCAAGTGTTCCTATCGATTTTTAGCTTATTTTAATGAAATTCAAGTACATTTTTCAGTACAATTTTGTGCTTAAATTTTCAAATGTCCTAGTTCATGTTCGATTAATTTTTTTCGAGTAGCATTCTGCTAAAAAATAGAAATTTGTTAATTTTTAGCGGTTTTTTTTGCCTTTTTTAGTGATTTTTTAAGTACATTTTTTGAAATTTGACCAATTTAATGTACTCAAAAAGTGTTGTCCAACGACCTCATCCTTTCTTTTAAAATGCTTGATTTTATGACGAAAGAACGAAGTTTTTATCTCAATTCTATCGAGAGTTATCGTCTGGAATGACACATACATATATATGGGTCATTTCACGCGAACGGCCAAACTTTTTTTTTTCGAAATTTTTTAAAAGTCCTGATTTTTTAGTATGCTGTACCCATTGGTAATACAAGCTAGGAGCCAAATTTTCAGATCCCTTCTACGCCCAGCCTTCTCTCTACAACTGCCCGAAGTTTAGGGGTTTGCGCCAAACACTAACTTTTGTTTTAATTGCTCAACCGTTATTGTGCCCAAAAAAATAAGTAAGGTCGCCAATTCTTATGGTAAATCGTCTGTTCTTTCTGGTAGTCATGTCTAAATTTACAAAAAACGTAAGCTTCCTCATGAAAACTCAAAATAAAAACTTCTTTTTCACATTTCATCAATTTCGCATTTTTTGAAAAAAAATTGTTTACGAGGTTAAGAGGACGTAATGGGCGGACAAATTGTTTGTCGCCAGTGGTACTTAATGTACGGCCTGTACTCCCAAAAAACGTAAGCTTCCCCATGAAAACTCAAAATAAAAATTTCTTTTTCACATTTCATCAATTTCGCTTTAAAAAAATCGCTAAAAGGTCTCTTCGAATTAAGGGTTTTACTGCCGACGCCCGAATTTCCCCAAATTCTCCCAAGACAGCGAAAAATGAGGGGGAAACTCCCCCCCCCCCTCCCCCATATGGCAACGCCTCTGAATATTGCGTGGGGACACATACGGAACGTTTTGACTAGGCAAAAAACAGTTCCGTATTTGTCCACACTTTTTTCAATTCCATATTTCTCTGTACGCAAAGGTAAAAGTTAATATCATGAAAACGTGAGAAAGACGAGATTCCGAGGTTTCCGAAACAGTCGTCAAATTCATTTTCTAATAGGATAATGACAGATTTACATTGGTTTGAAAGTGGGGACACATACAGAACTACACCCAAATTTGTTAGTATTAAATGAAGACATGAGAATATAACTCTTAAAATATTATTTCATAATAATATTAAACAAATCCGCAGTGCTACTTTATATATTTACACTCAAATATGTTTGAGTAGGCTACAGTCTAAACTGGATAAATAATTGTAGTATACACGTTTTTAGAAAATTTGCTCAATTTTACTATTATGTATTATATTTTTCTATTCAATTAATTACAGGATTTTTAAAAATAATTTTGAGCATATTTTTTTCACCCCTATCTCTGTTAATAAGTTCATTATTCGTATGTGATTTTTGGACAGCCATGTTAAATAATTATATTGATGTACAGTAAAGGAAGAAAGGCAAAGCTTACGGAGAGGGCCCCAAAAATCATGTTGTGACAGGACAAAATTCCTGTACTCGGCCCTATACCTAAATATCCGTAAAGTTTGCCTCCCACGAACAAATTGTTTTTGATGTTACAAACTATAGCATTTGCCGATTTAATTAAACCCTTTACCAAATGAATCAAACCTTTTGTCAAATGAGTTAAAGCTTTTTCCAGAATAATTCACCCTTTTCCCAAAATAATAAAACCTTTTCCCAACGCAATTAAACTTATTTCCAAAATAATTAAACCTTTTCCCAAAACAATTAAACGTCTTGCGAGAAAGTATATGACGTTTGTTTAGATACGAATTTCGATAAAGTTTAATCAATTAGGAACTACCGAAAAACGAAAAAAGCGTGGTGTACAATGTATGGGTCAATGAACATTGCACCAAATTTTTACCCCCCCCCCCCCCCCTACCTCACAATTCGTTGGTTTACATTTCAAGATAAGTAGATTCCGAAAATCGAATCAAAGGAAATACACTGCCATGGAAATGGCACATGAGCTTCCTCGTGACCTTCACCTGTACGTCACCATTAAATTCCAGAAAACTAGAAACGACCGGTTCTGGCATCAGAGAATTAATAAGGTGGGAAATTTGAAGCTGAATGGTACATATAATTAATGAAATTAATTAGGAAACCCTGAAAATCTGACCGAAATCCGTTCACAATTGCCTGAGTTATGACCAAAACAAGAAAATTTTGTTCGTGTCTGCGCAGAAGCTAGTTGATTCGATCATGACGGAACTGATAGGGGACCATGTAGAGCTATACCCGCACAATCCCTAAAAATTTGAAGAAAATCGCATCAAAATTGTGGAAATTACAGCTGTTGCATAGACCGTAACAAGAATATTTCGTTCACGCATGCGCAGAGCGTACCGCTAATGCAATTATGATGATTGTCTCATGGGACCTCAAGGGACCTTACCCACATCATCGCTGAAAATCTGACCGAAATCCGTTCAACATTGACCGAGTTATGACCGTCACAAGGAATTCACGTTAGCGCCTGTGCAGAAGCTACCGTTGATTCGATCATGATGAAGTTGATAGGGGACCATGCAGAGCTTAACCCGCACGATCCCTGAAAATTTTGTTAAAATCGGATCAAAATTGTGGTTGTGGAAGTTATGGCTGTTACAAGGAAATGTGGACGGACAGACAGACAGACAGACACGGAACCAAATTTGTTCAGGAGGCTCTGAAACGCAAAATGCGAGTGGAAATTTTGATTTTGGAGCAAAAAATTTTTTTTCATTTCGAAAGTGAAGACAAAGCTTCCGCTGCCTTGCAGTCTCGGAAGCGAAATTAAAGTGGACGGACGGGTTACACATATATATAAGGGATATATGTATATATTTTCTTAATTCGATTTTTGGAATCCACGTACCTTGAAATGCAAGCCAGCCAATTGTGAGGAGAAGGGGGGGGGTAAACATTTGGTGAATTGTTCATTTCTGTTCTAGTTTTTCTGTAGTCCTGATTGATATAAATTTTTCGAATATGTATCTATTATACGTCATACTTTCTCACAAGAGGTTTAATTATTTTGGAAAAAAGTTTAATTGTATTGGGAAAAGGTTTAATTATTTTGGGAAAAGGTTTAATTAAATCGGCAAATGCCATATATGCATAATTACACTGATGTGGTTAGTGATAGCCTGATGAGACATGGTCGGGACCGCTGGACCCCTCTATCCCCTCAGTCCGATTCGGACGACGGTCAACTGCCCTTAAAAAACGACGTCTGAACAACGGAGTCGAATGGAGCACAATAACAGTGTCGCCAAAGTGAGTGACAGGCGCTCAGGGAGCTTCGGTGGTCCAGAGAAAAGTGCAGGCAATCTGTCAGTGGCCGTTGGTCCTGGACGCTCAATATCGGCCGAGCACAATCAGGGCCATCGCCGACTCAAGATGATTCCATCCGGCCTGACCGCTCGTGGAACGCGTTCCGAATGCGCGGAACGAAACGCGCACGCAGAACCGATTGGCCAACGAACATTTTTTTTTCCCCATAACCAACTACCTAACTATTCGTCCATAAAGTCTCCGCCCATTACGGCCTCCTTCCCGCAAAGATAACGTAAGGGGCTTGAGAGAGAAGGGAAGAAAGGGGGCTTTATATATAATACATATATATTCGTCTCGATTGAGATGGTAAATTTCAACCACTCTGTTTTCTTAATTTTACGAATCTTATATATTTTTAAAAAATTACGAAATCTTATGGCTGTTAGTAAGGTTGTTCTGTCAAGCTGATTTCCTTCATACATTTTTTTTTTTTTTTTTTTTTTTTTTTTTTTTTTTTTTTTTTTTCGTCTCGATTGAGATGGTAAATTTGAACCACTCTGTTTTCTAAACTTTTGAATCATAAATATTATACAAATTTACGAAATCTTACGGCTGTTTGTAAGGCCGTTCTATCTAGCCTTAATTATTATTTTATTAATGAAAGCTACCTATTTATGCATAGATTTGTCATCAAGCATTGAAAATCAGATAACTCAAATTTTTATAGCTTTGTTCTATGATAACTCAGGTTCTAATTGAGATACATTCTTGGTTTTGGTCAACACTCAGTGAATCATGCCCTTTCATTTGGTTGAGTTTCAACTTAATTGGTTGAGTTTGAAAGGATTTATAAGTGGAAAACCTAGACGTAATCCTACGTTTAGAACTTCGCTCTCAGTTCTGCGAGTTCGGAACGGTTCTGGGCAAGCGCAGTCGAGTTCGGCGTTCGCAGTGTTTTGCGAACCCAATTCCGAAAGGTTCTGACGGTCCCCTTTTTTTTCGGAACTGTCAGAACTCGAACGCAAAGACGAGTTAACGCATGCGCATTTCGCAATTTTTCGGATCTCGTGGAATAAACAACTCTCTTTTTCTTCATCGAAATCATATTTTAGTCTCTTTACGTTAGTATTAGTACCTATTCTATGACCGAAATGTCAACTAGCTCGTCAAGTTCCGAAAGCGATAGTTTCGATGATGGGTTTGGTTTGTAAATAATGATGAGGACGAGATTGAAGTAATATTTGAATCTCGTCTACATCCACGAAACTCAAATTTTTTCAAGTACCTATACTCCTCAATCATCTTGGTTTTTTTTTGCCGTGGGGTAATAGTTTATTTATTTATTTTCATGGGTGATGCCCAATTTAATAGAAATTACAAAGATTCAACAATATGTAATAAGTTCAAATTATTTCAAAAAACTACCCAATAACAAGATAAAATATAGATAATTTAACAGAATAAAGGCACGATGGTAACAATCACATCATATACAATTAAAAGCTACAAGATGACAATAAATGAGTGCAAATATAGTCAAACCAAAATATATTAAAATTAGAGATGAGTCGATACCAAAATTTATCGATTCCCGATACCGATACCATCGGCGCATAATACCTAACTTACCTGTAGGTGAAAAACAAAAATTCCTCTTGAACTAGTAATGAATCTCACCAATATCTTACCGTTCCGTCGTAGATGAAGTTATTAGTCTAGTTAGCTAATATATTTTCCATTTCTATTTATTGTCATTAGGAGTTCTTGTTCCAATGAAGCTTTAATGCTACTCGTAAAATAAATTTTAAAGATTATTTCTTATTACAAATTCTAAATTTCAGATTTATATTTTCATTCAAGGCTTTAGTTAATTTGATTTGTGCAAATACAAAATTTGATATTTTTTTGTTATCTATCAAGTATCAATTAATAGGCAACTTTTATTGCCTAGGATTGATTTCTTTCTGAATAAAACAAGTTAAGCAGACTGACTTGGTTTTTTAGTTTTTCGTTGGTAACTGTAAGGTATTTCCAAATAAGACTGGCTCTAGGCTTTTATACTTGGAAAACATAGCTTTGTCTAATGCTTCTGTTGTCACAAACAAAATAACACAAGCCTACTTGTAAACAAAGTTATAATTGTAAGTTGTGTTTCTGACAATTCATGTTTCGCAACTCCTAACTTCACACAACTGTTGCAGGGCACAACCATCTTCGTTGTTAGATGGTTGCAATAGTACCGTAGTGTAATAAAACGCCCATCATCGGGTGGTATCGGTATCGGCTTTAGGCGATCGATTCTCGATACCGATACCAATGCCTAAGAATCGGTGGTATCGAGAATCGGTAACGGGAATCGACTCATTCCTAATTAAGATACTACTTCAGAAGGACGGTTAAATTAGGGAACTTATAAATTCTTGAGTGCGTCGCGGCGAAAAGAGGAGAGGCAGGAGTTCAAAACGTCCACATCCAACTCTATTCAACCCTCTTTGCATCCGGTTTGAGGCCGCTGAACGAGGGTAGAAATTACGGCACTCCCGGGCGTGATAGGAAGGAACCGCAAAGCTGAGAACCGCAAGTAACTCTGGAGCTTCGAGCATATTATTTACCAGCTTATACAAAAACGCTGCTAATTATTACACAAAGTTTTATTATTTCTGTCTCACACAGACCTTCTACGTAGAAAACTGACTGTAATTATTTAGCCTCACTTATAGTATATTTACTATCAAAACTCGGGGCTTCGCGCTTCCAATATTTGTTTCACTTGTTCACTGCATTACAGCTCCAGGACCCCATAGTTTTACGCTTTATCCCTTCGACCTTCTCCTCCCGCCTCCTACATCCAAGGTGTGGGCAGTTCCTGTCTTTGCCTGCACTCCCCCCACCACCTCAGGCCCGTCAGGCCGCAATGGACGTTCTGTCAGAGCGCAATGGTCAGCCTGTCCGGCCGAAACAGGGCGGCCTGTCTGTTGTGAGTAGTTGCTACTCGGTATGATTATTCCTACAGGTGTTTATTTGACCATACTAGGTCATGTGTTGTTCGTGTGCAGTACAAATTATATTCTGTGTTGTTCTCTCAAAATATACAAGTTAGTTTTCTAAACCTTCACCAAAGTCCTCTTTCATTCAATTAATCACTGTGCTAAACTCTTTTGGTTAAGGGTCCCAGGCTACGGAAAATAAGGAAGCACTGTTTAACACACCGCTTCAGTATGAATGAAATTGAGGTGAAGTTAGAAAAGTTGAAGAATGCTGCAGGATGGCCTACTTGGAAATTCCAGATGTCAATTATCCTAAAATCAATGGATGTGGAAGGGAGAAACTTGTATGAAATGTTGACAACTCCAAGACCGACTGTGGAACAAGATGTCGCAGGTCAAGCAGGCGCGGGAGATGCAAATGCTATTGCTGAATTGAATTCGTGGAAGAAGGCTGACAGCAAGGTCCAAAGACTGATTGCGACATCGATCCATACCACACTTATGACACACATTATGACATGTGCATCGGCTAATAAAATGTGGGCCACAATGGCGGGGGTTGGCAGGCAAAGCCTACAGGGGGTGGCCCCCTAGTTACAATAAATAAAAGTTCCAGTAATGCAGCACGATCGTATGAGCGAATTTTCGTAAATTATCGCAATCTATAATGTTAAATTGTTTTGAAATTTGAGCTTTTAGAGTGCAAAAATACGTTTACTATTAATTTTATGGCAAACATCGTATTCTAAATAATAATCTACGATTCAGAGATTTCGGATGTTTAGCTTTTTTTGCAATCTTTATCGATTTTTTTAACGCAAATTTTAATCAATTTAAGTATATTTTTAGCATAATTCTGTACATACATTTTTGAATGTTCTATTTTATAGTTGATAAACTTTATTTGAGCGATATTCTGCGAAAAAATATAAATTAAATGACTTTTAGCTGTTTTAAGCCAATTTTAGTGATTTTTTTAGCTCCTTTTTTTTCAAATTTGATATAGCCACTTTACAGAAGATAACTTGAAATTGAGAAGGTTACAGTATAGCTGGATCCAGAATGGAATCTATAAATGTTCCCTATTCCATGCATAACGTGGAATTGAGGTCCATATTCATGTCAAAAGTACTGAATTCGCTCAGACGACCATTCTAGTTATTTCTTTCGCCCATTTCGTGACCCCCAGAACAGCTCCTGCGAGGTTGAAGTCCCACGATCCCCCATCCAGAAGAACTTCCTCTGTTTTCCGTAGAATTCCAAACTCGCTAAGGGCGGCATTTTTAATTGAACACTCGTTACACCACCGGCCCTGTTACAGCGGTCTCCCGTGAAGCGATTCCTGTAAGATCCTGCTACTATTACACGGGGAAGAAAATACGCCGCATAGCTTCTCAGTGCAACCAAACACCTTGACGACTCATTAGGTTAGAAAAGCCGATTAATTAAGAATTTCCACGACGTGTAAACCAATTAACGCGGACAGCGGCTGTGCCGGTAATGAACCGCTTTTTCTCGTACCAACTAAGCGACGAAATACCAAGTTTTGTGCGCTGTTAGCGATTCTTGCGTTGCTCGGAGCTGTTTAAGAAACATTTGACCAAGACGCTTCGATATTTCAGGTATTTTTGAAGTCTCCACTGTAAGTTGGTTTATAACTTGCGGGTTCCATTAAATTGTTTAAGAGTGCGATAGCACATTTGATTCCAAACAAAATAATAATATTTAAAATTTATGTATATATATTAAGGTAGTTATTTTACACAGGGTGACCCCAAAAACGACCCCCCACCCCTGCTGAAATCGTTAATAATGGGTCAAAAGAATAAGTTTTTTCCCACCTTAATGTTTTTTGTAAGGATCTCAAAAATGAAAAAATTGTGAAATACTGAATTTTATAAGGTACTCGATTTCCACATACAATACATGATTTTGGAGTATTTTTTCGTGGTGAACCTTGTAATGATGTTCAATTATCGACATTTGCAACACCGAAAAATTGACCAGAATTGCACTTTTCTTATACATTTCCACAAAGCACATAGCGTACTAAAATGTAGGGTTTTCGGTGTTTCCCCAAGTTGCTGTTGCAACTGATATTGATATCAATAAATGAACATTATTACGAGGTTCAGCACGAAAAAATACTCCAAAATCATGTATTACATGTGGAAATTGAAATCCTTCAAAAACTCAGTGTTTCTCATTTAAAACACTTTCAGAGTGGAATTGCGTCCATTTGCGCGCACTTAAAAAACCGAGTGATGGATCTAGTTGTGCAACAAACTTCCGCAATTTTGAATTCAGTGATTGAAGAGGGGGAATGGAGGGGGTAAAGCCGGAAAAACTCGGTTTTCCCGACAATTTTTTTTTATGCCACCCAGGCTAAAATTCTCATACGATTTCCATGATTCTAATTTGGTTTGATCCCAATGTTAGTCTAGTTGTGCAATAAACATTAGGAATTTGGGATTTACAGTCGTGGTGGGGGGGGGGGGAATAATTACCGATTCTTTCAGGCGTTGCCCAAGCTACAAACCTCGACCGATTTTCGTGATTCTTATTTCGTTCCATTAAAAATTTGATATAGTTTTGGAAAGTAGGTCAGGATTTTCAAATTTCATCATGGGATAGGGTGAATGGAGGGGATAATAGTAATAAATCATGATGTTTCAACTAATATCTTCAGATTTTCACGATTTTTTTTTGTTCAACTAGAATTTCGTCCTAATTTTGGAAGGTATATCAAGAGTTTCAAATTTCATTATGGAAGAGAGTAAATGGAGGGGCTAATAATAATAAATCGTGATACTTCAACTATACTCGTGTGGTTTTCGGGATCATGTTTCAAAATTCAATTATCAATCTGGTCTAGTTATGGAAATTATGTCTGGAGTTTCAAATTTCATACTTATGATAGGAATTTGCTGTCAGTGGAAGGAGTGAATGGGAGGGGGGGGTGGGGGGGGGGGGGGGGAGTCCGAGAAGTGATATTTTGTTTTTTCTCTTATTTTAAATCTCACCATAATTATATAAAATCCGTGCATCCGTCTCTGTAATGCATGCACCCCAGTGAGGGTAAATTATTGCAATATAATTGATCGATTTAGAGCAAACGAGAGGGTTCATGAGTGAGTACATTCAGACCAAGTGGGGAGACAGCAGTGGAGACCAAGTGGACAGACGGCTCGAGATCATGCACTAATGTTGAATGTGGAATCTTTGTAGACCCTAGGAGAATCCCGGGTTAGTAGTCCAAATCCTAGCCTATGCCAGTCAATGTGAGAGAAAAGGCAATATACTCCAGTTCCTGTGGATAAAAGGGCACATAGGAATAGATGGGAACGAAAGAGCCAATAATTTAGCTAAAAATGGAGCCATGCATGGAATTCCGCTTCTCCCCGATCTACCAGTATCTGACTTTTATTCAAGTATCAAAGCGAGATATTGGAAAAAGTGGGAAAACGACTATAAAATTTCGACCTGTGGATCATTCTATAAGAGTATTCAGCCCCAAGTCTAGAAGCGTCCCTAGTTTGTAGGGCGGTCCGTCTACTGAGCGCAATGGAGAACCGTCTTCGACTACGTCCAAATCATAGAGTTTGTGAATCGTACCTGCACCGTATCCACCCCGAAATCCCACCACAATGCAGGTTCTGTGAACTGGAGAATGGATCACTGGAACACGTGATAATGGGGTGTCCCTTATTTTATTGCGAAAGAGACATTTTATTTGATTATATCATTAATAATAAGTTAATTAGTCAACCTTTCAATTAATTATCTATAATTAGGACAAATAACATTAATATTTACAAAGCTATATTTAAATATTTTTTTGAATGTAATGTATCAGTTTAGTTTCGAAGAATGTTCTATGTAATATGTAAGTAAAATACGTTTAAAATATGGCTGTAAAATGTGCACCTTTAATGCCAAAATAAATAAATAATAAAATACTACCCAATATGTTATTATTATCGCCCCCCCCCCTCCCCCCCCCCTACATTAACCCTTTTCACCTCGCACTTGTTCCACGAATTGTCCTCCGTACACCTCGCATTGCCCCACTTGTTCCTCGAATTGACCTCCGTACACCTCGCACTGCCCCTCGCGCTGCCTTCATGACCGGCTCCTCCAGCAGATGCGGTGACGTCGCTCTCTACAGGTGCTCTCCACCTGCCCCCCGCGCCTCCACCTGTTCGCTCAAAAAACGCCATCCCTCGGGGAATTATTATCGAAGTGAATTTTTTCCGTCAGAAAACGAGTCTTTTCTTTGCCGGACCATTTTATAATCCGTGTCTTGATAAATCAGGTTTCCTTCTTACTCTCCGATAAGTCATCGGTCTCAAGGTGCACTTGAGGCAGTAAAATAAATTCTCAAGTGGGTGTGACATCGACTTCCTCATACTGTTAGCAATACCACATATATATACCTACGTAATTATTTCATTAATATCCATTAATTTAATATACATATATGTACCTAGCTAAAAAATTATGTTCCTAAATAAAAAAAAGTCTGCCAAGTTGGGTGTGGCACATAGCTTCCTCGTTTACCTATCATTTTCTTCCAACTATCATCCAAATTTAAGCGAACTCAAACGACTAGAGAGTGAAAAGACGGAACATGATGGAATTTAAGTTTGCGCATGCGTAGAATGACCATCTACAACCTAACCCGCGCATTATTTGAAAATCTGATGAAAACGGTGGAAATTTAGGCGTTACGAGGATTTCACATAGGCGCATGCGGAACCCCCCCCCCCCCCCCCCACACACACACCTAGCGGCACCTAGCGGATTTATAAAAAAATAACAGCACAGTTGCCGTGGTAACTGAGCGCTCGCCGTTCTCCTCGCTTATAGGGCGCGACTCGCGCATCAGATTCACTGCAACTCATACATCCCCCTCATATATTTACGAAGTTTTGTTCAATTCTAATTAAGAGAGCTCAGTGGTGGTTATTGAGATATTCTTGGCTTAGTTTTCTAAGTACTCGTAGCTATATTCCCTTATATAGCACTAGCCGCTCCGGCTCGCTACGCTCGCCTCCACGTCCAGCCGGGGGGCAAGCCCCCCGGACCCCCCATTAAATTGCTCGCTTCGCTCGCAAAGTGTGGCATGTAGGGAATGTTGCTCGCTTCGCTCGCAAAGTGTGGCATGTGGGAAATGTTGCTCGCTTCGCTCGCAAAGTGTGGCGTGTAGGGAATGTTGCTCGCTTCGCTCGCAAAGTGTGGCTGTATACATGCGATGTATTACAATTGAAACGTGTAGGGGATGTTGCTCGCTTCGCTCGCAAACGGTAGATCTCTAAGGGTAGTTTTAACTTCTGTAGGGGATGTTGCTCGCTCCGCTCGCTTGAGGAAGTTATACTGCCCACCCAACTTGGCAGACGTTTTTTTCTGTTGGAAATTCTTACAAACAAATTAAATCTTATAAAACTACGTGGAACCACGAAAATTTTATTAGGGGATGTTGCTCGCTTCGCTCGCAAAGTGTGGCATGTGGGAAATGTTGCTCGCTTCGCTCGCAAAGTATGGCATGTAGGGGATGTTCCTGGCATCGCTCGCAAACGGTAGATCTCTAAGGGTAGGTTTAACTTCTGTAGGGGATGCTGCTCGCTTCGCTTGCTCGAGGAAGTTATACTGCCCACCCAACTTGGCAGACGTTTTTTTCTGTTGGAAATTCTTACAAACAAAAAAATCATATAAAACTACGTGGAACCACAAAAAAGTTTATTTGGGGATGTTATTGAATGGTGCTGCATATTCCGACATGTGAATAGTTAAAAACTACCTACGGATTTGCACCGCTTGGGATTTGGAACCCCAAGGGTGTTAGGGCATCATTAGCGACCTTTATGAATAGCTCGCAAGAGGCCAAGAGCGAACTTCGAGTCCCTTCCCTCGCAAGGTATACCTGTCATCGAACCCCAA
Source organism: Adelphocoris suturalis (assembly GCA_030762985.1). Lineage (NCBI taxonomy): Eukaryota > Metazoa > Arthropoda > Insecta > Hemiptera > Miridae > Adelphocoris > Adelphocoris suturalis. Next base: position 126,955,925 of record CM061041.1, read on the forward strand.
ACGTCTTCCCAGAGCCTTCTCGCGAACACGGCAAAATTAATTTCTGATGTTAAACGCTTCTCCTCGCTTCCGCTCGCGATTTGACCGACTTAACGTCACTTTTTTCGATATCCGATTTCGGATTCAGATTCGGCGGGATCAAAGCTGTATTTCGCCCGCGAAAACCGTTCCGAAAAACGTACCTTTATGGGGTATATTTTAATGGGAAAAAACCAAGTTTTTCGGCGGACTTTTCGAGAAAACGGGTCCGTACTCTCGCATTTTTTTGACGCATTTCCCGATACTTTTTTCGCGAGCCGATCCCGCCGTCGTCTTCCGCGTAGGAAAACCTACGAAACCCGTATTTTTCCGGAATTTTCGACGGCCGTTTAGAGGGGTAGGGGAAGCGGGGAAGTCCAAAAAGCGCACATTCATTCTTACTTCGACCCCCCTCCCGCCCTACGGCCCATGGTTCGGGTGGGATTAGACAATTTTAAATTCGCTTATACACCCTATCGGAAAATCCCAAGAAGATCCCCCCACTCGTAGACTCCCCCCACTCAGCCGTTTGGCCGTGCATAGACCCGACAGACAGACAGACAACAGACAAACAGACAGACGGAGTTTCATTCTTATAAATAACTAGCCGCTCCGGCTCGCTACGCTCGCCTCCACGTCCAGCCGGGGGGCAAGCCCCCCGGACCCCCCATTAAATTGCTCGCTTCGCTCGCAAAGTGTGGTGTGTAGGGAATGTTGCTCGCTTCGCTCGCAAAGTGTGGCATGTAGGGAATGTTGCTCGCTTCGCTCGCAAAGTGTGGTATGTAGGGAAAAAACGTACCTTTATGGGGAAGTTATACTGCCCACACAACTTGGCAGATGTTTTTTTCTGTTGGAAATTCTTACAAACAAATTAAATCTTATGAAACTACGTGGAACCACAAAAAGTTTATTCGGGGATGTTGCTCGCTTCGCTCGCAAGGTATTGCTGTATATTTGTAGGAAAAAATCCGAATTTATTCTGTTGACATGGCTCTCGCTTCGCTCGCAAGGTATAACTGTATACCCTTCAAGACGTAAGTGCGTGTACCTGCTCGCAACCCGTTTTCGTCAGGTGCAAGCCCCGCCTCATCGAACCCCCGACTTCGTAGAGCCTTCTCGCGAACACGGCAAAAATTAATTTCTCGCTTCCGCTCGCGATTTGAACGACTTAACGTCACTTTTTTCGATATCCGATTTCGGATTCAGATTCGGCGGACCCAAAGCTGTATTTCGCCCGCAAAAACCGTTCCGAAAAACGTACCTTTATGGGGTATATTTTAATCGGAAAAAACCAAGTTTTTCGGCGGACTTTTCGAGAAAACGGGTCCGTACTCTCGCATTTTTTTAACGCATTTCCCGATACTTTTTTCGCAATCCGATCGCGCCGTCGTCTTCCTCGTAGGAAAACCTCCGAAACCGGTATTTTTCCGGAATTTTCAACGGCCGTTTAGAGGGGTAGGGGAAGCGGGGAAGTCCAAAAAGCGCACATTAATTCTTACTTCGACCCCCTCCCGCCCCTACGGCCCATGGTTCGTTCGGGTGGGATTAGAAAATTTTAAATTCGCTCGTTCCACCTTTTGGAAAATCCCAAGAAGATCCCCCCACTCGTAGATCCGGCCCACTCAGCCGTTTGGCCGTGCATAGACACGACAGACAGACAGACAGACGGAGTTTCATTCTTATAAATAACTAGCCGCTCCGGCTCGCTACCCTCGCCTCCACGTCCAGCCGGGGTACAAGCCCCCCGGACCCCCCATTAAATTGCTCGCTTCGCTCGCAAAATGTGGCATGTAGGGAATTTTGCTCGCTTCGCTCGCAAAGTGTGGCATGTAGGGAATGTTGCTCGCTTTGCTCGCAAACGGTAGATCCCTAAGGGTAGTTTTAACGTGTGTAGGGGATGTTGCTCGCTTCGCTCGCAAACGGTAGATCTCTAAGGGTAGGTTTAACTTCTGTAGGGGATGCTGCTCGCTTCACTCGCTTGAGGAAGTTATACTGCCCACCCAACTTGGCAGACGTTTTTTTCAGTTGGGAATTCTTACAAACAAATTAAATCTTATAAAACTACGTGGAACCACAAAAAGATTATTCGGGGATGTTGCTCGCTTCGCTCGCAAGGTATACCTGTGTATAGGTAGGAAAAAACCCGTATTTATTCTTCTGAAATAGGCCTGCAGGTAACATCGTGAAATACCTGACAAACCCCTCGACGTCTTCGTAGAGCATTCTCGCGAACACCGCAAAATTAATTTCTGATGTTAAACGCTTCTTCTCGCTTCCGCTCGCGATTTGACCGACTTAACGTCACTTTTTTCGATATCCGATTTCGGATTCAGATTCGGCGGACCCAAAGCTGTATTTCGCCCGCGAAAACCGTTCCGAAAAACGTACCTTTATGGGGTATATTTTAGTCGGAAAAAACCAAGTTTTTCGGCGGACTTTTCGAGAAAACGGGTCCGTATTCTCGCATTTTTTAACGCATTTCCCGATACTTTTTTCGCGATCCGATCGCGCCGTCGTCTTCCTCGTTCAAAAACCTACGAAACCCGTATTTTTCCGGAATTGTCAACGGCCGTTTAGAGGGGTAGGGGAAGCGGGGAAGTCCAAAAAGCGCACATTAATTCTTACTTCGACCCCCCTCCCGCCCTACGGCCCATGGTTCGGGTGGGATTAAACAATTTTAAATTCGCTCGCTCCCACTTTCGGAAAATCTCAAGAAGATCCCCCCACTCGTACACTCCCCCCACTCAGCCGTTTGGCCGTGCATAGACACGACAGACAGACAAACAAACAGACAAACAGACAGACGGAGTTTCATTCTTATAAATAACTAGCCGCTCCGGCTCGCTACGCTCGCCTCCACGTCCAGCCGGGGGGCAAGCCCCCCGGACCCCCCCTTAAATTGCTCGCTTCGCTCGCAAAATGTGGGATGTAGGGAATTTAGCTCGCTTCGCTCGCAAAGTGTGGCATGTAGGGAATGTTGCTCGCTTTGCTCGCAAACGGTAGATCCCTAAGGGTAGGTTTAACGTGTGTAGGGGATGTTGCTCACTTCGCTCGCAAACGGTAGATCTCTAAGGGTAGGTTTAACTTCTGTAGGGGATGCTGCTCACTTGACGAAGTTATACTGCCCACCCAACTTGGCAGACGTTTTTTTCAGTTGGGAATTCTTACAAACAAATTAAATCTTATAAAACTACGTGGAACCACGAGAAGTTTATTCGTTGATGTTGCTCGCTTCGCTCACAAGGTATTGCTGTATATGTGTAGGAAAAAGTCCGTATTTATTCTGTTGAAATGGCTCTCGCTTCGCTCGCAAGGTACCTATGTGTATCTGCTCGCAAATGATAGATCCCTTAGGGTAGGTTTAAAGTCTGAAGGGGATGCTGCTCGCTTCGCTCGCTTGAGGAAGTTATACTGCCCACCCAACTTGGCAGACGTTTTTTTCTGTTGGAAATTCTTACAAACAAATTAAATCTTATAAAACTACATGGAACCACGAAAAGTTTATTAAGGAATGTTGCTCGCTTCGCTCGCAAGGTATTGCTGCATATTCCGACATGTGAATAGCTAAAACTACCTACAAATTTGCACCGCTTGGGATTTGGAACCCCAAAGGGTGTTAGGGCATCATTAGCGACCGTTATGTGACCGTTATGAATAGCTCGCAAGAGGCCAAGTGTGGGGGAAATTCTTACAAACAAATTAAATCTTATAAAACTACGTGGAACCACAAAAAGATTATTCGGGGATGTTGCTCGCTTCGCTCGCAAGGTATACCTGTATATAGGTAGGAAAAAACCCGTATTTATTCTTTTGAAATAGGCCTGCAGGTAACATTGTGAAATACCTGACAACCCCTTGACGTCTTCGTAGAGCCTTCTCGCTACGCTCGCCTCCACGTCCAGCCGGGGGGCAAGCCCCCCGGACCCCCCATTCAATTGCTCGCTTCGCTCGCAAAGTGTGGCATGTAGGGAATATTGCTCGCTTCGCTCGCAAAGTGTGGCATGTAGGGAATGTTGCTCGCTTCGATCGCAAACGGTAGATCCCTAAGGATAGGTTTTAACTTCTGTAAGGGATGCTGCTCGCTTCGCTCGCTTGAGGAAGTTATACTGCCCACCCAACTTGGCAGACGTTTTTTTCTGTTGGAAATTCTTACAAACAAATTAAATCTTATGAAACTACGTGGAACCACAAAAAGTTTATTCGGGGATGTTGCTCGCTTCGCTCGCAAGGTATTGCTGTATATTTGTAGGAAAAATCCGAATTTATTCTGTTGACATGGCTCTCGCTTCGCTCGCAAGGTATACCTGTATACCTTCAAGACGTAAGTGCGTGTACCGGCTCGCAACCCGTTCCCTTCAGATGCAAGCCCCGCCTCATCGAACCCCTGACTTCGTAGAGCCTTCTCGCGAACACGGCAAAATTAATTTCTGATGTTAAACGCTTCTTCTCGCTTCCGCTCGCGATTTGACCGACTTAACGTCACTTTTTTCGATATCCGATTTCGGATTCAGATTCGGCGGACCCAAAGCTGTATTTCGCCCGCAAAGTCTGGCATGTAGGATATGTTGCTCGCTTCGCTCGCAAAGTCTGGCATGTAGAAAATGTTGCTCGCTTCGCTCGCAAATTATGGCATTTAGGGGATGTTGCTCGGTTCGCTCGCAAACGGTAGATCTCTAAGGGTAGGTTTAACTTCTGTAGGGGATGCTGCTCGCTTCGCTCGCAAACGGTAGATCTCTAAGGGTAGGTTTAACTTCTGTAGGGGATGCTGCTCGCTTCGCTCGCTTGAGGAAGTTATACTGCCCACCCAACTTGGCAGACGTTTTTTTCAGTTGGGAATTATTACAAACAAATTAAATCTTATAAAACTACGTGGAACCACGAAAAGTTTATTCGGGGATGTTGCTCACTTCGCTCGCAAGGTATACCTGTATATGTGTAGGACAAAGTCCGTATTTATTATTTGAAATGGCTCTCGCTTCGCTCGCAAGGTAGGTACCTATGTAGGCATACCTGCTCGCCTCGCAATGTTGTGACATCGAACCCTTCACGTCAATTCTTGAGCCTTCTCTCGTCCACGGCAGAATCATTTTAATCGCTTTGCTCGCTTCTGCTCGCAATTTGACCGAGTTCTCGTCACTTTTTTCGATATCCGATTTCGGATTCAGATTCGGCGGACCCAAAGCTGTGGCATGTAGGGAATGTTGCTCGCTTTGCTCGCAAACGGTAGGTCCCTAAGGGTAGGTTCAACATGTGTAGGGGATGTTGCTCGCTTCGCTCGCAAACGTTAGATCTCTAAGGGTAGGTTTAACTTCTGTAGGGGATGCTGCTCGCTTCGCTCGCTTGAGGAAGTTATACTGCCCACCCAACTTGGCAGACGTTTTTTTCAGTTGGGAATTCTTACAAACAAATTAAATCTTATAAAACTACGTGGAACCACGAAAAGTTTATTAGGGGATGTTGCTCGGTTCGCTCGTAAACGGTAGGTCTCTATGGGTAGGTTTAACTTCTGTAGGGGATGCTGCTCGCTTCGCTCACTTGAGGGAGTTATACTGCCCCCGGACCCCCCATTAAATTGCTCGCTTCGCTCGCAAAATGTGGCATGTAGGGAATTTTACTCGCTTTGCTCGCAAACGGTAGATCCCTAAGGGTAGGTTTAACTTCTGTAGGGGATGCTGCTCGCTACGCTCGCTTGAGGAAGTTATACTGCCCACCCAACTTGGCAGACGTTTTTTTCTGTTGGGGAATTCTTACTTACAAATTAAATCTTATAAAACTACGTGGAACCACGAAAAGTTTATTAGGGGATGTTGCTCGCTTCGCTCGCAAGGCCGTATTCATTCTGTAGGGGATGCTGCTCGCTTCGATCGCTTGAAGAAGTTATACTGCCCACCCAACTTGGCAGACGTTTTTTTTTCTGTTGGAAATTCTTACAAACAAATTAATTCTTATAAAACTACGTGGAACCACGAAAAGTTTATTAGGGAATGTTGTACTGCCCACCCAACTTGGCAGACGTTTTTTTCAGTTGGGAATTCTTACAAACAAATTAAATCTTAGAAACTACGTGGAACCACGAAAAGTTTATTCGGGGATGTTGCTCGCTTCGCTCGCAAGGTATACCTGTATATGTGTAGCACAAAGTCCGTATTCATTATTTGAAATGGCTCTCGCTTCGCTCGCAAGGTATTGCGTAGAAGTGCAAATGGGAACCCCCCTGTGAGGGTCCCTTCAGGTAAGCAACGTTGTGTAACGGCGGCCCGTGGTCGATTAATTTCTGATGTTAAACGGTTCCCTCGCAATTCCCCTCCCAATTTGACCTACTTTCCGTCACTTTTTTCGATATCCGACTTCGGATTCAGATTCGGCGGGATCAAAGCTGTATTTCGCCCGCGAAAACCGTTCCGAAAAACGTACCTTTATGGGGTATATTTTAATCGGGAAAAAACCAATTTTTTCGGCGGACTTTTCGAGAAAGGTTATACCTGTATATGTGTAGGACAAAGTCCGTATTTATTATTTGAAATGGCTCTCGCTACGCTCGCAAGGTAGGTACCTATGTAGGCATACCTGCTCGCCCCGCAATGTTGTGACATCGAACCCTTCACGTCAATTCTTGAGCCTTCTCTCGTCCACGGCAGAATCATTTTAATCGCTTTGCTCGCTTCTGCTCGCGAGTTGACCAACGTAACGTCACTTTTTTCGATATCCGATTTCGGATTCAGATTCGGCGGACCCAAAGCTGTATTTCGCCCGCGAAAACCGTTCCGAAAAACGTACCTTTATGGGGTATATTTTAATCGGAAAAAACCAAGTTTTTCGGCGGACTTTTCGAGAAAACGGGTCCGTACTCTCGCATTTTTTTAACGCATTTCCCGATACTTTTTTCGCGATCCGATCGCGCCGTCGTCTTCCTCGTAGGAAAACCTACGAAACCCGTATTTTTCCGGAATTGTCAACGGCCGTTTAGAGGGGTAGGGGAAGCGGGGAAGTCCAAAAAGCGCACATTAATTATTACTTCGACCCCCCTCCCGCCCTACGGCCCATGGTTCGGGTGGGATTAGAAAATTTTAAATTCGCTTATACACCCTATCGGAAAATCCCAAAAAGATCCCCCCACTCGTAGATCCGGCCCACTCAGCCGTTTGGCCGTGCATAGGCACGAGCGACAGACAGACAGACGGAGTTTCATTCTTATTAATAGTAGAGATAGAGATAGAGATAGAGATAGAGATAGAGATAGAGATAGAGATAGAGATAGAGATAGAGATAGAGATAGAGATAGAGATTCGCACTTTGAATAAAACCTTTCGCGAATTGAATCAAACTTTCCACGATTTGAATTAGACTTTCCGCAAAATTAATTAAACTTTTCGCATATTGAATTAAATTTTCTGTAAATTGACTTTAGGCAAATCTGTTGTTTTAATCAAGACAAAATGTAAAACTTCAACAAAATGTAAAACATCAACTTACATGATTGTAACAAATCATGAAAGTGATAGAACGAGCACAAAAAGTGTAGATTTAAACATAATCCAGCACCTTATGAGGTTAATCTGAAGGTAAATTATTTATTTATTAATAACAAAACTGAGCCTGCAACGTATCCATCTATAGGCATTAGTAAGAAGACTTCTATATAAAAGCAAAAGTGAATGAAGAGGTCATCCAAGAGCAGCAGTTGGGAGTAGCACAAACATATCCGTCACGTAATTTGCAAAAATGCTAAGCCGTGCTGTGAGAAGAACTTTGGTACCTACTAAGCAACAGGGAGGTGTTCCTCTCTTAATGTTATTGACCTTTTCATGTATGTAGGCTTAATTCAATTTGCGGAAAGTTTAATTCAATTTGCGAAAAGTCTAATTCAATTCGCGGAAAGTTTAATTCCATTCGCGAAAGGTTTAATTCAATTCGCGAAAGGTTAAATTCAAAGTGCGAATGCTATATGTTTGTTGTTGGCCTTGACCCCCAGCCAAAATTTTAACAACATTTTAAAAATACCGATTTCTTGACAAGATAAAACTATTTTATTTCCCATTATATTGTTTTGTTTTCATGTTCTACTAAGGTCCCAATGTCCACTAACATGGACATGGAAAAATATGCTCTTAGTTCACCTCGACCCTGATGTCCATCGTGGTGGACACATGTTATATATTCAACAGCTGCAGCAATCTGCATTAAATTCACCGTGTGAGGTCTTTGAACCATTACCAATCTACCTCCAAAAGAAGAAAAATGTTGTGTGAAGGAAAAAATCAGGTACTCAAAGGGTTAATCAAAAACGTTTATTAAATAAAAACTAGAACATAAAAAAGTAGTGTACAAAATTATTATAAAAAATTTACAGAGAAAAAGGAATTTCAAATCAAATGTTCTCAGATACAGATGTTCCTTAGGTACAGGCATCTCTCCTACTTGGTTATGGTGGTAATTACTTATAGTATGATGAAATTTCAGGAAGGTATTAAGTTTATTACGTCTTCTATCATTAATAATAATTAATAGACAAGCGAAATGCTGTAAGCAGCTGCAGCCAGTAGTTAAAGCTTTTAGTATATGTATAAGACATATGTAGGTTGCTATTTTACGAGTTTTACCTATATTGTAAACACACTAATTGCCATGTCCGCCATGGAACCACGGCCCAGGATATGTTTTGGTGCACCATTCAGTTATGTAGTACATTTTCATCGAGCTGAAAGTCGTCTTCTTGATCAGTGAGAGTAATTGAGTCTTCAAATTTCCATCATGAGTGACAAAATAGTGAAGAAATTTACTCACGAACGTCCCAATCCAGGGGGAATCTAGTACAGACATCTCGTAGGTTGTTTCAGTTGGTTCTTGGAATGTGAGTTCGTGTAGATCACAGAAATCAGTTCCTTTGGTTATATTGATCCAAATCCTAGGTTCCTTCCAGGAGAAAGACAGTTTACCAGATACTTCCCAAAATAAAAATCGCGTTTTCATGGAGTCATAAGTTACTTTTAAAGTGTCGTATTTGAAATTTCCTGTCAAAGTACGCGTATGGTCCGTCCAACACTCTACTGCGGCATAATCTGCAGTTGTGAGTGAAGATACGTTGGTCAACCTGCCGTGCTGGAGCTCCAGCGGCATTCGGAACAAAGAAAGTTCCAACTCTCGATCGAATCCGTCGACTGTAGGCATCACATTGCGGCGGGTCATGTTGCTGGAAGTTGCGTCCAATAGCTTGGTCATTTCGTCATAGATATCAACGCAGCTCTGAGCTGCATAGGCGCTCGAAAAATGCACAAACGAGAAGCACGAATTTAAACATAACTGCAGATATTGACATCGCGAAGTCATACTGAGAAGAATTTCGGTTTCGCGAACCTAATTTATATCTCGCTTCTTCATACATCCATCACTCGAGTGGAAATTGATTGACCTTACGTAAGAAGATCCTTCAATCATAAGAAGCCTTATAATTATGATTGTTTTTTCTCTCTTTACTACAATGGAAACTACATGAATTGTTAAACAAGTAAACTGTTAATCTGATTAATTTGTTACTGACGCAAAACGTATCTTTGAGTGGTGGCATTGTATTCATCAATCGGGATAATGAGTTGTCAGATTTATAATGAGGCTCACGTGAGCATCACCTGCCCTCTTATGGTGGATCAGCTTATCACTCAAGATGTTGTGTAGTTGAGTGAGAGAATAGTAGGCTTCTCGTGGGTACAGATTTTTTGTTCAGCTGTGTACTTTCGCCTTTGTGGCCTCATCAGTGCTATAATTTTGGTTTCATAGGTTAGTTAAGTTAATTTTAAGTTTCAAGGGTGTATCAATTCTATACAGGGTGTCCCATCTAAACGGGCCCATCGGGAAATTACAGCCTTACGATGAGAGCTATCGAAAAACTGAACTGGACCTTTTTTATAGTATTTACACTCAGCTTCACGATGCGGTAGTCCAATTTTTATTCATCCATGTTTTAGGGTCTCAAATCATTGATTGAAACTTACGGTTTCCTCTTGACCCCCCGTTTTTATTGCTTTTTTCGGTTTTAGGTTGAATTTGGAACAGAAAAGGCCTCGTTGAAATTTTCTTTTTGGGGCTTCGTTTCTGAGTTATTCCACTGTTCCACAGAAAATCGCCGATTCCTTTTAGACATTACCGACACTTTCTTACTATTTTTATCTTCAATTTTTGAGATGTTCACCACACTTTTAAAATCAGCATTAAACTATTCATCATCAGACCCCAGCGTCCATAATCAACAATCACCATCAGGGGGATGACATTACATTTGAACAGCTTACGATTTTAAAAAAGTTTTCCAAATCGTCTTTTGAAAAAAAAAAAAACCCTCAAACTGTTCAGTACTATTACTCATTTATTAGAAGAACGTATGAGACGCCGTCTTCTGGACTAATGTAAGGTTCTTTAAACAATAAAGATCATAGTGCAGACTGAACAATAAGTATGTATCAAGAAGCTGTTGTTTTCTTGACCCTTGAATACAGTTCGCAGGAGAAGGAGCAGAGGCTGCAGAAGGAGCAGGTGGCATTTTCGATTTATCACAACACAACTGACTGGAAGTCTCCTCTTGGTACATTTTTTAAACTGTCTAAAAGGAATCGGCGATTTTCTGTATTTCGCATAAAGTGGAATAACTCAGAAACGAAGCCCCAAAAAGAAAATTTCAACGAGGCATTTTCTGTTCCAAATTCAACCTAGAATCGAAAAAAGCAATAAAAACGGGGGGTCAAGAGGAAACCGTAAGTTTCAATCAATGATTTGAGACCCTAAAACATGGATGAATAAAAATTGGACTACCGCATCGTGAAGCTGAGTGTAAATACTATAAAAAAGGTCCAGTTCAGTTTTTCGATAGCTCTCATCGTAAGGCTGTAATTTCCCGATGGGCCCGTTTAGATGGGACACCCTGTATAATAAAGCAGCACAGCGAGAATGAGAATGACGATGAGGATCAAAAAGATCCCCCATTTCGGCTCAACAGAACCCCAACATATTGGTACTCAAATTCAAGTTCTGAATCTCCTGACTAACGTGTAAAAACCTTAGTTTTCCAAAATGTATATAAATGTACGTATGTACCTACCTCTAAAAATCCAAAATCTCTTTTGATTATCCAAATTTTATTTAGTTTCCTTTTTTTTGTCGTAAAATTGGTTTTTAACGATTTCTTTCTACTTAAATTGCTTCAATTTTAATACAATTCAACATATAACAATACAATAGATAGTGCAAGGAAATTCGCTCATACGATCATGCTGCATGACTGGAACTTTCATTTCATAAATCTGTAAAATGGTTTAGCTGAATCAGGTGTACTTCTTTCTCAACAATTATAAGTATTTTCTTCATTCATAATGCTGAGAAAATTCATGACATGGTAGAGCTCATACAGATTTTAGAAAAGATATAACCTACTCAATATCTCTCAAATCAAAGCTTTGCTGTTGACATTAGTTACGGACGATGTTTATTCAATAAGTAGGTACAACCGTAGAAATTGAATCAACTAGGTACCTGTTTGTCTTCGTGGCTGCCATTGCACCTTATATTTTATAACAGCACTTTTCTATCTCCATGACATGAATATGTCTTGTCGCTGGGGGTTATTTTAAAAATTTTTACCACGTTTTTTGATGTTTTAAACTTTCAACCAACGCGTTTCTATGGAGAAAAGCATCTCCTTAAGTTTTAATCGCAGAAGAATCGTTCTCTATTCATTGGAAAGCTCTCGATTTACCTAACCGTCTTGTGTTAACCAGTGCGTGCGTGAATAATTTTTTGCATACAGGTGATCCTTCTCAATTAATTTTGTAATCATGGTTGCAACCACTATTGGGACTTTCTAGTTTGAACCGACATATTCATGATATGATGATTTTCCTAGTAAGGGGTAGGTTATAAGATAGTAGGAATATAAAACGCAGTCAATTTTTCGTGTTTTGCGAACGCTTTCGGGGAATGCTGTGCCCCCTTCCCAAGGTTCTGTAATTTATTACGAGTATGAATGAATACAATTGTAAATTTCAAAAGACCTGTATCACATTTAAACAAAAATCTCAAAACATCAACCGTAATAGGTACTAATTTCTCAAAAAATCTGCTCTGCAAAAACAATCAACAACTGAAAAATCCTATAACAATGGGTCAAATCAACAGATACAATAAAATAACAATTATCAAACTTACAACAATCAACAGAAAGCTACGTCCTTCCTACTCTCAATCCATTCGGTCCTCCAACCAGTCACTCCAGCGCTCTCAAATCACGAAAAAATTGACTGCGTTTATCTTCCTACTAACTTCACCGAACACTCCCGAGCCGGTGTGGCGAGAACGAATATTAGTGTTTTTTGACAATACATCGTGCATAACGTCTTCCTTTTCATTCTTCCATACCACTCGTACTAATTGGGAAAACTGTACTCTTATACATAACTGTACTCCCATACGTCAAGATGACAGTTTGACCGGAGAAACAAGGGAGGATACAGCAATGGGGTTCTGCCCCGATTGCTTTCCTGTTCTTTAACTGATGAATTTGCATTCGGTTATACAATCTCCTCCAACTATCCTTTCTGAGATAGCTCTTGGAAAGCTGCGTTCCCGAGAGCCAGCGAGGCGGGAGGTCCTTTCGCCTCACAGTGCTGAAGGAAATAACAAATCCGCCAGAAAATGCCGTGCACTACATTCCGAGAATGTATCCATTCGTTGTACGGAAGACAAGTGAGGGATAGATCAGTGAAAGAAAGGATGTTCGACAAGCTGCTGAGTCAGCATCCACGACAAGATTTTGATATTCTAACATGCATGACCAGATTAAAGTGGTAAGGGAATTCGATAGTTTTGGAAATCTGACATATATATGCACAAATGCACTTATAATACATACGCACAAAACACAGGAGAGACTTTTTCGTAGGTAACCACCAACTGATAAAGTATGAGATAAAATAACACACCTACTAACGCTTCACTAGTCAAGAGTTATAATAAACACAATTTCTGGAAGTCAGAATTCCATTGGAATTATTTCAGCTGATACGAACGTTGGAAATTATCAGAGGCGAGTTTCATTATGTTCCGATTTTACAACCACTTGCACTTTCGAGCGGTCATTAATAAAATTTAGCTATTCACACATTAATTTGAAGATGTCGCTACTGGCGCTTGTCCTTAGGGTGAGAGAATGAATTAACGTACAGCGTTCTATGTGTTCATTCGATTCTTCGGGATAATCAATCGATGACAACCAACAAACACTGCAAATTATTACACAAAGTTTTATTATTTCTGTATCAGATAGCCCTTCTAAACAGGTCATTGGTCTACAATTATTAAACCCTATATATCACCAAAACTTGGTACTTCGCACCTTAACAGCTCCAGAACCCTATAATTTTACGCTTTTAATAAATGTTGAAAATTTACTAGATTATGGTGGTATTTGGTGGTATATGGTGGTACTTACAGTATAATGCAATTTCAGGAAGGTATGACGACTTCTATCATTAATGATAATTAACAGGCTATTGAAATGCTGTAAGCAGATGCAGACAGTAGTTAAAGCTTTTAGTATAAGACATATATGTAAGTTGGTATTTTACGAGTAATACCTATATTGTAAAAACACTAATTGCCATGTCCGTCATGGTACCACGGCCCAGGATATGTTTTGGTGCACCATTCAGTTATGTAGTACATTTTCATCGAGCTGACAGTCGTCTTCTTGATCAGTGAGAGTAATTGAGTCCTCAAATTTCCATCATGAGTGACAAAATAGTGAAGAAATTTACTCACGAGCGGCCCGAACCAGGGGGAATCTAGTACAGACATCTCGTAGGTTGTTTCAGTTGGTTCTTGGAATGTGAGTTCGTGCAGATCACAGAAATCAGTTCCTTTGGTTATATTGATCCAAATCCTAGGTTCCTTCCACGAGAAAGACAGTTTACCAGATACTTTCCAAAATAAAAATCGCGTTTTCATGGAGTCATAAGTTACTTTTAAAGTGTCGTATTTGAAATTTCCTGTCAAAGTACGCGTATGGTCCGTCCAACACTCTACTGCGGCATAATCTGCAGTTGTGAGTGAAGATACGTTGGTCAACCAGCCGTCCTGGAGCTCCAGAGGCATACGGAACAAAGAAAGTTCTAAATCTCGATCGAATCCGTCGACTGTAGGCATCACATTGCGGCGGGTCATGTTGCTGGAAGTTGCGTCCAATAGCTTGGTCATTGGGTCATAGATATCAACGCAGTTCTGAGCTGCATAGGCGCTCGCAAATGCACAGACGAGAAGCACGAATTTAAACATAACTGCAGATATTGACATCGCGAAGTCTCACTGAGAACAATTTCGATTTCACGAACCTAATTTATATCTCGCTTCTTCATACAACCATCACTCTAGTGAAAATTGATTGATCTTACGTAAGAAAATCGTTCAATCATAAGAAGCCATATAATTATGATTGTTTTTCTCTCTTTAGTAAAATGGAAACTACATGAATATTTAACAAGTAAACTGTTAATCTGATTAATTTGTTACTGAAGCGAAACGTATCTTCGAGTGGTGGCATTGTATTCATCAATCGGGATAATGAGTTGTCAGATTTATAATGAGGCTCACGTGAGTATCACCTGCCCTCTTATGGAGGATCAGCTTATCACTCAAGATGTTGTGTAGTTGAGGGAGAGAATAGTAGGCTTCTCGTGGGTACAGATTTTTTGTTTAGCTGAGTACTTTCGCCTTAGTGGTTGAAAATTTGGTCAATATTATGGGAATCTTTCACCTAAAAATATGTTTTTCTTAATTATTTGTGAATCTTATAGATCTGGAAGTGGTTGTAATCGAATCAGCGCTGAAAAATACTTCAGCTGTGACACCCCACGTGCCCTAGTGTCAAAAAACAGATGTTTTAGAAATTTGTGAGGCACCGTAAATTTGGCGATCGAACTCGACCTGTCTTTTGCCAAGAAGGAACGAATTTTTTAAGCCGTATTTTAAGGGAGTTTCTGGGAATATGCTGTATATATATATACGACGTTAAAATCTAGGATTGTATTCTTTGCTGAACGAAATGGATTAGTAGGGGGTCCCCGCCCCCTTACTCCCAATTTTTAAATTTTAAAGCCATCTAAATAGCTCAATTTTTCTTTAAAAATTCGTAAAAATGAAAAAAAAAAAAACAGTATTTGATTTTTATATTTGTTGTCAGGAGAATCTGAAGTTCGGTTAGGGGAAATTCAGGGAAATGTCAGGGAAATTTCAAATTTCCATTTGGGGGCAGCCCTGTGTAAAGAACCATCTTTCCAGATTCTACAGAATGTTTTAAAAGCCACTGGGCCAGTAAGAAAAGGGCAAAGATTGCCCAGGGGGATAGCGGTAATGACTAATTAATTAAGGAAAACTCTCTTGAAAACGAAGTCTGGACGGCTCGAAGCTTGCAAGCTGACACCTATAACAGTCGAATTATTCGAATAGCTTCTTAAGGGGGGAAAAACAGATGTCCCTTGCATCTTAAATCAACTGTAACGCGTTTTCGTGGCTCATTATATTTTTTCTCGGAGGGCTTGATCGAATGCTGTGCAGTTGTGGGGTGATAATCGAATTAGAGGGTTGGGAAGTAGGCCCAATTATTTTCCATTTCTCTCGATTCCAAGTTACTTGATCTATCTTCTCGATCTTGAATGTAAAGGTTTCGTTCCTTAAAAATTCTATACCTATAAATATCTTATTGGCTTCGTTTTCACATCAACATGTCATACAAATGTGGGCTTTACAAACGAGAATAGTCACATATCTGTGATCTGTTGTTGAAGTTGGCTGAGAGGAGAGTGGTGTATCAATATTGACGAAATCTAATGGTTCAAATAACATAAGTAATCATTCAATGTAAAAAGGTCCAGGCACGGAGGTTGACCTTAATATTTAGATATAGATTTTATTTATTTCAATAGCCTGGCTTACTTTTCCAACGGTAGGCTTAGCCCGTGCTGTTGGTTAAGGTCTACGCGATTTGCCCATAATTTGAAACATAGTACGTTGACATCGACGTATGACGCATTGACACATTGACGCATCGCATATGCGTCTACATAATCAATACATAGCTTAAATATTATAACTACAATGGTATTTGATGTCTCTATCTTCTATAAGTGGAAAAACTTTCTATAGTAAAATAATTGTTTCATAATATTATACATAAATGCTGTTTAACATAGTTTCGCAATCCACTGCCCCATTTTGGTTTATTATTTCCAATAATAAGCCTATGTGATCGTGTAGCAAAAAATTTTTATAACCCCCCCTTAAACTTTGTCACTTTACGTTTCAAGGTGCGTAGAATCCAAATTTGAAATGTCCGTCTGCCGTCCGCCGTTCGCCGTCCGCCGTCCGGGCCATAAAAGGCCTAAGAATTCACTTAAAAAACCCGCTTTTTCGCACATAGACTCTATTTGGGCTCTAGTTGGTCCTAACGTTTAACCATCCCGATCGCTTTACTCGCATAGATGCTATGGGCCAAAAACGGGCGAAAAAGTGTCTTTTTCGAGGCTTTGAGTGTTAGACGTGTTAGACGCACGCCTGGCACGCTTGGCAGGGGGTCACGGTGGGTGGTGAGGGGGGTGAGCGGGGGGTGGAGTGAGAGGAGGCGCCGCGGCACCTTGTGGTGGCTGGAGTGACCAGGGGCGTAGCAGAGGGGTGTAGGAGAATGGATATTTATTACTTTTACGTGTTATACCCATATAATACACCGCGGCACCATGAGGTGTTAATACTATATTTGTGTGTTAATACCAATGCTTTTCCTACGCATATTTAATAACATATCCTCTCGACTTTTCTTACGTACTTAGATAATGATATTATTAAGGCAATAACTATTTGAATATAGGAGCTCAAATCGAGAAATATAAACATGCGTATATAATTATAGAAGTATTTATAGGTTGTGGCAACTCGAAATAGGACACGCCGAGGAGTCTGGACGGGCCTTATGACGTACGCAAGCCAACTAAAACTACGATCAAACTCAATTGAAAATATAATAAATCTTTGTGAAATAATTTGCAGCCTTTTTCACAAACCACGTTAAAATTTGCATTTTGTAGTTTGGTCTAGTATAATTTTGAGCTCTTTTCATATGACTAGCGCTCTGTGAATTATGTACATAATAAATTTTGGACAGTGTGTTGACAGCGTTAATCTTGGTCTTGGTGCAATTACATTCCCTGCGACTAAATATCTTGTGGTATATGCTGGATTACGCTGTGAATTTATTATTTGTGGATACTTATGGAATTGCAAAAATATATCTCTGCATCAAATATCTCTTCTTTTATGGCCGGTTTATCAATTACCTACATTAACTTCAGGATAGCAATACTGAGTATAGCGCCCAGATAAAGAATGTGAGTCGTTTATCAATGCCGAATCACCTAGCGGATAAAATTACCCCTCAGATAAATTTTGTCTGGCAGATAGCGCCGTTAGCATCCTCATTGGTGTCCGTAGACGACAAAATAAGGGCGATTTACACATGGAGCTACCACAGAGTAGAGTTGGAGCTACATTTTCTTCATGGATCGACTATTAAAAAAAACTTGGTCTTATACTTTATTCCCACTCCAGTGACCATCATATTATCAAGCTCGGAAAATAAGAAACCACCACATTTTTGCCGTTTGCTATTTGCCTATTTGCTTCATTTCAAGAGTGAGAAATGCATATACGAATGCGATGTTGCAACCCGAATTATTATGAATGAATTATTATGATCAGTAAGTTGTGGACATAATTTCATCTTCGATCTGTGTTAGAATATAAAGATTTTCAAACTTCTTCATGAGAGGGGGTGAATGGAGGGGGTATTACTGATTTACTGATAATAAGTCATGATATTTTGACTATTCTCGTCCGATTTTCGTGATTCTTTTTTTGATCAACTTTGAATTTGGTCTAGATTTGGAATATGTAACAGGAGTTTTAAATTACATGATGGAAGGGGTAAATGGAGGGGGTAATACTGATAAATCATGATGTTTTAACTATTCTCGTCCGATTTTCGTGTATATTTTTTTGTTCAACTGGAATTTGGTCTAGATTTGGAATATGTAACAAGAGTTTTTAATTACATGATGGAAGGGGGTGAATAGAGGGTGTAATAACGATAAATAGTAATATTTTTATTATATACGTCAGATTTTCGTTAGGTACTGGATTTATTGTTTGTTAGATATAGATTTTAGTCCAGTAAAGCAGCCTCCGAAGTTTCAAATTTACCGTCGTGAATGGGGTTAAATAGTGGGGGTCCGTGAGTGGGGGAGGGGATTTCCGATAAATAATTTTTTTTTTTTTTCTCTCTCTTATTTCAATTCACGCCAAAATTATTTACAATTCATTCATAGGGTCGTCCCTGTAATGCATGCATTACTTACAGTGGCGTAGCTACCATTTCTTATGGAGGGGCAACAATCGAGGATTTCATTTTATTTTATAGTTTGCTATTAATTTCTAGCGCTTGTTGCTGAGTATACGAAGACTCTTAATAAACTGCCAAACGTTCATATAAGTAGGTAGGTGCTCAATGGCTTTTCGTAATGATCTGAAATCACGAACGCTTTCATATTCATAAACCTACCTATAGATTATTAAAGCATAATGCTACTTAGAAAAAATATATACAAATAACTAATCAGAACGTAAAAAATTACGATAAATACGAATGGGTACCTACCGATGAATAGAGGAGCACTAGGTTTATTATAGGTAGGTACTATTATTCTAGATTTACTGCATGCGAATTCATATACCTATGTGGACTTGCTGTCTTACAGGTTTATCCTCAATTGTTACTTCCGCGTGAAAATAACTTTTTCTGGACAATATCATACAATTGTATTATATTAGCAGGTATCTACCTACGCGAAATGAAATA
Source organism: Adelphocoris suturalis (assembly GCA_030762985.1). Taxonomy (NCBI): domain Eukaryota; kingdom Metazoa; phylum Arthropoda; class Insecta; order Hemiptera; family Miridae; genus Adelphocoris; species Adelphocoris suturalis. Next base: position 126,974,886 of record CM061041.1, read on the forward strand.
CAGGGCATGAAACCGAGATCAAGAAACATAAAAAAATGTAAACAAACTCAAACCTGCAATATGCTAGGTTAGAATAGAAATACTGCTACACAAGATTAGGTATTTCAATCTTTTCTATTAAACTATTTCCATCACCACTGCAGGCTTCTATTTATTGTATTCTTGCTTCATTTTAACTGGGATTTTATTCGTAAATTAATGGTATAATACAACGGGAAACTGTTTTGAAACGAACAACCAAGCTTGATCAAGTAGGCAGTAAAAAGTAGGGGAGGTTCATAGGGGGATTGGTGGATGCTGAACAATGGATATTTTTCTAGGGAAAAATCGCATATGGGCTCGCCCCAGAAGGTAGTGGGGAACGACTTGATTTCAGTTTATAGTATCCACATTTCCGTTTCGTGGACTAGGTGATTTTACTAAGCTCCGTGGGGCTGTACCCCATGTAGTATCCACGCCATTTTGTCCCTACACAAACTAACCTAATAACAATTTCTTTATTAAGAGCGTCTCAAGACCGCTTGGCAACCAGAATCGTATAATAATAATAGCAGTTGTGTTTTACTAATTATATTCTTTAATTGAAGGTGTTAGGTACTGAAGTTGGAAGCGTAAAATTATTTATTTGGCTATATAGATACAACAAAATTCTGCATCCTCTATAACTTATGGAGGGGCTCTGCCCACCCTGCCCCTCCTCAAACTACGCCGCTGATTACTTACCAATATGTTTCTTGTTTACTCTATCCTCACATGAACTGCCCTCGTTTGAAAGGAACAGCCGCTCACCTACCCGCGTCTGCCCGAACAGCCATAGCGCGCGGGATGAGAGCATTGTCCTCGTTCGCTAATCATCGTTTCAGTGAATTGGGTTCATTAAGTGGAGCAGGAGCACGATGCGATGCCCTATCCGCCGCTCAGATCTGTTTCCGTTATTTTCCGAGCACTTGATGCATGGAAACCTCCGCTCCGTGAAGGAAGCGAGTGCCTCCTTCGAACCCACCAGCTCCACACTCGCCTCCTTCAAGCCACATCCGACACATACAGCTCGTGGTGAATGGATGAATGGAAAATAGTTTTAGGTGCAAAGTTTCAGTGATGCAGCATTATCGTATGAGCGAATCTTCGTAATTTTTCGTATTATTTTATTCATGTTAGGTTGTTTTGAAATTTGAGCACTTTGTAGCCATCGAAATTGACACGAATTCCCAAAAGTTTTATGGGAAAAAAACTTTTTGCTTCCGAGTCTTCCGAAAGATAGCGGAAGCATCTTTCTGTAGACCTTATCTTTATCTTCTGACTTATTATTATCTTGACTTATTATTATCTTGATGTTTTCGCTTTCAACAGAGTGAAACATCAAGAGACAGATGAAATCACGAGCTCCATCCTGATCAGCTGAGAGACGAAATTCTCACACTGAGAGAAAAATGAGCTTAAAAACTGCATTAAAACCTCACAATTGAGTTTTTTAAGGAAAAAAAACTAGATTGACGGCTAAAATCACTCGATCGACGGTTAAAAAAACTCGATCGTGGAATATTCTATGTAGTTTTTTAACCTCGGAATCCAATGGAGTCCTCCGTAGCACTTCTATCGAGTTTTTTGTGGCTGCCAATTGACTTTTCCTAGCATCCGGATAGGGTTTTCCTAACAACGTCAATCGAGTAACCTAATGTTTCCCATCGTGTTTTCTTTGTTCCCCTATGGGGTTTTGTTAACAACGCCAATCGAGTTTTCATAATTTCCTCATCTGGTTTTCTCAACCCTCCCATCGAGTAATGTATAGGCTGCAATCGACTTTTTCCTGCTTCCTAATAGGCTTTTCTTAACAATTCCGATCGAGTTTTCACACTTTCCTAATCGAGTTTTCTGTCATCTGGGATCGACTTATTTTAGCCGGTCGATCGTGTTTTTATAAGACTACGATCGACTTTCGTAGCTGACGGATCGAGTTTTCTGTAGACCTTCCATCGGGTTACGCTAACGCCCCATCAGGGTTTTCCAAGCCCGTCAATCGACTTTATCAAGTCCTCCGACCGAGTTTCTTCTTGTCGGTCCCGCTATTCGGTACCCGATTGGGTAAAACCTCTTGTGGAAGTCGTTCGCCCTTTCAAACGAGTTTTCTGGTACCCCGAACCAGGAATTTCCAGAAAATTCGTTTGAAATAGTAAACGAGTTCCACAAGACGTGTCACCGGATCGGTTTCCAGGATCGGTTTCCAAAAACGGGTACCGAATAGGGGGGCCGGGCTAAAGAAAATCGGATCGGACGGCTTGAAAAATGTTCACGGTTACAGGCAGGAAAAATTCCTTCGGGATTCTCAGCGTAGCCCAAAGGAGGCCCAGAATACCTGATGCGGTGAGCTGAAAGACGAAGAAAAAGGCGAATATGAGACCCAGAACGCTGTTACCCAGCATGGCATTTTTTTTTTTTTTTTTTTTTTTTCTTTTCTTTTCCAGTACTTTTTGCTGTTCACTTTTTTCCCTTGTTCAAATGATCAAACCTCATAAAAAAATGTATTATAATATATTATGTAATGTAATGTCGCAAGAAGGAAAGGGTAAATAGTTTGGAATCATTGAGTAAGCTTCAAAAATAGATTGTATTAACAACAATGATGTGATATGTACAAAAGTATCAGATAGTATACATTCTATACTATTGAATTACTATACAAATATGTACAAGTCGTATAAGTATTAATTAATGGACGAATTATGGATGGAATGGAATTAATGGATGAAATGTTCAAGAGAGAGATTAAAGTTCCAATGCATATTATTCAGATTGTCATAAATAAATAAATAAATATATTTAGAGGCTATTACGCATGAAGACATAATAGTTGTAGTCCAACGCCCTTGCGAGCGTGTTAGAAAACACATATATCTTCTGTCGGAAAGCGATAGGAAAAGGAAGAGAGGGGGTCGACAGCGTATGCCATATAGTGCGGAGAAAACATGTTCGTTTCGTAATCCTGGCCCTTGAAGTAGGTTTCGTTAGTTACTTAGTCAAAATACATGCTAACGATTTTCGAAAAAAACAGGCCTCATCTCCAAGAGCCACGCCAACAACGTAATCTGGCACAAATTTGATGCCGTAATGAGTCGTGACCATATTAATGGAGAACAAAGCAGAGGAATCTAAACCAAGAGCCGAAGTAACCTCAACAAATGCGCTGTTGTCTGTAATAATGGAACATTTCCCAGTTTCGTCAGCCGGCTGGGAAAAGGCGTACTTACTGATCAGGTAAAAGCCGACGAGAATTTCGGAGCCGCCGTTACAATGTCTTCCCGCCAACACTCCTCGAATGGCCGCCACAAAGCGCCGTCAACGCCAACCACCCTTTTCACATTTCACCTTTTCCAATCCCGAGAAATGGTTCTGCATTAATTACGAGTTAAACACTTACTCGTACTAAACACTTCACTGAACACTAGGGACTGCTGTATGGGCACTGAGAACTGTTTTTTGTACGTTAAATAATCAATTATCACGGGGCTGATCAGTCCTCGTCATTCGGCGACACCACACTGCGTCAGTGGTGGATTCTCCCCACCCGCATAATCAGCCACAGAAAACTCGATCGGATGCCTAAAAAAGTAGATGAGAAAAGTAAAACACACAATGGAACGTTAGAATAACTCCATTGGATTTTGAAAAAGTCGATAGATTCCGATCGGGTTTTGTTAAATCGGGTTTTGTTTTTTTGCCTTCCTCATCCCCACTCCTCCTCCGTTTCCCCAAGCCCATTACGCCCCTATCGAAACACTAGAGCAAAGACATTGTAATAGTAAACTAGACCCACTCGTAGCGCTAGTATCGCATTGCAAATTGAAAGGTCTGTAGTCGGCCATATTGGGGGCAACATCGTTTATTTATGTGCATTGTGCAATGTAGATTGTATTATTATAGTTTATCTACTCATGAAATTTCTTTGATAATGCACAATGGTTAAAGTGTGTGCGGCGTTTAACTGCATAAATCGCAAAACTGAAGACTGCACACTCTCATTTCACAAGTAAGTATAGATTTTCACGATTTCCTAAAGATTATTTTGGTCTGTTGTAGGCCTCTTGATGTGGTAACGCAGTACCTATTGTAGTTGGTAATAATTTTCTTTTTACTAACTTATCAATATGCATGAGCTGCAAAGTTTCAAATTAATCTAAACTTTGTTTTGTTTTTTCCACAGATTTCTTTTAAACAAGAAATTGAGAGAATTGTATGAAATTGTTTTTTGTATTGATATTGTATTGTATTATTGTATATTGTATTGTATTGACAGAATTGTATGTAAAATTAAAATAATATAATAACATAGAAAGTGCCATGATGTAGTTATTCATTTACTTATTCAATTGTTCAGCTCCTCTGATCATACTCCTTGCCCCATCCAGGTGAACCCATGGTGTTTGTAAAACTGTGTCTTATGTACAAGATATTGTCTCAATATTGAAATGCAGAGCGATTCTTCTGTTGCTTTGGAAGAATGGTTCTGAGATAATTGCTTTTGAATAATGGAAGGATCTTTCACTTTAAAATACCTAACTAACTTATGCCCTAACTAGGTATTATGAGTACGGTATGAAAAGTACAATATCGCCACTACGCAAAACTACATGAAATCATATTGGTAAGTAATGCATGCATTACACGGACGTCCCTATGAATGGATTTTATATATATTTGGTGAGACTTAAAATGAGAGAAAAAACAAATATATCATGACTTCTCGAACCCCCCCCCCCCCCCCCCCCCCCCCCCCATTAACTCCCTCCACTGACAGCAAATTCAAATAATAACACTTCCAGTATGAAATTTGAAGCTCCTGACATATTTTTATAACCTAGACCGAATTTATAATCGAATTTAAAAAATGATCTCGAAAATCTGACTTGAATAGTTAAAACACCATGATTTATTACTATTACCTCCTTCAATCTTCCTCGTCCTTAATGAAATTTAAAACTCCGAATACACCTTCCAAAACTAGACAAAATTCTTAGTTGAACGAAAAAGAATCACAAACATCTGACAATATTAGTTGAAACATCATGATATTTTACTGTTACCCCATCTATTCACCCTTTTTCATAATCAAATTTGAAATTCCTGTTATAAGATCCAAAACTAGACCAAATTCATAGTTGAACAAAAAAAGAATCACGAAAATCGGACGAGCATTGTGGCCTAAATAAGTTTGTAAATCGTCATATTTGGTTAGATATTCCAAAGACAAGCAGCTCCCACAGTTGGTCTCTGTTGAAAATATTGCATAAAATTAATTTACAAACTGTGTTGTCATCATAATAATTGACGTTTTTAATGATTTTAGACTAGTTTTCATCAAGATAATACAAAATATGTTTTCTACAAACACTTATTCACAAACTAGCTAGCCTTGCAATTCAAAAAGGGCGCGTGAAGTTGCCCCCAATATGTCCGCCAATGCTCTCTTCAATTTGCAGTAGGCGGCGTCTGAGATCCACGTACAGTTGTAGGGCCTTGCACTAGAGTCGGAGGAAAGGACGTCCGGCCGAACACCAGAGCTGAGTGTCGGGAAGTAGAGGGACTTTCTCCCACCATAATCTCCCCCAGTCTTAAAACCAGTTAGTTTGTCCAAGTTACTCCTCGAGGTGAAATGCAATATTTTGAGTTTTACCTTCAATTCAGCTGAATACAATTCGCACAAAACATTTACATTTTACATGTTTAGAGTTCAATTTATAATTCAAATTTTTTACATGCTAATAAAGTTTATTTAAGTTTCAAGGGAAGATGTTGAGGAACTCATTTCGATACCTAATCACTTACCTAGGTACCTGAATTGATGTAATCGATTATGACCTATTGAGGTAAGGTTTCCAAATCTCAACTGGAATTCTCTTAGATTAATATAAAATTTCATTGATGTTCGACGTGGTATAATCCCTACAGATGATGGTAGTTTATTCATTGTACCTATTGATTAGTCGGCCGCGGTCTTCTTTTATTTTGGTCGGGATTCGGCCACCAGAACTTTCTGGGAGATTATTCAGGTTAAATTCGAGGTCATTCGATTTGCAATTATGTTCTCTAAATTCAAATATTCCTTCCACTCCGTTACATAACTCGATCGGCCCATCATGAAAATCCGATCGATTAGCCAAGGTGGTTCTCATAAGACTATAGCAATATAGCAACTGGTTTGAAGAATGGAAAAAGTACATGGACCCCTCTAACGTGTTCCTCTTAATTCACCCCATCACACTACTCGATCGCCAAATCATGAAAATCCGATCCATCAACCAAGGTGGTTCTCATAAGACTATATAAACTCGTTTGAGGACAGGGAAAAGTTGATCGTCAAATAGAAAAACTCTTTCACCACATCAAACGGGTCTGTGTAAGCAACAGACACACGTTTGGAGGAGTACAAATATTCGATGGACGGTAACATAATTACATTGGAATTAAGAAAACCCCATCACCTTCTGACTTTAATCGATGGGAGACAGATTTAGGAAACTCGATCAAACTTCTTGTTGCGAAAACACGATCCACTGATACATCTACTCGATGGAGCATTAACAAAAGATCAGCTCTTAGCAACATTCGATAGAATGATGCAGTTACTCGATAGAAGTCGATCGTTTTTAACTAAAACAGATTGATGTTTACACAAACTCCATTGGTTTTAGCTAAACTCGATCGGTTTTGGGCTCTGAGCGACTTTCCATAAGCACATTTTTCTCTCAGTGTAAAAAGAAAAAGAAGAAAATATTTCTATAAAAACTAAAGTAGGTACATAATTGGAATACTACGTGGAACCAAGTTATTTTGTGACATGGGTACAAGCCATAATATTTTCTAAGGGGATGTAACCAACTGAAATCAACCAAGAGTATACCAGCTTTTTGTATCCATCTCGGTTACTATTGAAAGGTGATTTCAGAACTCTAGGTAAAGATTTGTGCATTACATGTATTAAATAGCGATGATTTTTTGTAAACAGAGTTGTTTTTGTACGAGGGTTTGTAACATTACCATCCAAGCGAAATCTTGTTGGGTAAGGGTGTCCTGTTTCAGCAGAAATTATTTCAGGATGTTTATAATAATATAGTAACAGGTTTTTAACGAACAACTGCCTAATTGAGAAGTTTTTGCTTAAATTAAATACTTCCACCGAACTGAATGTTTTGGGCTTTTTTAAGCATACCTTCAATATACATTTCTGTAATGTAGCCAGAGGTTTCAATGATGTTTGATATGTGCCACCCCATACGATAATTCCGTGTTGAATTATAGATTGCACTAGACTTACTTATACCATTTTTATGTTTGTGGGGGATAACATCGAACGTAGATTGTAAAATATGTGTATGAATTTCTTTAATTTTTCCACTAAATACGATACGTGACCCTTCCATGAAAGTTTATCATCAATGATGACCCCCAGGTACTTATGCTCATGAACTCTTTCAATAGGAATGCAGGAGCACCCTCCTGAGCAGGTATGGATTCGGAATCTGTGATCTAGCTGTGATTGCGTCATATCATCTGCATTTCCAATTATAAGTATTTTGTTTTTTTTAACATTTAATGTGAGCAGATTGTTTAGCATCCAACCCGCCAAACTCGAAAGGCTAGCATCCGCTTTAAGAAACACTTCCTCCCAATCCTTTCCCACCACTAGAAGGGCCGTGTCATCCGCAAATAGGAAAAATTTACATAGACCGGTAATGCAGGGTAAAGAATTAATATAAATCAAGAATAAAATAGGCCCAAGAGTAGTAGGCCCTTTCCAATAGGCTTACAGGGAACGTCCTTCCAAGACGTTTCCATGAACCCCACTGCTTCCCACAAGGGAATTTGTTAAAATTGGTAGTTACAAAGAAGTTAGATATCGTTGTTAACATTTTCCATCTCATCTGGATCTTTAGGTTTGGTATAAAACTGGCTCAACAGGTGAATTTCTCGCTGGATGATGTTTGGACAAATTTAAAAATATAATTATCTTGAGAGAGATTTTCGATGGCGGGAGGGATGTTGAATTTCTCAGCAGTTGATCTTCCAGCTGATTGGTGAAATAGCTACAGCTTACTTTATGTTGTGATATAGTTTTCTTGGTGGGAAGAAGAGGGGACGTGAACTAATCATTTCGCTTGGAACGTGAGCAATGCCCTCTAGGATGCACGTAATTAAGCGTTGCGTGTTATTTACACGGTTAATTAATCATGCAAACTTCAAAATAAATGATGAGCTTCACAAAGGATCGCCGGATCAACGTCCTATACACTGATTTCCCCGGTCTTAACAAGCTGTAGGGAAAACAAATAGAATTCATTCATCATAATTAGCTACCTATTGAGGTTGTCATTGAACGTCTAATCAAAGTCAAATTGACACTATTGCTTCCGGAACAGCCATAATTGTACATTTACGATCTCTTTTGGTAGGTTTTTACTCACATATTGGATTCGAGTTAGTTAGTCAGTCATCGCATTCTCTTTAAACTATTATAAGGAAACCTGAATGGACCATAATTGGACTTCTGTCGATCGAATTTGGATTACGTCATATTTTCATTAATCTCAATACTGACATCAGGAAATTCATTCTAGAAAGAACTTCAAGAAGTTCATCAAATGCAAGTTAAATTTATATTTTTGTTCTAAATATTCACCAACGAAGAAATAGATCATTAAAAATTCCTTCACAAAAATATGCTGAAAAATGTATCAAACTACATTAATATTGCAAAAAAAATAATACCTAATAATAATATCAACTGCAAACAAAAACTAAAGATCCAAAATCATTTTTGAATTGCATAATATTATTTAGAAAGAACTTATGTGCCATGAAATCGGTACTCAAAGCTGTAGTGGATCTCCTGGCACTTTCATCGTTCCCAAATCATCAATTCGCTCAGCACATCATATGCAAACGTAAATTCCATCAAGCATGAGTTTTTCAGACCCAATTCGTCCGATTCCGCTCAAATTTGGAGGTTAGTAAGGAGAAAATGATTTGAATCATCCCATATCAATTTCAATATTATTGCGTCAGTACAAGCTGTAGCGCATGCGCATGTTTGAAATTCTTTTAACAAGCTTAATTTCTATAGTTTTATGCAATTCTGATGAAATTTTCAAGGAATGTAGATGGTCATCTATGAGTTTCAACAGGGCGTCCCCCCAAATAGAATAAGCCTTGCCTATACGACCCAACGTCTGAGGGACATCTTAAAAAGGAGTGTTTGGTTGGTTTTGTGTGTTATTTACGCGTCTGTTTCAGTTCTTCAAGTCCATCTGAGGTAGTAACTCATCTGCTCATCAGAAGTGCGGACGCGCGTAAGAACTACGTAAGTCCTACTTGACCACTCGTGCGGACCAGTGGTAACGTTAATTCTCACAATGAAAACTCAACTGACATGAATTTAATTGTGACAGTGGAAAATGTTTTATGCTAATTCGCCTTTTGGGAGGAACATGGTTACGAATTCGCTTCACCGCTTATTCTCAGACTACCTAGGTTTCTACATATTACGACATGTGGATCTCTATATTCCATGATTTTTAAATACGTCTTATATCACCAACAAATTGAACCCACTTCGGTCATATTCATAACAATCCCCTACATTTCAACACTTTTCCAAGTTTATCAATCAAAATTTTATCTAGTTATATGAATATTAAATTACATATGGAGGGGGTATTATTGCTATTTTTGAAGAGGATTTTCCATCTCCCTCAATACGCGCCTGATTACCTGTTGCTCCTGGAAACCAAACTCGACACGATATCCGCATACACCTTTGACTTGCAACCCCAATATATTATAAAGGTGGCCAAGATGTCTGAGAGTCGGTTGCCAAAGATTCTCGGGAGAGAGATAATCGATGATGGGATATACTGGGCTGTGACTTGGAGAATCTTGGTACTTGAGCACTGTGGGGTCTATAACCTACCCTTGCTGGGTGCTGTAGCTTTGAAGAGTGATGCGAGCCTCATGCTACATGGAGTCAAAATCCAAAAAAGATCCCTGCTCAAGCAGAGGGCCCAGGAGTCCAATATATTCACTCTCTATCGTGAACTTAATCCAGATGTTAAGTGTGCAAGCCTGGTTCGACAATCTTCACAGATTCCCCTGAGTGCCTTGAGGTGGTTATGGTGCGCACTGAACTCCTCCCACTAAATGCTAAGCCTTACCTATAGCTCTGACCTGCAGGAAGAATGCAACCTCAATGAGAAAGGGGATACTTTTCATTCCCAGTGCAGCTGCCCGATCCTGTCAGAATTCCGTGTGATAGCGTTCAACCATAGTTTATTGTCGAGATATGAAGCACTCCACATTTTGAATGGACCTGATTGGTCCAGGCTGGTAGAGTACCGTAGGTTGGCATGGCGTTATCGCAAATTTCTGGTAAGCCAGTTCAACTGGTGAGCAATGATTCTGCTTAGTCCTTTCATCCAGACATACAGTTTATTTACTTTTCCACTTTTTCCATTGGTAGTTGAGTCTAGATATACTTTTTTTTCTTACTTCTGTCCTTTGTAACTTAAAGAGAGCAAAACCCAAACCTCCGGCAGACGGTTATTTAACGGAACTTTCGATGGGAATTCAGATGAAGAATACGAGGGTGAAGTTTTCCGGATATAACGTGAGACACCCTGTATAAATCAACAAGGTGTGCTGATTTTTGGTTTTATTTTTTTAGTGCATGTAGTGGATTTATATCGATCGGAATTTTTTACCCTGAAAAGGGCTGGTGAAAGTTGGTGGTTAATTCACCACAGTGCATATAGATAAGAATTTCATTGAAGAAATAGTGTGGAGAGTGAAGAGAAGGTGAAACGACAACAGTTAGGTGTCTACTTTTCTAGGTAACGCCAATCCAGGTGATTTGCCAACCCCAAAAATAAAACCACTAGTTTCTACGGCTGCCGCTAGGCGGTTCTCCAAAACTCGGGCATCTTTTATCGAGTAGGTAGGTAGCCAGAACCTTAATTTGTTTCGAAATCAGCGACATCATTTGATCTTCATTACCAACTATTCAGCCATATTTGTGAAATGGTACCTTTCTTTTGGGAACACTGGGACTCTTAAAATAACCTCCCTGTGAAGATCAGTTTCTTCCATTCTCGGAGGACTACCGTCACGTACCCGTAAAAAATTTGGTGAGCTATGAGCTGTGTCGAGTACCTCTACCTTCCACAGAAAAGTAATAACGCGGTCGACTATTCCTTCTGTAAGCCAGCGCATCGGGCACGACACGCTGCTTGTGACTACCGGTTACAGTTCTTCTCATGTCCTTTTTTTTCACTCGGTATATTTTCCTTTACTGAGTTTTTTTTTTTTTCAGTTACTCACCCGTTTCCGAACGAAATGTTTTCAAAAGAAAAAAGGTTTCCCGTCTTTCAACTGAAAGTGTGGTAATAATTGTGGCGTGTCTGAGTGTCTTTCCCGGAGCCCACTGCCCCAAGACGTCATTACGTTTAATTGAGAAAACTCAGTGACAATATGGGAGAAGAGGCATCTCGAGGCATTGTTCCCTTCCACACAATCAACCTCCATTCTCCACGGTTGTGTTTGGTACCGGCCCAAGCGGTCGGCCAAGGAAGTTCGTAACAAAAACTCCAGTTGTGCCGGGCAGTGCTCATTACAATTAACTCGTTCGGTAGAGATCCAAAGAGGGGTTCCGTCTCTAGCCAACGGCCTCTGAGGTGGTGTCTTAAGAAAAAACCCTTTTTTTCTATTCTCGTGTAACCTTGTGAGACTTTAATATAGGGTGCCTACTTAATTATATCTCATCGATTTGAACCGTTATTGTAGGCGTGTAGAATACATTTCAAATATTAGAGAGTTCCCCTTGTAGATCCGTGAAACACAATACGTCGTGCGGTATCGACAATCCGGCGCCGTAACTCTGACGCAATGAGTTACGGTGACGCATCATTCCGTACAGATACGTTAACGGATCGCAATCCGGGAAACACGTAATCGCCTAAAATAACCTCCTTCCATGGACTCAAACCTCCTACGGATAATTTCCTCCTTCCATGGGTTTAGTGTTACAACTAGATCCGTTAAGGACTTGACGTGACTTTAAGGTGCGGTAATGTCTCTCTTTACCGAACGTCGTATTGAGACTGACGGATCTACCTACTAGGAACTCTCTACTGACAGCCCATTTCTGCATTGAACATTTATACCAATACAAAATGCCACAAAGGTATATGTAATTCTCAAGATATCTATGTACCAGCAACCTACTTTCAAGATTAATTCAGTAATTAGTTTTTTAGTATTAGTTTTTTAATTTTTGTGCGTCAGATATTTTGTTGTTAATTGCATGAATGAATGTTTTGTGAGCGTGTAATTTATAGATTGACTGGCTGGTATACTTCATTCAATTAATTTCGGCCTGGGGATCCCGGTTGGCCTGGGGTCGGTCTCGCCTGGGGTTTTCTCATGATTCGATTACTTAGTCGTATCTAGGGGTGCTCACCTAGCAATGGGTGGGCACCCTCGGGAGGCCGCCATGGTGGATGGGGTCCGGGCTCGGCTGGGGTGCCCTGGCCAGGCCGCCCTATGGGCGGGTGTTTGAGTCTGCTGGCCCTCAAACTCATTCTGTTGCTTGTTGGCTGCAGGAGGAACTTTATGTTTGAGCTACGGATAGGTATATTACAATCATGCTCGACTGCATCTCTTATTGAGAATTGTCACATATTATCTTTTTGACAAATAAATAAATAAACTAAACTAGTTTGGACATTCATAGTTCAAAAATTAACTAATGAGTGTATCAATTAACCCAGTTATTGAACTTTATCGCATTGTGAACGAGCCTTTACAGGAGATGCAGGGTGCTGTGTAAAGCGATTTGGCCCGAACCCATCCACCTCGGAGGCTCCCACCCCACTTACATATGAGGAACATATGTAACTACCCTGACTATCTGTCAAATGCCTTAGACAAAGTTCACACTCTAAAATCGAAAGGGCATTAAAGGCTCTCCGAAATTCGACTTATATGTACCCATATCTATGTATACTCCGACAAAACTATAATAGACCAGGAAATATGAATCAACACAAGAGCTTGGATTTTCCCTGAATGGTGTTTTGATCGGTAATTTTCCAATATAGAATAACAGCAGAAATTTCTACATAAATACTATAAATTAAAATGTAACATCCCTTGTGCAAAATGGTCAACTCGATGTATTTCTGCAAATTCGCGGATCGCTCGCTTTTGTTGTGACAAATAGTAGACCTTTATTTTTGTGCTTTTTATGTAGGCTCCCTTCCTTCACCAAATATATACATCAACGGTTTGTGGTCTGATTTCAAGATAAAATCTCGTCCCAATAGGTACAATTCGAACTTTTGAATTTTTTTTCCCCTGTGCATTATTACCGCTCCTAGTCCAGTCTCGCTTGCGTCAGCTGTAACTACCAGAGGTAATTCAGTTGGTTCTCCATAATTGTTCGGTTTTATGATGTAATGAGACCTAACCACGCACACTGGTAAGGTTTTCTCTTGATCAAAAGCATTGACTCTAACCTTGGTGGTTCCCAATGTTTCCACACGTACATTTGTATAAGCCCTCAGATTTGCCGTCGGAGATAGCGTGGGAGCACCAATTTTCTTCCATACGGATCGGTTAATCACAGTTTGTGCCGCCCCGGGATCATAAAGCATCTCAATTTCAGTCCCATTTATTGATATATTTGGCCAAGTCTGCCAGCTTTTGTTGTTGGGTTTTGGCTTTCTCTAAGAGCAACGCCGTCTTCTCTTCTCAACAGACGTATTTTGCTCTTCCCATTATCTTTTTTTGTGCAAGATATCTAACAACGCTTCATATATCACAAAACAAATGTGCAAAAACTAATGTGAATCAAATGATAAATGGGTTATTTACAATCAGTTGGGCATCACCTGCTGGACTTCCTTGGACATCAATAACTATGTATTGGCATAATTTGCTCAGGCATTTGCAAAATCCAGGGTTATTACCATTTCTCCCTTCCCCTCTTTCTTTTTAAGACTATATGTTATGTTGACCGTTCTAGTAGCTACGAAAGCTATTGAATGAAGTGTGCGTGTTTATGGAATTATGGGATAGGTAAAGTGATTCTTGAAGATCACTCCTGCAAGTAGGTTATCTATACTAAAACTAATACTCCCCAAACCCCATCACTGGACATTTGGGACAGTAACCAGGTACGTGCTGAATAACTTAATGTTGGGTATCAGACTTTCGCGATGATGGTTTGTGGAAGTTCGTTGCATACTATCTACGCGCAACATCAAAGATCGCTAGCAAGTATTATGTGGATTTACGTTTATGTGGATTTACGTGATTATATGTGGATGTTATGATTAGGCTATAGGTTAGAATTTCACCTTCTATCAAACGTTACAGGACGAAATGCAATTGTGGAGATATTCCAAACGCAGCAGTAAGTACTTTTAATTTCAGATGGGACAGGATTAATACGATGATTGGGAATTGAAGCTGATTGGGGGATATACCTACCTCTTCGTGTTAACTCATATGGACAGCTAGTAGAAGGATTACCTTTACCAGGTATTGCTTCCTCACTACCGAAGGTAGAGAAACTTCGAGATTGAAGTCAAAAAATTTTGTCAACCAAAATCAAAATGTTTTGCGTTTTAGAGCCTGCTGATCATATTTGGTTCCGTGCCCGTCTGTCTGTATGTCTGATGTCTACCTGCTGTGGTAAATCCTTTTCGCGCCTAAAACTTCAACAAGTTTCAGTTCGATTTTGATGAAATTTTCAGAGATTGTGTGGGTTCACGGGTTAGGCTTTGCAATGAACCGTTTCTAATGCGATTAGTAAAGTTAAGCAACGTCGAGCGAGGTGAGTACTTGGATGGGTGACCACCCAGGTAAGATCTCCTGTTCAAGCAGTTTTCACGCTTCTGTATGGCGAACCCCCCTCAACTCAAGGGAGCGAGGTAATGAGCAACTTTAAGTGAAATCATCAGAACTAATTCTGATCCTCCATTTGGAGGACAGCTGATGACGTCCGGGACGCCCGCGGCAGTCGGACGAAAAGCATCAACCTGGAATGGTTGTTTACTTGTTTTGTGTGGGTTAGCTCCTAGAAGGTCTCCTATAATTTTTAATGTCGTCAGATCAACAGCAGTCTGTACACCTGCGCGAACGTTAATTTCTTATAAAGTCGTTTAATTGTCATATATTGGTCCGATTTCGTTCAAACTTTGGGAGTAGAGGGTACCAGGAAAATATGTACCAGACCGATTCCCTGAAAATTATATCGCGATTCTTGAGTATTAACTATATCTCATGCTCAGTACTAAAATTGACCGATACATACAAAACTCCAAGACTGACGAACCGTTTTTTTTTTTTTTTTTTTTTTTTTTTTTTTGTCGGTTTTTTTATCTGGGATGGGATCCAACATACCCATTTTTGACCTTCGGACGCAACATACCATTGCATATTATTCACACCACTTGGTTTGAAAATAAACAAATTCACATTCCTGAGCCTTAGTTTCGAGGGCCTTGTCCCATCCCGACCACCACCGATAAGCAAGTGCGCACTTGAGGGCCTGTTTCACTTCACGTTTATGGGTTGTGCAGCCACCGAGCCCCCCGCTCCGAAGCCTGACACCATCTTAGCAGATAAAACCTTCTATCTAATCTCCACTCGTACGTCCCCATGTTCCGAACATGAGAGGAATCATCCTTATGCCTCAATAATTACGTGGCGCTTGAAGCCGTTCCAAAAGCGCGTTGAAACCGATTATTCGAGGAACGGTCTCAAATTTCTGTACGAAGCAGAAATCATAAGTACATATTTTGTAATTCCAACGCATTTCAGCATACATAGATTTACACATTCGTCAGACACAAATCACATTTCACAGATTCATAAATACATTTTCTTCAATTTGAGATAAGACCCAACCGTCAAGATTTAAAACAGATTTTGTTGTCGTGTGAATTGATATGTATTTGGCTGAAAGCAGATAAAAAGTAACCCAATTCTCTTTTTGTAGTTGCCGAGATTTTTTTTTTTTTTTTTTTTTTTTTTTTTAAATGGATGTAATGGTTTTTTTTTTAATTACCATTCTTGATAATTTCATTAGCATTATTTTTCTTTTAAAATCCCTCAGATGTTAACAAAAATATTTCATTTCGTCAATACAATGCTCATAGATGAATAATAATCATGAACGAAGGATGGCTTACTTGAGGGTTTTGTTGAACTATCGAATTCTCTTCTTAGCAAAACTAAGCAATTGCTGTTTTCGAACGAGTGAATTATTACACGTTTACATTAAGTATATAAAAATTCAATGTAAAAATATGTAAACAAATTTACAATTATTATTATTTTTTTATTAAGGTTTAAGCCACATCTCAACCAGAAGGGTCATTTGCGGCATTGAACACGGTGTCTTGAGGGACACTAGAAGTGGCACGATTCTAAGGGGAGACATGTTGCCATCCTTGACTAAAAACGAGCGCCATCGTGGACTCCAATGGCAACTCGGAGGGGGAAAAAAATGAGAAGTACAGTAATAAGTGTTTAGAACCCAAATAGGATTTTTAAAATCCCCAAAAATAAAATAATCCGACTAAGACTAGATGAAAGATAGGGACCTTGTCTGGTCCGGATAAAACGTCATCCTACCGAGGGGGCTGATGCTGGACACAGAGGTCCACAAGGGTTGGGCAGTCTTCCAGAAAGTCGCGGATGGACAGATCACCCCCACACCTCCCACACACATCTCGAGCTTCTGCACTAAGCAGGTGCCTGTGAGTAAGACGGGTATGCCCAGTGGCAACCCGGTTAACCTTTATAATAAATTATTAAACCTGCGAAAATTATTTATAATCATTTTAATGGGTAATAATAAGTAAGTACTGATTGTCATGGACATTATATTGTTTTTATTATGTTTTGCATATACCTATACTTACCTAGGTACTTCAAGAAAAAGAAAAAATGAAAATGATTGAAAGATGATTTATAAGACATTAATTTTGATTCATCATAGTTTGTATACTTATTTAGGCTAATCAAGTTTTTATTTTATCTTTATGATTATTTTTTTTTTTTTTTTTTTTTTTTTTTCATTATTTATTAAGTAGGTACGAAGTTGGAGATTGTTTTGATTGTCTACCCTTGTATACTTATTTGACTAAGGTCAAAATGCAATATAAATTTCATTAATTTTCATCCCATGAGACCCATATTTTGCAAGATCTAACCAAAAAAATAATTTTTCCGTTCCTTTAAATAACGTTCTCTTTACTCTTTTATGATGCTAAGAAAGTAATATCAGTTTGAAAGTACACAAAAAAAAATTTCAGTCAATAATAATGGAAGCGGGCCACTTTTTAGATTAGAAAACCATGAGATATTCCCACTTCACAAAATTCATCTAGTCGTCCTTATATAGAAAAGATAATTTAAATTTCATATAAGACCTTAACTTGTGGGTAAGACCTTATAGCATCTCTGTTAAATTGATCTACTGACTCTAAAGTTTAATTGTTTGTGGGTTCTTCTTTCTTAAGAATGCTAAGTGCAGAGTGCTAATGTGGATTGGAGACTCTGGATACAACAACCCTTCAACGTGCGGCTCAAATAAATTTTAAAAACATAAAAAAACAATCACATTATAGCAACTGACTGTTAATTTCAATTGATCGACTGACTGTTAATTTTTGATTTGTTTGTGGATTCAATTCTCTAAAGAATGCTAAGTGTAGATTAAGAATAAGAATAGTCAATGCATCAATGAAGTAAAAGTATCAAACATTCTAATATAATTCATCTCTAATTCACCAAAGTATATTGCCGTATTATGGTTGGCCCATAGGGAGCCTCTGACTCAAAAAATCTTACAACAGTAACAATACAGTAAACAACAGTGATTAAAATGACCCTTCTAGTTGAGATGCGGCTTAAACCTTTAATAAATTTAAAAACGGTGATTAAAACACAATCACATTATAGCAAACAATTTGATCTTGCTGCCGTTAACTCTCAAGTGACTGTTAATTTCAATTTACCAACTCTCAAGTACAATTCGTTTGTGGATTCTTCCTTCTAAAGATTGAGAATAAATCGTCAACGCATCAATGAAATATAATTATCAAGCACTCTAATGTTTCACTACCTACTTGTTCACCGAAGTATCTTGCCGTAGCGTGCCTTCCGGGAGCCACTTGCTTAAACTTCCTTACTACAATAACATCAAACTAAAATAATATTTGCCGGAGCATGAAGTTTAAGGAAACAAAAAACAACGCAGAGTTGATGACCATCACCGAGGAAAGTTCGTCAGGATTGAGGAGGGAAGCAGATGTCCCGAATCAGCAGATGTCTTTCACAGCACCTGCTGTCCGCTGGAGCATCCCAAATCTCGAGGTACTCCTTCTTGCATGACAAACGCACCAGCCACGCTGTCTTCCTTCTATCGAAAATCTCAGGAGCGGGCTCCCTAGTGGGTTAGCGCGGGTTAAGAGACCACGGCAACACAGGGACGGTTTTGAGTGAAGCCAGGATACTACGCTCCCATCCCTAAAGGCCATATCAAACTTGCGTTTTTTCAGATTTTTTCTCGCATTTTTAATGCTCGAACGTGAAGAAGGCAAAGTGCTTTTTTCCAAGGTTTGCTGTGAATCTTGAAGAGGCATAGGTGCAAAAACAGCGCTTTCAGGCCGAATGCGGTCTTATTAAATCTGTCAGGTTACTAGTGGTTTTCCATTGAATTGTTACCCTCCCAAGGGTTACGTTTTAGCATTTTTCTTGCATCGAGGAAAAAATTAGAACATGTTCTAATTTTCCCAAGTGAGTTTTAAAATGCACCGCCAGGATGCGCAATGGTCGAAAAAGCTGACCTTGGAAAAAATCATTTAGCCTTCTTCACGTTCAAGCATTAAAAATGCGAGAAAAAATGCTAGTATGATACGGCTTTAAGACTTACATAAATCTCTATACGTTTTAATACAAGAGAGAAGGCAGAATTTAGGTCACTCAGCTGTTTAAAGGCTGGAGCCAGTCATATTATTCGTCACTTACTGTTCCAGGGAGACTGCCTATTAAATTTACACTTTAGCTCACTCAGCTGATCAGGACGGAATCCGCTATATAAATCCTCTTTTAATATCCCTTCCTATTAAATTTCACCTTTCTAGGGCGAAAAGGACTTAGCTCATTCAGCTGACTAGGCTGGATCCCGTCAATCGACACTTAATTTCTCACAGAGACTCTCCATTAAAATTCAACTCTCTATTGTCAAAAGGAGAGAATTTAGCTCATTCTTCACTCCAGGTATGTAATCAAACATTTCAAAAATTTAACAGGGAGTCCTTGTGGGACATATTCGATTGGAATGACGGGATCCACCTTAATCTAGTTTGTATAAGTACGAGTAGTTCTCAGAAGGAAGTTGACTGAGAGGAAAGTTGGCAGTTTTAAGCGTAGAGTGACGTGTGATAAATTCGAAGCTTTCCATTCTGTGGTGAACGATTATTATGAAGTAGAGAATGAGCAAGTTACAACTCACTGGCAACGATTGTTTGTACGTGAAAAGCATTTTTTTGACATGGATATGTCTTTGCTCTGGGGGGTCAACCAAAAATTTCCGTGACGCAAAATTTGTGTCACGATGTCAGTGTTTTCACGTACAAACCAGCCGTTGCTAGGGGAATGGAACTTCCGCAATTTTCATAGCACAGAAATCGTTCGCCACTCGTTGGAAATCGCTTGATTTATGTGATAAATGTTCACATCTCAAGCTACCAATTTCCCCCTCCTTACGTACCTGGCTACCCCCTAAACTAAGTTGATTGGACTATAAACAATTTTAATAAGCCGGTTACAATATTCTTAACGTAAAGCAATAGCATCATTTACTCCACTCCATAGGAAACATTTTCATCTCTTGACAACAGTCGACTGTTAACAACAACTCATTGTAGTGGCTTCTCTCCACAGTTATTTTCAACATTTCTATAAGTAAACCGTTGTTTTGTTGGAATTAGTCGGGATGCGGCCCAGGGATTTGTTTAAAGTTAAAGGATTTGTTTACAACTCTCGAGGACAACCGTTATGAAATCCCCAATCAAAGACATATCCATGTAACATGGTATCTGCTTGTAAAGCAGATAGTGGAACTCGTTTACGAGTTGTTTAGTTAGGTACTTGAATTTTAAAATTTTTAATTTTGCCTACAAGATTTCGTTCCTCGATACCCGAACAGAAGTTAGATCATGGCTATTGCATGTTCCATCGTTTGTTTGTTTGTTTTTTAACTTAATTTTGTGTGTGGGAAACTTACGTTGAATTTTTGCGTAATCAAAGGAAACATTTAATTATGCATTAAAATAGGTAGGTATCAAGAACTATCGCTTCAGTAGAACAGAAAATCTACTGCAACACCCACCTTTGTATTGGTGGATAAGTCAAAAAACAAAAAATGAGCACATTCATGAGCGAGTGACGTCCAAAATTATGCGTATTAACTTGGTGAGCAATTATTGTTTCTGCATATAATATGTTTAAGCTCGCAGCAAAATGCTTACTCACCGATCGCCATCTCCAATGAGGATGCTGTGCCGCAAAACCTATCTGCTTTGCGGGTCTCATGCAGCTTCCCAGTCCCACTTGTTCCAAACACGGAATCGCCTGCAATTGATTGATTGGTTGAAAATTGGTTTATAAATTAATGAAATTTTGTACGGTGAAGTTTGGGCAGCCATTACATCAATATCACTGACGATCAAACAGCAACAACAGAAAACCAGCCATTTGAATCGACCACAGATCTGTTTTAACTGTTTAGAAAAGTTAAAAGAGTGCCTAGTCGGATTCCACATTAAAGAAGATTTAAAACATTTATAGACAAACCGGTTTTGGCGAAAACATCAAGCCGAAAATTATGTTAGGTACTTACTTACCCTGAGATCCTGATTGAATGATCATTATGATCGTTACTGATAGTTTCAATCGGATTAACGTCGTTAGCTCTTTATTGAAGAGCATTTTCCTTTTCATAGTATCGGCCCGGTAATCGACGAGCAGGTTTAAAGATTCTCCATTGCTGCTTATGATTGTTCTCAATTGCCAGTTTGTGCTTTGTGATTACAATAGAGTTCCTGGTTACAGCGGTAACAAATCACACGGTGCACGTAAACCATGATCAGCTGATCTGGTAACAATCGACAGCTGACATATTACTACAATCGCGAGACGTGAGTAGGAGACCGCTTGATTGACAACGCAAGATCGAGTCTTAGTAACGTCCTCGTTACCACGTCCTCGTGGTTGAGCGAGAACTTACTTGAACGATCGCCAGTGCTCCTGGCGGATGTGTCTTCAAGGTAAACCTGGAACGCAACGTCGGGCTCGTTTCTGCTGAAGAAACTAGCGTGATAGTATAATTATAGGCCTACTAAGTCTAATACTTTTCGCTGAATATCATTGCACAAATGAAACGCCGGATGAACGGACGACGGACTGATTCGATTTTTGAAATCAACTTATCTTGACACGTAACCAACAAATTTTGCGAGAGGGGATACGAAAATTTCTTGGCCGATTACTAAGATTCAGTTTACAAATATCACAACGAATTGAAAACAAAATAAAACAACACGATGATGAATGATGGGATCTGGTTGAAGGAAAACAGAGTCGGAGAAATACAAGATGTCGGAATCAGCGTCAGGTTACAAAACATTATTGATAAGAGACGACGTGTGAAGACGCTAGGAACTCCGCGCTTACACCGTAGTACCTAACAGCCAGCGTGTTAGCAAAATTTTGATTTTCCCTAGATTCACGTTCACCGTATTAGAACCCTAGGAACTCTCGTTCACACCTATTAGTAACCAGGAACTCTCTAATATTGTCCCGATAGATTGACGAGTAGGTTCAAAGATTCTACATTGCTGCTTATGAGTGTACTCAATTGCCAGTTTGTGATTACAATAGCTGACGTAAGCAGCTACGTATCACACCAGAAAATTCTGGAGCAAGCCTGCAGACAGCGAGATTGTGAACTTATTCGCGAGCAACAGGTGGGGATCGTCCGGTCGAACAAGTGTTCGTCGTCTGAGTTCAAGCCAAAGAAAGATTTTCGCCGCAGATGCTTCCTCCTCTCTTATTATTAAAAAGAAAAAACAGACGAATCGAAAAAAATCATACGTAGCACGTGGCGTACACGTGGAGTGCTGGCCCAGTTTAAGTCGTCTCCATGACAACAACGATGTAACAGCCCTTGTAAAGAGAGACGGAACAGAGGGGACCGGCACATTCTGCCTTCCTCGCTAATTTATTAGGAGGCAATGAGCGATAGTCGTGTTTTTCGTTCAAAATATCGACCATTAGCCAGATGAAGTACCTACCCGTGCGTTTCACCGAAGTTATTGTTGGTTTAGTTATCCCCGAGGCATTTAATAGAAAGTTTTTGTTCTTCCTGTTACATTTTTCCCCGTTAACACGTAGAGCAGCGCCTAGAGCAAGCAACTGCAGATGCTAGCTCTTCGAGTATTTCTACACGCACCAAAAGCTACGCACCAAATACTATCTTTAGTATTTCAATGTCAACGATTCTCTTGAATTCGAGATCGAGTAGAAGAAGATTGAATTCATTTTATATTTACACGCTGCTTTACGCAAAAAACACAGGTATCACACACAGGTATCGAATAGCTAGGTTCGAATACAGACCTACGACCTAAGAAAAAAATTGTATTCACCATCGCCCTTATGTCGTTGAACACATCGGTTCTCGTCTGATTCACCGAAGTTCTGGCGTTTTTCCTTCAAACCAACTTTTTGAATAGGTACTAATGAGAGTTGAGTCAGGAACGCCTTCTAAATACCTAGTTTGAAGGTAATTTTCAACTTATTTGTTAGTAATCATGAATATTTATTACCTATGTATACTTTCATTTCATATCATCCTATTTTTATTAGTCTATTTATCTAATTAATAAACCTCTTTGTTTATTATTTTAATTACTAACTATTACAAACACACGATTTTTCATTTAGGTTAATTGACATGGATATGTCTTTGCTCTGGGGGTCAACCAAAAATTTCCGTGACGCAAAATTTGTGTCACAATTTCAGTGTTTTTCACGTACAAACCAGCCGTTGCTAGGAGAATGAAACTTCCGCAGTTTTCATCGCACAGAAATCGTTCGCCACTCGTTGGAAATCGCTTGATTTATGTGATGAATGTTCACATCTCAAGCTACCAATTTCCCCCTCCTTACGTACCTCGCTATATCCCTAAACTAAGTTGATTGGACTATAAACAATTTTAATAAGCCGGTTACAATATTCTTAACGTAAAGCAATAGCATCATTTACTCCAGTCCATAGGAAACATTTTCATCCTCCTGACAACGGTCGACTGTTAACAACAACTCATTGTAGTGGTTTTCTCTCCCCAGTTATTTTCAACACTTCTATAAGTAAACCGTTGTTTTGTTGGAATTAGTCGGGATGCGGCTTTAATAGTACCTATGTATAGAATGCTTTTTGTGCCCCCAAGAATAATAAAATAAATTCTTTATCCTACATTCCGTCGCCTACAGTCCAAAGTTAAAGGGTTTGATTACAACTCTCGAGGACAACCGTTATGAAATCCCCAATCAAAGACATATCCATGTAACATGGTATCTGCTTGTAAAGCAGATAGTGGAACTTTTTTTTTAAATCTATTTGTTTGAGCGTATTTTAACCCGTATGTTAGAACTTTTGAATATTGACACTACCACAAAATAAAGGCTTTTTAGATTTGCAAATTCAGTTATAATAACATCTAAATAGCATCAAAATGCGAGGCAAGTAATTTTGCAACCCGTGAACACATTTTTCATTCACCACGTTGCACGTGTTGTAAACATCGATTAGAGAAAACAAAATGAGCAACAAATACACTTTAAATCAGTAATCAACTTCACAAAACACAATTCCAGAGAAAATATTCGTAAAGCTATATCACTCATGAAAAATATTAACCAGCAGAAAACAGAAGAAACTGGTTCAGCTTTCACAAGAAATCAAGATAACGCCTCATGTGTACTGATTTATAATAACGCCTTGTGCGATCGGATGAAAACGCCTAAACCCAATTTTCACTGAGTTAACGTGTTTATCCTCATAACGTAAAATGTTATTGAATGAGATGAGTCGTTTTTATAGCCGCACATGAGGCGTTTATCGTTTGATCTGTATGAGATGAGGCATTCTACCTTGGAACACCAAAATTTTCGATTTTTTTTCTATTGAAAATTCCACCATTTTTTAATTTTAATTTTCAGATTTTGACTCCACCTCTGGAAAGAGTGTATAAAAATTAAGGGGGTTACGAAAAAAATCGTTTTCGAAAATTTTTGAGATAAGGCGTTTTTCCTTTTTATGGCAGATTAGATGTAAAGCCACCACTTTTCGGATTGGTAGGGATTCTCTGTTGTGAAGATCGGGAGTTTGTCAGGAATCGCTGGTTGAAAACAACCAACATTACAAGCCTTGACGGCTCATCAACGAGGGTTTCAAAGGTCCTTCGGTGGGGATGAGGACCAATAGCAATAAAGAACTCTCGCCACTATAATTACAGAGGCGGCTGATTCTTGTTTTCTCTCCTTCTCACTCTAAAAATATGAAATAAGAAAAACGAAAAATACCCCGTTCACAAAACCCGTGGCTTATTGCTCATCCCCTGTAGGCGGCAACGCTGTAAATATTTCCCGACGTATTTCACGTCAAATTTTACGTTCCTGGAAGCGGAGAGGATGGCCCATATTTCATATTAACCTGAAAATAATTGAGACGCGTACCGAGGCAGCCTTTTGTGCAGCGGCTAATCGACTCAAGCTTTAAGTGCCTTCAAAGACGAAACTTACATTGATGAAACAAATACCTTCTTTGGTTTTCCCACTTTGCTTTCCATTATTTGAAGTATTTATGAATCAAGCTGTGACGCGTATGGCTTTCCGTCGGTCTCTGCAGCGTATAGGTGCATTGCGAGTCATGATGAGAGTCTAAATTAACGGAACATAATGGCTTCTTGGTTGCTGTTCACCCCAAGGTCCTAGATTGAAGTTGGCCATAATAGTGGAGTACAGGCCTAGACAGTTTCAAAGGTTATCTTTTGGCATTTAGCAGAAAACCCGATTTTCAACGTCAAAGTGTTTTTTTTTTTTTTTTTTCTGGAAGAATGAACTCCAGGTGCTTTTTCTTTATTGCCAAATAGCAGTGTGAGAATGTTTCACCTTCATCAGGAGCCTTAAACTACTAAAACATAATTAGTCGAATAATAAACAATTGACAGAATGAACCATGTTCTAATTCAGCAAATCAGAATTTAGGACATGCAAGAAATCATCTGTAAGGTCATTTACATTTTAAAAACGCTGCAAATTATTTCACAAAGGTTTATTATTTTTTCAATTGAGTATGATCATAGTTTTAGTTGGCTAGCGTACGTCATAAGGCCCGTCCAGACTCCTCGGCGTGTCCTATTTCGAGTTGCCACAACCTATACTTCTATAATTACTAGCCGCTCCGGCTCGCTACGCTCGCCTCCACGTCCAGCCGGGGGGCAAGCCCCCCGGACCCCCCATTAAGTTGCTCGCTTCGCTCGCAACGTGTGGCATGTAGGGAATATTGCTCGCTTCGCTCGCAAAGTCTGGCATGTAGGATATGTTGCTCAGTTCGCTCGCAAACGGTAGATCTCTAAGGGTAGGTTTAACTTCTGTAGGGGATGCTGCTCGCTTCGCTCGCAAACGGTAGATCTCTAAGGGTAGGTTTAACTTCTGTAGGGGATGCTGCTCGCTTCGCTCGCTTGAGGAAGTTATACTGCCCACCCAACTTGGCAGACGTTTTTTTCAGTTGGGAATTATTACAAACAATTTAAATCTTATAAAACTACGTGGAACCACGAAAAGTTTATTCGGGGATGTTGCTCGCTTCGCTCGCAAGGTATACCTGTATATGTGTAGGACAAAGTCCGTATTTACTATTTGAAATGGCTCTCGCTTCGCTCGCAAGGTAGGTACCTATGTAGGCATACCTGCTCGCCTCGCAACGTTGTGACATCGAACCCTTCACGTCAATTCTTGAGCCTTCTCTCGTCCACGGCAGAATCATTTTAATCGCTTTGCTCGCTTCTGCTCGCAATTTGACCGAGTTCTCGTCACTTTTTTTGATATCCGATTTCGGATTCAGATTCGGCGGACCCAAAGCTGTATTTCGCCCGCGAAAACCGTTCCGAAAAACGTACCTTTATGGGGTATATTTTAATCGGAAAAAACCAAGTTTTTCGGCGGACTTTTCGAGAAAACGGGTCCGTACTCTCGCATTTTTTTGACGCATTTCCCGATACTTTTTTCGCGGTCCGATCGCGCCGTCGTCTTCCTCGTTCAAAAACCTACGAAACCCGTATTTTTCCGGAATTGTCAACGACCGTTTAGAGGGGTAGGGGAAGCGGGGAAGTCCAAAAAGCGCACATTAATTCTTACTTCGACCCCCCTCCCGCCCTACGGCCCATGGTTCGGGTGGGATTAGAAAATTTTAAATTCGCTTATACACCCTATCGGAAAATCCCAAGAAGATCCCCCCACTCGTAGATCCGGCCCACTCAGCCGTTTGGCCGTGCATAGACACGACAAACGGACAAACAGACAAACGGACGGAGTTTCATTCTTATTAATAGTATAGATATACGCATGTTTATATTTCTCGATTTGAGCTCCTATCTATTCAAATAGTTATTGCCTTAATAATATCATTATCTAAGTACGTACGAAAAGTCGAGAGGATATGTTATTAAATATGCGTAGGAAAAGCTTTGGTATTAACACACAAATATGACCTTGAAAAAACATATATTCATGCCTCGAAGGAACGCCGGCGCCGTACCCACCACAAGGTGCCGCGGCGCCGGCGCCTCCTCTCACTCCATCCCCCCCCCCGCTCGCCACCCCTCACCACCCACCGTGACCCCCTGCCAAGCGTGCCAGGCGTGCGCGCGTAGAAAAAGACACTTTTTCGCCCGTTTTTGGCCCATAGCATCTATGCGAGTAAAGCGATCGGGATGGTTAAACGTTAGGACCAACTAGACCCCAAATGGAGTCTATGTGCGAAAGAACGGGTGTTTTAAGTCAATTCTTAGGCCTTTTATGGCCCGGACGGCGGACGGCGGACGGACATTTCAAATTTGGATTCTACGCACCTTGAAACGTAAAGTGCCAAAGTTTGAGGGGGGGTTATAAAAATTTTTTGCTACACGATCACATAGGCTTATTATTGGAAATAATAAACCAAAAAACGGGCGGTAGACCTACGGTTCTACAGTCAGATCAGTTATGTAAAATGATTAATTATAAAATAAAATGATTAATTTTACTCTATTAGTTACTTTACGTACTCATTAGTTACTTTTACTCATTATGGTTACTTAGCGATATTAGTTTATAAATGAGCGTAACAAATCAGCTTTCCTTGACACTACAGAGGCTTAGGGATTATGAGATGTTGTGATAAAATGAGAGCATTCCAAAAAGTGGCTAACGATTTTTCTGCTATGAAAACTAAGGGAGTTACACTTCCCTAGTAACGCATTGGTTATACGTGAAAATCAATAGAAAACCCCACCGTGACTTGACAAAAACAAATGGAAACGTCCTGTTAATCATTATTAAATTATAAAAACTACATCGATTATATGAGTATTCTGATTATTCGGTGTAATACCGATCTTTTGGCTTGAAGCTTCAATCACATGCGTACCTACGGCAGTACCTATCTCCCGCTATCCTCAAAGTACTTGTCATTCCAATATTTTGAAAGGTAGAAACAATGTATTTTCGAGAATTTCAAAGTGGCATTATTTTATAAGAAAATACGATGTCAATACGAGTCATTATCACTATGTTGAGTCCAGTTATAAATCAGCTTGTCAATATGAAATAACGGAAAAATAAGAGTTCACTAACTGTTTGAGACGTGTTAAATGCTATATTTTGCCTATCCAAAAATAATGCCACAGAGTAAATTGCATTTTTGGGATGTTTAAGACGTTAAAATGTGATCGATTAATATATATGTTCAATATGGAACACGTATATAATTCAAGATAGAAGCTGATTGACCTTTGCAATACCTGAATTACAGAAGGCTCAATCTTGGGGCCTTTATGAATTCATTATTTATGTATATGTCGCAGCCTGTTTGTGAATTTTACAATAACCCGCCATTTCGTAATAAACACGTTGGAATAAAAAACTATACACATCATTCTGACATATATGTCGAACTAATCTGATTTTTTACTAAAGAATTAACTACTTGATGTTATGCATACTTAAGATGCTAGCTTGCGAGCATTGAGACCACCAAACTATACACATCATTCTGACCTATATGTCCAACTAATCTGGTTTTCTACTAAGGAATTAACTACTTGATGTTTCTTGAGATGTGAGCTTGCGGGGACCCAGACCACAAACTATACACATCATTCTGGCCTGTATGTACAACTTATATGAATTTTTACTAAGGGATTGACTACTTGATGTTATGTATTTTTGAGATGCGAGCTTGCGAGCATCCAGACCGCCAAACTATACACATACATTCTGGCCTATATGTCCAACTAATCTGAATTTTTACTAAGGGATTGACTACTTGATGTTTCTTAATTCTGAGATGCGAGCTTTCTGCCATCCAGACCACGAAACTATACACAACATTCTGACCTATATGTCCGACTAATCTGATTTTTTACTAAGGGATTGACTACTTGATGTAGTGTATTCTTGAGATGCGAGCTTTCGACCATCCAGACCACCAAACTAAGGCGGATCACGCTCAGCCTTCTTGCCAAATTTGGTTTGTCAGTTTTAGCAAAAAGGCTGAGCTCTCCAAGCTCCTATAAAAAAAAACACTGAAATTGTGACACAAATTTTGCGTCACGGAAATTTTTGGTTGACCCCCCAGAGCAAAGACATATCCATGTCAAACCTTGATGGGAAAAACAAAAGATCATGGATATGTCTAGTACCTACTGCTTACCAGTTGGTACCTACTACTCAATTGTATACCAACCATGGTTGTACGTGAAAATCAATAGAAAATGTGCCGGTCGGGAAAAAAAAAGTGTCGCGAAAAATTCCTTGACCCCCAGCCAAAAGACATATCCATGTCAAAATTTCTCCCTTGATGGGAAAAACAAAAGATCATGGATATGTCTAGTACCTACTGCTTACCAGTTGGTACCTACTACTCAATTGTATACCAACCATGTAGTGCCTTCTTTTCACAAGATTATTCCATTATGGTTACAAAACAATATTAGTTTTTAACTTAGAGTAATAAATCAGCATTCCTTGACACTACAATAGCTTAGAGGTCATGAAATGTTGTGGTAAAATGAGAGCATTCCAAAAAGTGGCGAACGATTTTCCTACTATGAAAACTATGGGAGTTACTCTTCCCTAGTAACGCCTTGGTTGTACGTGAAAATCAATAGAAAATGTGCCGATCGGGAAAAAAAGTGTCGGTCGGGAAAAAAAAGCCACAGTTCCTTTGAGCCTGACGGCTAAAATTAAAAAACATGAATGTGCTTTAGCCGTACACGACTCACTCCTCGTCGATTCTCTGAACCCGACCCCCCATCGGCCTCTGAACTCTGTTCATCATTCAAAACAAAAAAATGTTTTAGCTCCTCGCTCTCACTTTATTATAGAAATGATCACGACCATTGAGCTCTTGTGAGATGATGATCTCCTAATAGAAACTCGCGAGTAAACATTCACTTTATTATAGAAATGATCACGACGATTGAGCTCTTGTGAGATGATGATCTCCTAATAGAAACTCGCGAGTAAACATTCACTTTATTATAGAAAGAGGCTAAAGAGGCTACATACGAAATTACAGCTTCCTATAGTGTAAAGTATAGAAATTACCTATTAAAATAATTTAACCACCGCTTCACAAATCTAACCGTTCTCGCAATATTTGGATCACCTGCTATGAATCACATAATCGAAACACCAGCTCAATGAAATCATCAGAAATTAACAAGCGGTTGCAATCATGTTCACAATATCAATAATTGAGAATGATCACCTGTGTGTAAACAATTATTCATATAACCATGCTCATAACTCAGCTTGTTGGCCACGCACTTCGCAGTAGTTAATATAGTATGGTTGGATAAATCGAGAGCTTTCGAACGAATGGTCAACGAATTTTGTGGGATGAAAAACGACGAAGTATCATATCCCTAGCAACGACTCGGTTGTAAGCGGAAATCATCACAATTTATTATTGGTGCTACTTTCGTTGCACTCTCGTGGGACATTTTTCGGTAGTTAGGTCACGGCTAAAGCATATTCATGCTAAAAAGTGTCGCGAAAAATTCCTTGACCCCCATCCAAAAGACATATCCATGTCAAAAAGGCTAAAAAAAATACCAGGCTGATTGTCATTCCGTTTTTATCACGGAAAGGCGGCGTATTGTAAAAAGGCTAGGCCTTTTACAAAAAGGCTGATTTCACAATATACGTAGTTGCTATTATGTTTGTATCATGTTATGGTGTCATGCCTTGACTTGACTTGCCTTTCTTCCTCAATATACACAGAAGACATTTCCACCATTGTTTAATCACGAAATACGATTAAGGAGAAAAGCAAAAGCACGACTTCAGTATGCATTTCCAGATCAATCTAAAGTCGCTTTCCGGATTCGAGCCGATAGTGAGAAATAGGATACTGTGCTAGTCATGATGGGGAGTGTGCTTGTTATCCCATACCTTTTTCTGAAGAACGTAAATACCTTGGCGTGATAATAGATAAAATTTTAAATTTTAGGTCACATATTGATTATTTAATTACTCGCTTGCGAAAACTATTGTATGTATATCAGGAATCAAGAAATTTTCTATCCAAGGAACAAATGCGTATGATTTATTAAGGTTTAGCTTATTCCATTATTAAATATGGTACCTATTATATTATGGGGTGGAGCATGTAAATCGTACGTTAGTAAAGAGCAACGTATGCTAAATCAGTTGATTAAAATTATTCTAGGTAAAACTTCAAGGTACCCTTCTGCTAAACTCTTCAAATATTTTGATGTTAAAACTATTAAACACATTTTCTTATTTCATTCTTGCATTCATGTATATAATACTGGAATCTGGAATCTGTGAGGAACATGTTTCTACATTTCTAAGTTCAAGAAATTATTCTAATTCGGGAATAGTTTTGCCTGGAGTTCATTCAAGCACAGTTCTACAAGAGAAGTGGGTATGTTCATGTTTTAAAATGTTTGTTTGATAATAATATTAATTTGTCATACTTTCACAGTTTGTCAAGTTTTAAGAAGTTGGTAAAATTGTACATATAAGTTTAGTTAGCTTTCTTCTCAGTGAATTATTTGTTTTTCATGGAAATACATTTCAAACTTAGTGTTTTAGTGCTTTTCTTTTTTCATTCAATAATTAGGCTTTCAAGAGTTTTTGTTATTTGGTCTTATTGTATGACGACTATGCTTGAATTTGCGACTTCACCAGATATCACCAGTTGTTAGGAACTTATTTTCTGGTGGGCGTCAGTTGTTTCATTCTTAATTACCTATAAGTCGTACTGTCGACAATTTTCAGTATAATTTTGAAATTGAATAACTGAAGCGTTTTGTATATTTCTATTTGTATAAAATTTAGTTTATATGTATTATTTTGATGCCAATAAATAAATAGGTGTTTCTGGAATTCACAGTTTAGGACCTATGGGTCCGATGTTCATGGACATGACGCATATAGGGAATGGTGTAGAAGGTAATCGTACAACCCCTGAAAATTTCATCACAATCGGTTTAAATTAAGTAGGTATATTTTTTACAAGAACGACGTTTGGCTGCAGACTGATTGTCAGATTAACGGACAGAGAGATAAGAACCCCAAAAAGCTGTGAACCAAAAGATGCAAGAAAGTTTTGATTTCAGGATATATGAAAACGACTATAGAGTGAAAAGATGGAACATGATGGAATTTACGTACATGCGCAGATTGAAGTATTCATTTGGCAACAATGAAACTGATAGGGGACCATCGACAACCTAACCTCGCACATTCTCTGAAAATGTCCTCAAAATCGGATGAAAACAGTGGAAATTAAGGTCGTTACAAGGATTTCACATAGGCGCAAGCGCAGTAGCTATTAATAATACATTCATGTTGAAATTCATATGGGATGATCAAATCGTCATTTCCGTCTACCCCCTAGCCCGCACGTTCCCTGAAAAATTTATCAAAATCGGATGAAAACTGTCGAAAATAAGTTTGTTACATGGATTTGCGGACACACACAGACAGACAGACAGATACGGACCCAAAGTTGTTCAGAATGGTATAAAACGTAAAATGCGAGTGGAAATTTTGATTTTGGAGACCAAAAAATATTTTTTCTCCCGAAAGTGAAAACAATGCTTCCGCTACCTTTAGGTAGACTCGGAAAAAAGTTTCCCAGTCTGCGGTAGTAAGCTTTCTTCATTTCCTTTATCGTTCTCAGGTTTGTAATTGAATTTTATAAAATTCAGATAAAGAAGTAATTTTAACGTTATAAGCTTTACCAGGATACCTTGTAACCGCTGCGATTACAGCATTACAGGCGTGGTGCTTCCCGCTTCCCGTTTCTACTGGAAGACTTTTCTAATCTCCCTGAAACAGTCTGGCTACTATCATTTAGTTTTACAGGAGCTCTTGCCTTGATCCAGTTATGGGATCAGTGGAATCATATTAAAAGAACTCGTTCCTATCAGAGCCGGAGAATATTAAAAACAAAAAACCTTCCATTACGTTCAAAAGCCTCAATCACGCGAGGGTTACGGCAAATGGCAAAGGAAGCGGAGGAAATGGGGGTTTACCGAATCTCCTGTAGGAACATCTAAGGGGCTCTTGGATTTAACGATCAGCTTCCTTCTGCGGCTTTCACCTCGTCGCATTACCTCAGTTTGGTCTATTAACCGCAGCAACAGATTCGCTTCTATTATCGCATTATCTCAACACCTGTTGCTTCCTCACCTCCGAAAAGAAACCCCTTTCTGAACGTTACCCCTCCAAGAGTTTCCTCTTACGATCTGTAGAGAAGGAACTTCCGGACGAGGGGAGATGGGATACAGAACTTTTCTCTCCGGAGAACAATACTGTTTCAGAGACCCGTTCGTGTAAATTGAGGCAAAACAATTTACAAAACCTTTAAAATCGTCTGTCCCTTTGACAGCCTAACCCAAATCCACAAGTAATTTTGACAGAAGAACAAAATCAGCTCAGGTTTTAGGATCAGGGTTAGCTCAGGGTGTAAAAAGTAATTTTGATCCATACAAACAGACATCAAATTAAACAATTCTTCCTTTTCGAAAATATTAAATATACACCACATCTTAGCATCTAGCTACATCGATATTGATGAACAGACTAACCACGTCAAAAGATGCAAGTCTAGCATTTGGAGGCGTCTGAATGTCCCTGATTTTGGACACCAAATCATAAGAATTTAGTACAGTATGTTGAGGTCGAAAGTTGATATTATTTCTAAATAAAATATTGAGTTTTTTAGCCAATTTGTAAGCAAGAGCAAAAATATAAGACACCACCAGTCTCATCGGCACTCCTTCCTTATGAATTTTAGGGAGACAAGATAACCTAGGCGCATGAGGGTTCATTTCTACAAAACTTGGAATGTACATATTTTTTAGTAAACTATCTTCTGATTGGTTGACTAGGTACTTTTCGAATTAATCTTTGAAATTTTGAAGTTGGGTCAGATGAAAGATTTGAACAATTATTATCTTCTTAAAATTTCACAGTTTTCGAAACATAATCTTGCTTATTTAAGATGACAGTTGTATTACCTTGATCTGCAGTACCTTTATGCTGCTATGTTTCAAAAACTGTGAAATTTCTAGAATACAGGGTGATTCCCTCGCACATGCAAAAAAATTTTTGGGAGAAATTACATCAAAAATGTAGTAAAATGCCACCAACCGCATATGTTTATCTTAATCCGTACTCGAGATATGATTTTTTGAAAGTTCTTTTTTCAGGAATACCGTGTTTTTTCATTTTAAACTCGGATTTCTCCACTTTGCCTCATTTAATTTTAACTTTCAACCTCAATTTCGGTATCAGCATTAAATTTCCTATAAGAATAGTGTACTTGGGTTCTTAAAAAGTACCATCCGAAGACCCTCACATCAGCTCAAACATTGACGATTTTGAAAAAATAATATTTCTGAAAATCTTTAAAACTTTACAACTCTTTTAAAAAGAATCCTGGAAACTGGCAAATCTCATGAAAACTGCTTCATGTAATATGCTTTTCAACGGTATTATCAATTTTACTTTAATTTCGTTATTTAGGGTAGAAAATAGTGTTTTAATGTTAAAAAATGTGGGTTTTTCAATGAAATTGTTGGTTTTCTCGAAAGATGACCCTCCATGAACCAACAATTATGGGGTTGGTTTTTATGTATTTTTTCTCGCTGGATCAAATGGAAACTGAAAAATACATAGACACCGACCCCATACTCGTTGGTTCATGGAGGGTCATCTTTCGAGAAAACCAACAATTTCATTGAAAAACCCACATTTTTTAACATTAAAACATTATTTTCTCCACTAAATAACAAAATAAAAGTAAACTTGATTATACCATTGAAACGAATATGAGATGAAGCAGTTTTCATGAGATTTGCCAGTTTCCAGGATTCGTTTTGGAAGAGTAGTAAAGTTTTAAAGATTTTCAGAAATATTCTTTTTTCAAAATCGTCAATGTTTGAGCTGATGTGAGGGCCTTTGGATGGTACTTTTTAAGAACTCAAGTACACTATTCTTATAGTAAATTTAATGTTAATTCCGAAAATGTGGTCAAAAGTTAAAATTGAATGAAGTAAAGTGGAGAAAGTTGAGTTTAAAAGGAAAAAAACACGGTTTTCCTGAAAAAACCTTTAAAAAATCATATCTCGAGAACGGATTGAGATAAAAATATGCAGTTGGCGGCATTTTACTCCATTTTTGATGTAGTTTCACCCAAATTTTTTTTTGCATCTGCGAGGGAATCACCCTGTATAATAATTGTTCAAATCTTTCATCTGACCGTTTCGTTTAGAAATGGGTTTTCACAACTTCGTAGTGAGTGATTTAGTTCGTTCCCTTGTCTTCTTCTAATATCGATGATGTGATTTATAATGTGAACTGGAACCTAATTAAACAATCCACAAAAACTTTTTTTTTATTGATTCATTAAGACTTTAGTCATGAAGAGTTGAATTTATTAGACTAATACAGTGATAATTATAACCTAAAATAAGACAATAATAACTAGTGAAATATTCCAAGAAATTTTATAAAATACCAGTTATGTAGTTGACGACAAGAATATCTAGACGTTCATGATTTTGGCCTTGGCTGACTTCGTGGGATAGCAACCTAAGATACTACAAAACCGGACATTTGCCGCTCTTCCCGTGAAAACCGGACATTTGGCCTTCAAGGCGACTTTAAGTTTTTGCCCGAACAGCTTGGAAAAAACCGGACTGTCCGGACCAAAACCGGACACCTGGCAACCTTGGTGAGTAGTTGACCTGACTCTAGGTGCTCAACATGTCCAGCTGCGCGCGCCCCTGCCGACCTGAATTTGAACTAGTTTTAACTAGCGATGGAACTAAGCTCCCATATGGGTAGCTAAGTTTTGTGATTATTCTTTGGTTGCAGAAGTGCCCCGAGGTGAAGCGGATAGCGTATCAGACATATAGATTGAAGGACCCGAGTTCGATTCCAAGCTGGAAACTATATTTTATTGCATTCGAATTCTACCTCCGAAACATATTGCTTCCGAGACTGCAAGGCAGCGGAAGCTGTTTTCACTTTCGAAATGAAAAAAAAATTGTTTGCTCCAAAATCAAAATTTCCACTCGCATTTTGCTTTTCAGAGCCTCCTGATCAAATTTGGTTCCGTGTCTGTCTGTCTGTCTGTCCGTCCACATTTCCTTGTAACAGCCATAACTTCCACAATTTTGATCCGATTTTACCCAAATTTTCAGGGATCGTGCGGGTTAAGCTCTAAATAGTCCCCGTATCAACTTCATCATGATCGAATCAACGGTAGCTTCTGCGCAGGCGCTAACGTGAATTCCTTGTGACGGTCATAACTCGGTCAATGTTGAACGGATTTCGGTCAGATTTTCAGGGATGATGTGGGTAAAGTCCCTTGAGGTCTCATAAGACAATCATCATAATTGCATTAGCGGTACGCTCTGCGCATGCGTGAACAAAATATTCTTGTTACGGTCCTTGCAACAGCCGTAATTTCCACAATTTTGATGCGATTTTCTTCAAATTTTTAGGGATTGTGCGGGTATAGCTCTACATGGTCCCCTATCAGTTCCGTCATGATCGAATCAACGGTAGCCTCTGCGCAGGCGCAAACAAAAGTTTCTTGTTTCGGTCATAACTCAGGCAATTGTGAACGGATTTCGGTCAGATTTTCAGGGATGATGCGGGCAAGGTTTCTTGAGGTCCCGTATCACATTCTTCGCGATCATCAGCAGCGGTACGCTAGGCGCATGCGCGAAAGTGATGTTTTTGTTATGGTCACAGCTTAGTTAATTTTATCGGATTTTGTTCAAATTTTCAGAGATGATCCCGGTAGAGTCCCTTGAGGTGCCATACGAATCGTACGGTACTACCAGTGATTGTGCCCATCATGCCGGGAATTTATTTGCAGGGAATATTCCCGGCCGGGAATTAATTTTTTAATTTTTTCTCCTCCTTTTTTTTTTTTTTTTTTTTGTTGAAGTCACATTGAAGCCACGAGGAAGCTTCTGTGCCATGTCTTTGGCAGTGTTTTTTAAACGTCATTACTTATTATAAATGTTTTAAACCGTACTTTAAAACGTCATTTTATCTATTCGTCTTACTAATATGTATTTTACTAAGGGATTGGCTGCTTGATATTATGCATTTTTGAGATGCGAGCTTGCGAGCATCCAGACCACTAAGCTATACAAATCATTCTGATCTATTTGTCCAACAAATCTGAATTCTTACTAAGGGATTGACTACTTGATGTTATGTATTTTTGAGATGCGAGCTTGCGAGCCCAACGTCAAGTGAGAAGTTGTAGGTACAATGTAGGATCTGTAGAGGCTCTTAGCCCTGTGTCGAGCCTGAGGTAATGAATTGGGCTGTTAGAGCGACGTCTCGCGGGAAGGGAGATCTCGGGCACCAGATGATTGCCGAGGTTTTTAGGGGGCCTCCTCCCGATGGATGAGGAGAAAAAAGAGCGTGGGAACGCGTCGGCTGGGGGCCCCCGTCCCGGTAGCACGTGGGCCCCTCAGCGTGGTCCGCGTGCTCCCGAACTGTTTTTGGCATCTGGACCGAATGAGTTTTGGCGGGGCATGTGGCCTCTGTACGACGACGTTATCACCTCCACGCGAGGAGCCAATTTTTTCGCAGAGGCGCGACGTACGACGCAGTACTGCTACAGATCCTGGCAGATCTTTCTTGCCTTAGGAATACTGTAAGACAGCGTTTCTTAAACTTTTGCTTCCGAGTCTACCTAAAAATATCGACAACTTTCGGAAGAGAAAAAATTTTGGTCTCCAAAATCAAAATTTCCACTCTCATTTTACGTTTTAGGCTATTCTGAACAACTTTGGTTCCGTGTCTGTCTGTCTGTCTGTGTGTGTGTGTGTGTGTGTCTGTCTGTCGTGTGCCCGCAAATCGTTGTAACAAGCTTATTTTCCACAGTATTCATCCGATTTGGATGATGTTTTCAGGGGATGTGCGGACTAAAGGGTAGATGGTCCCCTATTAGTTTCATCGTTCTTTACGCAATATCTCACTCAGCGCACACGCGCAAGCGTAAATTCTACCAGGCATCATTATCTCACGCCCTAGTCGTCCGATCTCGCTCAAATTTAAATTATAGTTAGGGGATGACAATTTCATCATCATATATCAATTCCAACATGGTAGTATCATTAATAGTTACTGCGCATGCGCCAATATAATATTTTTGTAACAAGCTTATTTTCCACAGTTTTTATCCGATCTGGTTGAAATTTTCAGGGAATGTGCTGGCTAGTGGGTAGACGGTCTCCTGTCAGTTTCATTGTTGCCACATCAATGCTTCGCTCTGCGCATGCGCAAACTTAAATTCCATTATGCTCCTTATTTTCAAGCCCTAGTCGTCCGATCTCGCTCAAATTTGGGTGATGGTTGGGGGATGACAATTTGATCATCTTATATCAATTTCAACATGATTGTATAATCAATAACTACTGTGCATGCGCAGGGTTTGAGGTTCAATTTCAGGGTTTGAGGTTCAAGTTAAATTTTAAAGATGCAAACCTCAAATATAAGGCTGGTTAGTGTTGATCGTTGCTTTATTTCGTCTGACAAAGATCGGGAAATCCTACATCATTGAAAAACATATTGAAATATTCGGCTTAGTTGAAAACTCTTAGTATATTAGGAGAAAACGAAAGAACGACGAACTATATTTGGGATGCCTGACTGGGTTTCCCGAGAGAACTCAGATGTTACGTAAAGATAAGAGTGCCCACGTAAAAGTCGCATGGAACCCTAAAAGTACACGTCCGTCTGACGACACGACCCCGAAATACTTGTCGGCCACGATTACATCTAGCAATTTTCCCCGACTAATGACCGCAAATAGGAATAATCGCCAGAAGGGACCTGAAGAGGAAACAGTTTACGAAACGCGCAGTTTATTGCGTCCCCAAGCGTGCGAAATTGTCCAAAACTATCTGAAAAATGAGTTGAACGAACTCGCTCTTTTTCGGGATAAACTTACCGACTGTCAGACGATGTAATTGCCACCTCCGGCGTTATGTGAAGATTGGGATCTTTGAGCGCGACAATATTTCCCCTCCTATCATCTTCCCACGATTTTTTTTAAATGTGAAAGGTAAACGGTTGGGAGAGGTCTTCAACCTTTTTTGGCGGGCAATTAACGCTGAAATTAAAGAGTAATGAGAATGTCTTTTATGAATCGTCTGGTTTGGTTTTTTATGCTCGAAGGATCGCCGGCTGCGTTGAATGTTGCTGTCTGAAGCCTGAAGGACGTTGACGGGATTTTACTTCATTCGTCAGGGGCGTCGCTATAGGAGGGCGACAGGGGGGGGGGGGGGGGGGGGTGATAGGGGAGAGGGGGCAGGGTAACCATAATACCCTGAAGAGGCCTGTGTAGGGATATCAAAAATTCATCAAAATATATCAAAAAAATATCATAAATTATCAAAATTATATCATATATATTATAAATATATTATATATTTTAATATAAATATATTACTGTAAAAGCCCGAAGTGCGGTAAATGTTAGGAGTTACCAGAAAATCTTAGCATTTCCCAATATTGTTGGTGAAAGCCCGAAATTATATGAAAAACGGGCATTTACCGCTTGACAGTTAATCTTAGGATTGACTGACCAATTTGGTAAATGCCCAAAAAACCTTGTGTGACTGAGGCATTTCGGACTTTTACCAATCTCTCCTGGCAAATGTGCGGATTTCCCTCGACTCGATGGTAAATGTAGTACCTACAGAGGCTTGCATGCAGGGGCTTGTATGCAGAGGATGAAGAAATAAGCCTTCGTATCGCTGTTCGGAAACAATCATTGGTCGGCGGCCAGGGTTTCTAGAAATGTAGTTTATTGTTTAAAAACTGTTCCACTAAAAAATGGCTCTGCAAGGCAGCAAGTATGAATTGCAACTCGAAGTGCCATAATTCTCTACCTTGTTGCAACAAGTAAATTATTGTAAGTTCCTTGCTATCATTTTACTTGATTTTACTACGTGAAAGTTAAGTTTGGATGTTTGCAAAGTTTGTACCGTTCACCTTTATTTCAGCTTTTACCGTCTACCGCTGGGAAATGTTAAGCTTTACCACAATCGGTTGGTAAAAGTTCGAAACACGCTCTCTAACTGAAATAATGCTAGCTTTTACCAAGCCTCTTGGAAAATCCTAAGATTTACTGGCAAATGTCCGATTTGAGTGCCATCCCTGGGCTTTTACCAACAATAATGGGAATTGCTAGGATTTTCTGGTAAATCCTAGCATTTACCGCACTTCGGGCTTTTACAGTAACATAAATATATTATAAATTATATCATAATATATCAAAAATTTTCGAAAATGGGGTTTTCACGTAATGTACCTATATATTTTTGACTAGCTCATTCCAGTGGTGAGCCCCAAATTGGAAAATTCCCATGGAAACCCTTAGAATTCATTCTGGAAAAATCGGGATAGCGCGGACTTTGCAGGACTCAACTCATCACTCGTGCTGGCAAAAAAACTTGAATCACATGCTGTAAATAACTTATCTTTCTTTTCTGCCCTATAATTACTCAGCCTGAACACCTCAACCCATGGAAATTATTGATGAGTTGTTTTGCCTACAAATATTTGTCCTCCTCACTTTTCACATGAGATTTTTGCTTCCTCACTACCGAAGGTACAAAGCGAAGACAAAAAAAATTGTTTTTTGTCTGCAAATCCCTTGTGCTCACAATCATTTCACTTTAAATTTAATACTTATGTTTACACATTATCCCCTCTTGATTTCATTATATATATATATATATATATATATATATATATATATATATATATATATATATATATTGGTTTATATAAATAAATCTGAAAATGAATAACTATTGTAATTGTGTTCTACACTCTCTGAAACGCAAAGAAAAATTCATCCCCAACCTCAAGTGCCACCGAGCTGACGGCAGCAATATTCCCTTTCCTACGAAAGATTGATATAGCAAAAACTAGTCACCCAACTTGTATACAGCTGTTCGAGATATGCGGTCGTATAATAGAAAAGACCCGGAATGTGTGTTCCTACCTATGAAAATGTTATGCATGAAAACATATCTGTGATTCGATGTATTTTCATGAAGTGGTCATGAAAGTACTGTGAATGAGCTTTCCAAGGTCAGATGGTGTAAAATGATGTGATGTAATGCGTGGTAACACAATAATGTTATAAACTCGTGTAGAAAAACGCTGCAAATTATTTCAAAAATTTTTCAATTGAGTTTGATCGTAGTTTTAGTTGGCGTACGTCATAAGGCCCGTCCAGACTCCTCGGCATGTCCTATTTCGAGTTGCCACAACCTATACTTCTATAATTATATACGTATGTTTATATTTCTCAATTTGAGCTCCTATCTATTCGAATAATAATTGCCTTAATAATATCATTATCTAAGTACGTACGAAAAGTCGAGAGGATTTGTTATTAAATATGCGTAGGCAAAGCATTGGTTTCAACACACAAATATGGCCTAGAAAAAACATATAGGCATTCATGCCTCGAAGGATCATGAAATTCGAAAGCAATTAAAGTGTAGAAGTTTCCCACGCCACCCTGGAGGTACTCCCTAGGTCTCGTTACCTCAAGACCGGAGATTCACCGCCGACGCTTACACTATCATATCACTCATATTTTTCCATCAATATTCATTTGAATTTTGTGCATTTTGAGTTGAGTGAATTTTGTCCTAACATGAGGATAATAATTATTAGGTTGTGCAGTTGTGGTCGTGCATGATCTGGTCCTAAAGTGTTCTGTTGCGAAGTCCTACTGCCTATTGTTATCAAAACCGTGGAATATTAGGTTGCGCAGTTGTCGTTGAGCAGGTTGGAGTTTTAACACGTCAGTCTAACACTCAAAGCTTCGAAAAAGACACTTTTTTTCACCCGTTTTTGGCCCATAGCATCTATGCGAGTAAAGCGATCGGGATGGTTAAACGTTAGGACCAACTAGACCCTACATAGAGTCTATGTGCGAAAGGACGGGTTTTTTAAGTCAATTCTTGGGCCTTTTATGGCCCGGACGGCGAACGTCGGACGGCGGACGGGCATTTCAAATTTGGATTCTACGCACCTT
Organism: Adelphocoris suturalis; assembly: GCA_030762985.1. Lineage (NCBI taxonomy): Eukaryota > Metazoa > Arthropoda > Insecta > Hemiptera > Miridae > Adelphocoris > Adelphocoris suturalis. The sequence goes on from CM061041.1 coordinate 127,016,908, forward strand.
GAAACGTAAAGTGACAACGTTTGAGGGGGGGCACATAGGCTTATTATTGGAAATAATAAACCAAAAACACTTTTTAAATTCAAATTTCTCCCAAGTCTTCTACACCTTTTGCCTTCGTTAGCCAGCTGAAAATCTTTTCCCACGGCCAGCTCCCGGCAAACTGGAACATCGCTTTCGTCTTCACAGACCCCATTCTTCAAAAAGACCAGAAACACTCGTCTTATGTTAAAACGAATGATTTATCTAACTAGCCGAAAAACAGTCACCTGGAACTCAGAAACCGGCACCTGCCAGTTTTCTACCTGACCTCCAGTGTCACTTTCATTCTTATTGTTGGTTTCAAAAACCTAGAAAAACCGATGAACCGAGTCGAACGGAGGCTGTCGCTTCAAGCGTAATTGTTTGAGAACACTAGTATGTCGATTATTTTAAATTATGTTAGTTTTCTCGACCACAAATGAAATGAGAAAAAAAAACAAGCACACGTGGCATTTTTCTATGCAATATGTATCCTCTTTAATTTTTCATCATAATTATCAAGTTTCTATTATTATAAACAGTCTCCAGTTAGCAGTCTCCAGCCAAGGGAGACCAAAAGAATTCCAGTAGGCTTATTAGATACATTGAAGTGATCTCTATTAGCAGCAAAACAAAACGATATTCTTAGTTCGATAGTTTAAGAGATCTCGATTTTAGCGAATTTTTGAAGAAAATTAAGCTATTGCTCTCGCCTCAAAATTTGTAGAATGTGAATTTTTGAAAAAAAATTTATGCAGAAATCCGTTTCAGGCTATTCTGAATCATATTCTGAAGTTTAACGCATTTTTTAATGTATGTATGTATGTATATATGTATGTATGTGTCATTCCAGACGATAACTGTCCGTAGAATTGTGCTAGAAACTTCAAACAAATTTTAAAATGTTAAGGACACAAAACGAAAGTTCAAGTTCGTTGGCCAGCATGATCGGATTACATCTTCGGGTTGAAATTTCCAAAAATGTAGTCAAAAATTTCAAAATAGCCTGTTTTTTGCGATTTGTTGTGCGAAATAATTTTTTTCAGCATACTAACATGTGGTATAATTCGGAATCAGCGTAAAATTTCCTATAAGAATATGTATCAAGTTTTCAAAAATTTCAATGTTGAAAAATCAGTCAAAAATCGAAATAATGCCTTTCGCTAGTTGCAAAAATCGATAATGTTTTATTTTATGTCAAGATTTGATGATGTTATGATAGGATACTGTTAAGATTTCAACTGCCTTCAATACTGACCACATTGGACATCGAAATCTATGAATATTTACCTACATTTGCCTTTAAATCTACAAGATTAGTTTAATAATAATAAAGTATGAGTACCTCCTAATTATTTTTAATAATTTGATTCCATGTTTGTCTATCAAAATCATAAACTAAAATTTCTCTACACGATCAATAGCGACTGAAATGTCGAAGATTTCTTCAAAAATTCGCTCATGGGGTCATGCTGCATGACTGGACTTTTCAATATTTAAGCCCCTAAATGTTACCCTTTAGGGTTGACCGAAAGTGATGCCAAGATTACTGGTAGGGGAGAGGTGGGGTAATACCGCCAAGTCGGGGAATACCGCCACCCCATATATTTATTTAACCACTTGAGTGACAAATCTTGTAGCCAAATATCGTCATCTTTAGATCAGCAGTAATGTTGAAAAAGTTGGTTTGGGGTCATTAATTTGTTTTTATCAAAGATAAGCGAGTTCACAGTTTGGAGCTTGGCCTTCTAGTTTTACTGTGATAAGTAACAGTTTTTCATACGTTTATGTAAACTGTTGAGCATGACGACGTAGAAGAATCATTTAGCTTTAATTTCACCCATTATTTCGGTTTTTTTTCTCGAAAACTGTAGTTTTTAATGATTTTTTATTTCGAAAAGTTTACTGGGGCATACCGCCACACCAAATTCAGGCTAATTCCGCTATTGTGCCCCAATGCTCCATTCCTCAGTCTTGTTGGATTTTTTTCAAAGTTTTTTGTTGTAATAATCACCTATTTCTATTGATTCTGAGTAATTAAAATATAAATTAATATTTAAAAGACGAATTATATTGTGATAGCTTATCTCAATAAGCACCTCTATGTTTACCTAATCGTGATTTATTAGATATTTACCTACCTATCTACTGAATAATTGTACAGTATCCACCTAACTGCCTTCCTATATTAACATAATCGTTGTAAGATTCCACTCTTCATGCTCCCGTTTTGATTTTGACAATGGACGTTAGTCTTGTGAATTTTGCTGCGACCTGAAGAAAAGCACAAATTTAAAACTTTAAAAGCCGGGAAGATGGAATGCTATATAATATTTCTTTTTTTAACGAGTTGAACGTTATCAATAATTCAGTTCCTGTGAAGAACCAACATTATTTTACCAATATTTATTTTGTTCCAATTTTACTATTAATTGTTTGTCAACGTTTAGTGAATCCTTTTCTTGTCAACTAAGTTCCCAATATGAGTTTTTGAAATTCAATAAATCGGTATTCCGATATTTCAATGAGACTGTTAATTTCCCCCTTGGTTTAATATGGCGGTATTACCCTAACCCCGTGGCGGTGATACCGCCATTTACAAGGGTTTCGTAAATTGTTGTTTACTAATATAAAGTTGCTACACAATCAGCAAAAACGTTGTAATTCACTACTGGAGATTTTTTTTTTTTTTTTAATAATTTCTTTCAAAATCTCAAGCTTCTGATTGCGAACCCGGACTGTGATAAAGAAATATGCTTAAGGTGGTGGTGCGATATTACCCCATTTTCCCCTTCACCTCGGCTGATGATGCTTTTTGAGCCGAATTTCATTAAGTGTACTGATTTTTCTTTTTAATTAGGGTTAATTATTAATTTCTTAGATTCTTGAATGTAGGTACGTTTCCAGTTCAATTATAAACCTATGAATTGGCGGAGGCGGCTTTCATAACTTTTTTTAATCATTTAATAATGATTAACAGGACGTTTCCATTTGAGGAGCTTACTTTCATAAGGGGTCATATCCATTTTTCGAAAAAAATCTGTAAAAAACGGATTTTCAATCTGTAGGATAACCAAAATTGATTTGTATGAGCGGTTAGCGTCAAAAAGGAACATATCCTTGTGTATTTGAAGGCCAAAGTTTGATGTTTGGATCAAAAGGGATCACATCCATTCCTATATGATGGGTAATTTTCGTTTCATTCAAAAGGGAATATATTCTCATCTTCCTTCAAGTTGATGCTCGTTGATATTTTTCAAAAAGGAACATATCCAAAATGCCATCTACTGGATTTTTTTCCAACTCTAGTTTTGAACATACCTGTTAGAATGCCTGAGTCGTTTGGAGATAAAATTTGAAGGGTTTGGTATGAATAACCAACAGAGTGCAGGAGCAATACTCTTCGGCACCCCTGTTATCAACTGTGCTCCTGTACTTCCCAATATTCAATGATATTAAGACGTGTGTGATAACATGTTTCACTCCTGTTTCGCTGATTTCTCTAGTGCTTCTTTCTGTTTTTAGTTCGTGTCTCTTGAGATTTTTAGGCGTATCGTCGTTTTTGCGTTGCTAAGGTGTCGTGTTGGTGTTGCCAAGAATGGAGGGTATTGTTGGCGTTCTTTTGGGTACCCATGAAGCACCCTCACAAGACGATGGGGAAGTAGAAGAGTGTAATTGTCTTGACGAAGAGGAAACTGATTTTCATGTTTGAAATGTTGACAGATTTTAAAGATTTTCTGAGATATTTTGTCTATATTGGCTGTTTTGTTCGTTCCAAATTGAAAATTGGTTGATAATACCTTACCTTATTATTGCCTACATTATATAATTTGGAAACATAATTCCATGTGTTTTTTCATACCTAAAAAAATATGAATTACCTGCACTTGATTTTTGAGATTTTTTATTGAGAACTGGATGTTTTTATCAAAATGGAACATATCCGAAATTTTGATCAAAAGGGGTCATATCCTAATGATAATTAGCTGTAACTCCTTTGGTTTTCGAGATTGGCTGCTCATGTTTTGGGATATAATTTTTAGTGCCTCACTAGGCTACACTAGATTAAAAACTAAATTTAAATTCCAATCAGTAACTCCTTGCGCGTTTTTTTCACTTCCTGAAATTTTTTCGGAGGTGGATATGACCCCTTTTGAAAGTAAGCTCCTCATTTTGTTTTCGTCACGTCACGAGCGTCACGTCACGGTGGGGTTTTCTATTGACTTTCACGTACAACCAATGCGATACTAGGGAAGTGTAACTCCCTTAGTTTTCATAGCAGGAAAATCGTTAGCCACTTTTTGGAATGCTCGCATTTTATCACAGCATCTCATAATCCCTAAGCCTCTGTAGTGTCAAGGAAAGCTGATTTATTACGCTCAGTTGCAAACTAATATTGCTAAGTAACCATAATGAACTAATAATGTGTAAAATTAATCATTATTAAATGATCTGACTGTAGAACTGTAGGTGTACCGTCCGTTTTTACCCTTCGGGTGTTGGGAAGCTGAGGAGGATGTTCCTCAACTATTGCACAACGGGGAGGATGGGAGTGGGTGGGCGATGCATAAGAGACACCGGAAGGCAACATCTCGCACGTGCCCCCCACGTTCGCAGGTGGCGGAGACACGTGGACATACTTCCGGTTTCTGTTATCCTCAGTAGGGCGCTGGGGACCCCTGAAACAGGGACATCCTCCAAGGGACGGCCCACCCTCGGTGGGTTTCCGCAGAGAACAAAGATACGGAGGTCGTACCCACCACTGATGCGGTCGGCCACTTGAACGTACGCCCCGTACGCCCATTCAGTTCTCCCGTACTTACGCCTTTATGCGGTGACGGGGGTGCAGGGAGGGTCGTAACATTTCTCTTGTGCGTGCGGCCATTGGATGTCCATCTTCTGATAAGGACGTATTGTGCGCAGGAGACCTTTCCATCACCTGCATCCGCCTTCTACACACCATAACTCACCGTAAAACATCAACATTGCATACAAAATTAAATGATCTGATAAAATTAAACCCCAAATCCAGTTAAAAGTTATCCATAACTAACATATATAATTTTTTAGTTCTTGTAGGTTTCTAAAAGCTGGGTGTAAAACTTTATATGAGATTGGAACGAAAGTAGCGGGATACCGATAAATAATCCATTGCTAGGGAGTGATGTCCACTAGCGACCAGGTATAATATGCGCTCATAATAAGACAAGAAAATTCAATAATGCAAATAATCTGAACTTTAATAAATAATGCCGGACGAATGAAAGCGAATGGGAAATTTACGAACAAAGTTACGAAATCATGAATTGATGTGACGGGGACGGAACATCGTCCTCAGATGCTGGTTTCCTCTTAAAAGACGGTAGTGATATCCGCCGTGAGGGAGAAGACGTAGTTATGCGTTCGTACAGCATAAATCTCACATTCATGTCCATCGTGATATCACGCTGGGTAAGTTAGAATCCGGTAAACTGGACAATGATGGCTGTGTGCAAGTAAGTGCCTTTCAGGAGGTTTTTTCAGTTCCCATCCTGCACTTCATCTACCCCAACTGCTTCCATCAAGTCAATATGAATTTTTGAGGCATGATGCATGGAGATATTCTAACTCCGAATACACCTGGAATGGTGCGATCATTATTTGTTAGTTTGGTATCACTACTTAAATAGCTTTTGTTTGAACCGTTTAATTGATTTTGATATATCATTGATGCTAAATCGGCGAGCTGCAGTGGCAAATTCGTTTGATGGAGTAGCTTCGTTGATGCTTATGATTACTTGCTTGATGAACTGTTGCATAAGCACCTTACTATCGTTGTGCTTATGAGTAGTCAACACTTGGAAACAGTATATTTACTCTATGGTGTGACTCAAGATGAGCCAGGTCTTCAAAGCTTTCATATTTCAATTTCAGCTACCATAAACCTGTACTGTCAATTGCCTCTGCCGAATCTACAAAATAAAACCATTTTACATTTTACCATTTGTGTCGTTCTTATTTATTGATTCAAAAATTGGTGCCTGAAAAGTATCTGCATAATCTGTCTGTCTGCAGGTTCCCGCATAAGTTTTGAACGCCTGCGCCGATTTCCGCAATTTTTTTTAAATTTTGTTCCGTAGCGTTGAGCGCTAAATACAGCCATTTTACATTTTGTTTCGTCCGTATTATTGATTCAAAAATTGGTGCCTGAACAGTATTTTCATAACGCTTCCTCATCGATGGTTCAATGTCACCGATCGATATTAACGGTCCTGGATCGATGGCTGATCGATACTTCATGTTCAAGGCTGAAGCATATTCATGTTTAGTAATTTTGGCCGAAGGCTCTAAGTAGAACTCACGCAAGGCGTGACGCGCCAAATTTCATTATTGTAATATTATTTTGATTTATTTATTTTTTATCTTTCATTTTTTGCGATGCATTGTACATATTTTTAAAACCCGCAATACACAGAGCTTCTCAAGTACCCCCTGGACTTTGTCCATGTACCCCCAAGGGTGCATGTACCCCACTTTAAGAAACACTGGCTTCGAACTAAATCACTCGCGACGAAGTTGTGGAAGCCTATTTCAAAACGGAAATTGTTGAAAAACGTTGCCTATTTCCACGAAAAATGAAGAGTTACAATGTTAAATCGATTTCGACGGTTAGGCCACCATCAGTAACAAACAATATCCAGTAACATCATAATAATCAAACAATATTTTTTTATGGCCTAACAGTCGAAATCGATTTAACATTGTAACTCTTTATTTTTTGTGGAAATAGACAACTTTTTTTCACTAACTTCCGTTTTGAAAACTGGCTTAGTGAAAAAGCGGACTAGAACCGGACATTGCGTCACCCTGATAACCGTAGAGACGAGATTTTACATAATTTGCATATTCAGTTTTTAGGCTCTGAATGTTCATAGGAATCCCTTTTGGGGAGTTTTAAGCTGTTTGCAACTATTTAAACGCAATTAAATTTCACATATTTTTGTATATTTGGTACCAAAAAGCATATTTTTAGGTTTTCGAATATTTTTCGAATATTTGGATAGTTTCAAGGGAGAAAAAATCGCCGGGAAATTATTTTTGTGAAACTGCTGGATGCTTCCTGTGAACTAAGAATAGCTGCATTGCATACCTCCCTAATTTACATGAATATCTATCAGACCCCTCGTACCATCTAAATCTCGCCTGCCTCAACCATTATGTGAAAGGTGGCAAGTAGGAATGTCCTGTAAATCCCCTAACAATGCCTGGGCCAAGGCCAAAAATTCCTGCCTATTTTATCATGTGAAGTGGAAAGATCTTTCTCCATGCTGAAGAACGTTTTAACCGACAAAAGACGGAACTTAACATTGGAAAACCTGGAAAAAATGTTGGTAATTGTATGCAGTGGGACGTAAAAATGTATTATTCTCACGAAGTCGATTGTCTTTTTTCATGTATGTATTAAAACGAATTACATATTTCATGCCGTATTTCATGCCATGTATTATTTTCATTGTATAATGAAACTCAAATAAGAAATGAAACAGTGTCTTGCCTTGACTTATTTATCCATAGAAACACATTATAAAAACACGTTTTCCGGCGCCGAGACAATAAAATCGTTAACTTTTATTGTCATTGTGGTAAAAAAATAGAATATTTTCACCCTTGAAAAAGAATATATTCGCATAGAAAGAATATATTGAAGAATATATTGGCCTTAAAAAACGCATAAATTAATGCATAAACGGGCTCGAATTTCAGCATATCGATCTCGTCTCTATGATAAGTATTGATTGATGAGCGGTGAATTGATGATTGATTGATGAATTTAGCGTTTCGTTGATGCTACAGAGCCACCGAAAACTGAAATGGGGTCGGTCATGTGATCTCCTCCAAGGAGTCCAGGACAAAGGTAGAGTCTGAGATGATGCGGTGTGTGGTGCAGGTGAGGTGGACCAGGTAAGGTAACACGGCACGGCCCATAAGCACACATCACATCCGAACCAGGACCGTGACGGCCAATGTCCTCTGTGTTCCCCTCCGCTCGCGTCTCAAGTCATTCACGTCTCATCTTACCCAAAATCACGGAGATTCTCTCCTTGGACCCCAGTTGCCACACATCCCACAATATATTAATAGTATATATTAATAGTATTAACTTAGTTCTACACTATAGGTTTCAACTTACTAATGAGCTAATTATATTTTTAAAAACCGTTTGCCAAGTTGGATGGGCAGTATAGCTTTTACACGTATTGTATCATGGATGTATAGAAAACGAACTAACAAGGTCCGCCGCTAGGAGCGCTAGGGAGCGATGAACCTTAGGAGAATGGTGGTTCTTCTTCCCCCTCATTAACACCTTGCGTCACCTCTTTTTGCTCTACACTTCGTTCCCCGCACCATCCTCCTCATCAATACTGACCGAAAATGAGAATTAAAATAGTAGATAATAAATATATTACTATTATAATGGAGAAAAAAAAATCTGGCAAATTATTAGACGTAGGTTTATTATTTCTGTGGATAGCCCTTCTACGCAGATCATTATTGGTCTATAGGTAATTATTAAACTCCGTATGTATATAATAAATAATCAAAACTTGGACCACCATGCCTCTCAAAAGGGTTCACACCTTTACAGCTCCAGAACCCTACAATTTTACGCTTTATAGAAAATGTTGAAAAAAAAAATAGAAGAAATGTAGAAAAAAAGTATCCAAGTTAAGAAATCTAGTCAGCATACCAAAGTACCGAAACTCGTAAACGAGTTCCACTATCTGCTTTACAAGCAGATACCATGTTACATGGATATGTCTTCGATTGGGGATTTCATAACGGTCGTCCTCGAGAGTTGTAAACAAATCCTCTAACTTTGGACTGTAGGCGACGAAATGTAGGATAAAGAATTTATTTTATCATTCTTGGAGGCACAAAAAGCATACTATAAATTAAAGTTATTTCTCCAATACAGACGCAATGAGTTGTTGTTAACAGTCGACTGTTGTCAGGGGATGAAAATGTTTCCTATGGAGTGGAGTAAATGATGCTATTGCTTTACGTTAGTTAAGAATATTGTAACCGGCTTATTAAAATTGTTTATAGTCCAATCAACTTAGTTTAGGAATGTAGCCAGGTGTACGTAAGGCGGGGGAAATTGGTAGCTTGAGATGTGAACATTTATCACATAAATCAAGCGCTTTCCAACGAGTGGCGAACGATTTTTGTGCGATGAAAACTGCAGAAGTTCCATTCCCCCAGCAACGGCTGGGTTGTACGTGAAAAACACTGAAATTGTGACATCAATTTTGCGTCACGGAAATTTTTGGTTGACCCCCCAGAGCAAAGACATATCCATGTCAAAACGTATTGGTAAGTAAGATATTTAGTTGGTAGGTACTGGGGAAAAAAGTTTCAGTCATGCACCATGATTTTATTAGCAAATTTTTGTAAATTATCGTACTGTATTAAGTCGAAACTTGAGGACTTTGAGGGAAAGAAACTGTAAACTAGGTAACTACCAAATTTATGACAAAATACTCGTTCTAAATAATAATCTGCTATTCAAAAAGAGATTTTGGATTTCACCTTTTTTGAATCGATTGTTTAGCACATTTAAATTGGTATTTAAGTATAATCTTTTTCCGCATAATTTTGTACATCAATTTTTGACTGTTCTATTTTATAGTTAACAAACTTTATTCGAGAAATATTCTGCTATAATGTATGAATTTAAGGATTTTTAGCCGTCTTTTGCTGTTTTTAGTGATTTTTTCATCACTTTTTTTAGAAATTTGACCAATTTAATGTGCTCAAAAAATACTGGCCAAGAAACTCGTCCTTTCATTTGGAAAGCAAGAACGGAATTTTTGTCTCAATCCTAAGGAGTGTTATCGTCTATATATATATTAATTGCTATGCAATTACGAAACATTTTCATCGACAACAGTCGACTGTTAACAACAACTCATGTAGTGGCTTCTCTCCACAGTTCGCCCTAGTGGAGGTTCGGAGAAGGTGGTATCAGTTGTTTTGTGTGTGATCAGTTGTTTTGTGTGTGTAACGAACTTATGCATGGATTTTATATTATTTTGGTGAGGATTAAAATTTCTTTATTCCTAAGAGCGTCTAAAGTTGCTAGACAACCGGACCCGTTTGGTAATAATAGTAATTGTGTTTTACTCATTACATTCTCCAATTGAAGGTGTTAGGTACTGAAGTTAGAAGCGTAAAATTATTAATTTTGATTGTATCCATACCAGGAACTTCTGCATCCTCTACAATTCATGGGGGGGGGGGGGGGGGGCTCTGCCTACCCTGCCCCTCCTCAAACTACGCCGCTGGATAATAGGGCGTACTTTTCAATTGTCCAGAAACAGGATAGAATCTCATGATTCTAATAAGTTGCATCACATAAATTCTGCAGACGTCAAATCTATTTACAGACGGAAATGTACCTACTCCGGTTTTATCAACGGTTTTATTACTACGATACCTAAAATGGTATTGGCGTTATAAATATGGAGAGTCACCGGCGACTAGAGCTAAAGATGGAGAGTCAAAATGAATCCTGCAAAGTCAGTTGTGGTCCCATTCACTAAGCGGAGAAGGGTTTTCCGGGACACCCTCTTCATAAACAGCAAACCAATACCTCAAGATTCCAACGTCCGCTACCTCGGAGTCTACTTAGACTGCACAATGACTTGGGAAATTCATATTAAAAATATAGTGTCCAAAATACGACAAAGAATCAGCCGACTGAAGCCACTCCTATGCGACATATCTCCCTTGAGCTTGCATACAAAACGACCTCTCTCTCTCTCATTCGACCTATCTTCCTATCTAGGAATACTCAGCTGGACCCTGGGGATCGGCTGCTGCTTGTCATATCAAAAAAAACGTTGCCGTTGGGGGTGTCCAGCCACCAGTGGTTAGTGTTCATGGTGGTACATTTATGGTAAAATGAAATCTGGGGGACACTCCCAGACCCCCGGATTGTTAATGTTAGGATCAAGGATCAAACCAATGAAACACAGAATGTGTATTTCGGGGATTCCCCGGAAGGCTGGTGGCATTCTGGTAAGTTCGGCCGAAGTTCATTCCGCGTTCTTGGAATCCAGCGCCTTGGATTGTAGACCTACGTGACGTAGACCCTTCCCGGGGATATTAACGTTTTATAAGGTGGCAACCCTGTGACCAATTGTGGTGTGAACTTATGAGTTCCAAAGACGAATAGAAGCATGGAGGCTCAGGTAAGTCGTTAAACAATCCAACTATAGTCTGTTTACTAATTTTCAATAAAATGGGAGCAGTAAGTTAAAAAAGTCGTTAAGCATGTTAGGCATGGACCTATGTTTCACAACTCAATGTCCACATATTGCTACGCATTATACTTCTCAGTAACCAAATCTCCCTTCTTCCTTCGATGATTTTCCGTGTAAGCCATTACTTTGGGCCTAAATGACCGACTGCTTGTCCCCTCCAAGGAAGGGTAGGGACGGTTTAGAAAACCCTCTGGCCAGGTAGAGTTGGAGCATTATCGTACAGGACGCCTTCGCGAAAGTTGTGTTTTGCAAGCATACTTACAAATTCCGTTCAATTGTGTCTTTAATTAAAACACCCACTTCCTGATGAATTAGTCAAATAATCATAAAGATTACAAGCAATCCAACTATCGCCTGATTACTAACTGTCAATGAAGTGGGAGCAGTACGTACCGGTCTTTCTTACCTACCGGCTTATTTATAATATTTATAATAATATTATAATAATGCTTGCCACTATGTATTATATTATATGAATATTATATTATGGATATCCTACTCTTACTGCAAGGGAATGGGAGTGAAGGAAGGCGAAGGAAGTAGGTGGTGGAGCGGACGCGCGGTGGGGGTAGCAGCTCATACGGGAGAGGGGTGGGATTCGGGGGGATCTTACGGGACGGACGCCTTCGAACCAAATAACCCTCCATAAAAACACATTCTATGTTAAAATCCAGACCACTCAAAATTGAGTACTCCGAATCATAACTTGGGCCCCCTGGTTTATCCGCAACGCTACTCTCCACCAAGACCTGGATATACCAACTGTTCAGCGAGTGATCCATTCTTCTTATAAGAGACTGAATGACAATACGACTGATCACGAAAACACATAGGTAGCAAACATACCCCTGAATCCCCCACTATCACCTGAAGGAAGACGCCTGAAAAGGAAAATACCACAAGACTCCATTCTAGAATGAAGGACGTATCGTTAAAGAACTTACTTAAATATTTTTTCTTAAATTGTTATTATCTCATTTTATTAATATTATTTATTGTAATCAATTTATCAAATGAGAATCTGGTATAGGACAGCCAATGGGCTGCACCTAAAACAAATATCATACTAAATAGGCTTTGTCTACTATATTCATATAATTCGTCAAAACTGTAATGTCAACAATGACAATAAAGTTAACTTGAAAAAAAAAAAAATTATCGAGCCCCGAGCTAATCAACCAAGAATAAAGTCATTCATCTCTATGAAGCAACTATTTATAGCACGACAAATGCCCTTTATCATCTTTACCCATCTTTTTTTTCTGCAGTCGACGGGTTCTAATCTCCCTCGTTAGCACAACTGTCTGAGGATAAATGGAATAAGTAGGTCTGCTCGGATGTGTGGCAGTGGGTGGTCGGCCCTTGGTAAGCAGCTGCTTACATCCGGATGTCAGTAAGCCTTTCGGAAGTATTACCGCGATCTCTATCATAACTCCGGATCTCTTATCAGGGGAGATGTCGGCCAACTGACGTGGAGAAAGGGTTAGCGATGCAGTTCCTATGTGAGATATGTAGGTAGGTACCTATTTTTGGGAGCTCGCTCACCGCGTTATGTCAGTAGGCGTAGTGTGTCACGAGGGCAGACCTCCATGTGCAGCACAACAGACTTGATTATTTTGAGAGCCTGGTGCTGCCTGAAAGATCATATCATTCTCCACATGCATCAACAAAAGGTGGTGTTTAATAACTACGAATCCCGAAATAGACGCATAACTTGTCTATCCATTGACAACTTCCACTGGCAATCAGTTGTCGCCAATAAGAAGGTAATAAATAGTTATATAGGTACCTCCATACCTACATGTTTACATTAAACATATTCACTTTGTAAAGCGAATTTTGATACTACTGCTTCCGGGTATACCAAATACTATCAAAGCATTTTTTCCTCTCACCAAATTTAAAATAAAAAAATTCCAGTCATGCAGCTTGATCGTAGGAGCGAATTTTTGTAGATTACAGTAATATATTAAGTTACATTGTTTTGAAATTTGAGCATATTTAGGGTTAAACATTTTTAATCACCGACTATATGACAAATAAACTCGTACTAAATAATATTCTACAATTCAAAACAGACATTTGATTTTTCAGATTTTGACATTTTCATGTCTTTGCTTTGGCACATAAACTAAAAAAACGTCACGGAAAATAATTGCTCACGAAAATTGCTCACGAAAATTGCTCACGGAAATTGTCCCAAGTGGCCACAACGATGATTATGACCATCAGAAATGACGTTTTTACCTAATGATCCCACGATTCTGAGATTTGGTATGTGGGCCCTTGAGGGACTTCTGAACACAACTGACCGATCCCACATCAGCTGAGTGGCTCTAGAATCCAGTTTTTTCCCTAATGATCCCACGATTCTGAGATTTGGTATGTAGCCCCTTGAGGGACTTCTGAACACAACTGACCGATCCCAGATCAGCTGAATGGCTCTAGAATCCAGTTTTTTCCCTAATGATCCCACGATTCTGAGATTCAGTATGTAGCCCCTTGAGGGACTTCTGAACACAACTGACCGATCCCAGATCAGCTGAGTGGCTCTAGAATCCAGTTTTTTCCCTAATGATCCCACGATTCTGAGATTCAGTATGTAGCCCCTTGAGGGACTTCTGAACGCAACTGACTTATCCCAGATCAGCTGAGTGGCTCTAGAAACCAGTTTTTTCCCTAATGATCCCAAGATTCTGAGATTTGGTATATAGCCCCTTGAGGGACTTCTGAACACAACTGACCGATCCAAGATCAGCTGAGTGGCTCTAGAATCCAGTTTTTTCCCTAATGATCCCACGATTCTGAGATTTGGTATGTGGGCCCTTGAGGGACTTCTGAACACAACTGACCGATCCCAGATCTGCTGAGTGGCTCTAGAAACCAGTTTTTTCCCTAATGATCCCACGATTCTGAGATTTGGTATGTAGCCCCTTGAGGGACTTCTGAACACAACTGACCGATCCAAGATCAGCTGAGTGGCTCTAGAATCCAGTTTTTTCCCTAATGATCCCACGATTCTGAGATTTGGTATGTGGGCCCTTGAGGGACTTCTGAACACAACTGACCGATCCAAGATCAGCTGAGTGGCTCTAGAATCCAGTTTTTTCCCTAATGATCCCACGATTCTGAGATTTGGTATGTGGGCCCTTGAGGGACTTCTGAACACAACTGACCGATCCCAGATCAGCTGAGTGGCTCTAGAATCCAGTTTTTTCCCTAATGATCCCACGATTCTGAGATTTGGTATGTGGGCCCTTGAGGGACTTCTGAACACAACTGACCGATCCCAGATCAGCTGAGTGGCTCTAGAATCCAGTTTTTTCCCTAATGATCCCACGATTCTGAGATTCGGTATGTAGCCCCTTGAGGGACTTCTGAACGCAACTGACTTATCCCAGATCATCTGAGTGGCTCTAGAAACCAGTTTTTTCCCTAATGATCCCACGATTCTGAGATTTGGTATGTAGCCCCTTGAGGGACTTCTGAACACAACTGACCGATCCAAGATCAGCTGAGTGGCTCTAGAATCCAGTTTTTTCCCTAATGATCCCACGATTCTGAGATTTGGTATGTGGGCCCTTGAGGGACTCCTGAACACAACTGACCGATCCCAGATCTGCTGAGTGGCTCTAGAAACCAGTTTTTTCCCTAATGATCCCACGATTCTGAGATTTGGTATGTAGCCCCTTGAGGGACTTCTGAACACAACTGACCGATCCAAGATCAGCTGAGTGGCTCTAGAATCCAGTTTTTTTACTAATGATCCCACGATTCTGAGATTTGGTATGTGGGCCCTTGAGGGACTTCTGAACACAACTGACCGATCCCAGATCAGCTGAGTGGCTCTAGAATCCAGTTTTTTCCCTAATGATCCCACGATTCTGAGATTTGGTATGTGGGCCCTTGAGGGACTTCTGAACACAACTGACCGATCCCAGATCAGCTGAGTGGCTCTAGAATCCATTTTTTCCCCTAATGATCCCACGATTCTGAGATTTGGTATGTAGCCCCTTGAGGGACTTCTGAACACAACTGACCGATCCCAGATCAGCTGAGTGGCTCTTGAATCCAGTTTGTTTCCCTAATGATCCCACGATTCTGAGATTTGGTATGTAGCCCCTTGAGGGACTTCTGAACGCAACTGACCGATCCCAGATCAGCTGAGTGGCTCTAGAATCCAGTTTTTTCCCTAATGATCCCACGATTCTGAGATTTGGTATGTAGCCCCTTGAGGGACTTCTGAACACAACTGACCGATCCAAGATCAGCTGAGTGGCTCTAGAATCCAGTTTTTTCCCTAATGATCCCACGATTCTGAGATTTGGTATGTGGGCCCTTGAGGGACTTCTGAACACAACTGACCGATCCCAGATCAGCTGAGTGGCTATAGAAACCAGTTTTTTCCCTAATGATCCCACGATTCTGAGATTTGGTATGTAGCCCCTTGAGGGACTTCTGAACACAACTGACCGATCCAAGATCAGCTGAGTGGCTCTAGAATCCAGTTTTTTCCCTAATGATCCCACGATTCTGAGATTTGGTATGTGGGCCCTTGAGGGACTTCTGAACACAACTGACCGATCCCAGATCAGCTGAGTGGCTCTAGAATCCATTTTTTTCCCTAATGATCCCACGATTCTGAGATTTGGTATGTAGCCCCTTGAGGAACTTCTGAACACAACTGACCGATCCCAGATCAGCTGAGTGGCTCTTGAATCCAGTTTTTTCCCTAATGATCCCACGATTCTGAGATTTGGTATGTAGCCCCTTGAGGGACTTCTGAACGCAACTGACCGATCCAGATCAGCTGAGTGGCTCTAGAATCCAGTTTTTTCCCTAATGATCCCACGATTCTGAGATTTGGTATGTAGCCCCTTGAGGGACTTCTGAACACAACTGACCGATCCAAGATCAGCTGAGTGGCTCTAGAATCCAGTTTTTTTCCTAATGATCCCACGATTCTGAGATTTGGTATGTGGGCCCTTGAGGGACTTCTGAACACAACTGACCGATCCCAGATCAGCTGAGTGGCTCTAGAAACCAGTTTTTTCCCTAATGATCCCACGATTCTGAGATTTGGTATGTAGCCCCTTGAGGGACTTCTGAACACAACTGACCGATCCAAGATCAGCTGAGTGGCTCTAGAATCCAGTTTTTTCCCTAATGATCCCACGATTCTGAGATTTGGTATGTGGGCCCTTGAGGGACTTCTGAACACAACTGACCGATCCCAGATCAGCTGAGTGGCTCTAGAATCCATTTTTTTCCCTAATGATCCCACGATTCTGAGATTTGGTATGTAGCCACTTGAGGGACTTCTGAACACAACTGACCGATCCCAGATCAGCTGAGTGGCTCTTGAATCCAGTTTTTTTCCTAATGATCCTACGATTCTGAGATTTGGTATGTAGCCCCTTGAGGGACTTCTGAACGCAACTGACCGATCCCAGATCAGCTGAGTGGCTCTAGAATCCAGTTTTTTCCCTAATGATCCCACGAATCTGAGATTTGGTATGTAGCCCCTTGAGGGACTTCTGAACACAACTGACCGATCACAGATCAGCTGAGTGGCTCTAGAATCCAGTTTTTTTCCCTAATGATAAGAAAATAATAAGAAAACACACATGAAAATGTCCCAATGTGTTGCAGACTCGTATGCAAGCATTTCTGATGATTTCCGCTTACTTTACTAAGTTTACATTTTACCTAATGATCCCACGATTCTGAGATTTGGTATGTAGCCCCTTGAGGGACTTCTGAACACAACTGACCGATCCCAGATCAACTGAGTGGCTCTAGAATCCAGTTTTTTAATAGATTTTCAGTAAATTATAATGAAATTCAAGAACGTGTTTCTGCATATTTGTTTGCATACATTTAATTGTGTTTTAATTCATTGTTGATTAACTATTATTGACCAAACTTTTGCTAAAAAATATAAATTTAACGATTTTTAGTGATTTTTTGAGTAGGTACCTTATTTGAAATTTGACCTATTTAATGTGGTCAAAAAGTTTTAGCCAACGGATCTCATCCTTTCGTTTGGAAAGCTCGATTTTTTGGCGCAAGAACGGATTTTTTATCTCAATCCTAAGGGGAGTCATCGTCTGGAATGACCTTGGGAGCAATTTAAGAGATGAAATTCAGCATTTAGGTACACATTTGGAGAGTTTTGACCGCACAAAATTCACGTGCTCAGGCACGTAGCCAGGATTTTGCCTTGGGAGGGGTCCAGATCCCCCCCCCCCCCCCCCCCCCCCTCGCCCATCGGCTCTCTTCCCATTTCAATAAATTTTAAAATACGAATTTTAAGTCACAGGAGAAGAAATGTTTTACAAACATGATGAAATACTATCTTCAATAAGGCAAAAATATTTAATAGGTAGGTGGGAACATAACAAGGATTTTTAGGTGACAGTTAAAACAATTTTTTACAATCATGATAAATCTTGATCTTTATACAACAACAAAAGTTCAATTTTTAGGTATTTAGTTGATCATAAAATGCTTATAGTAAGACTTTTCTGTTTGCTTTTAAAAACATCAAATCCAGCACGTCATCAGCCGCGAACGACAGTGGATAATGAATTGACATCATGGTCAAATGAGGAAGGCGTTCGTTAACCATCTTATTTCTAAGGTATTTTTCTAATATTAATTTCTAAGGTACTGCAGGATCCCGTAACGTAAAAGTTAGGAAGACATCTAGGAACATTCTCCCCGTAGGATGTTGTAAGGAGTGTGGTGCGGAACACAGAACCCCGTGACGCACATAGGATAGATAAATTTCCCCTAGACTGCAAGATCCCATGAAGTAAATTTATGAATTTTCTAATCCCGGAATGGATGGTGATGTGTTGTGTGAATTTCTGCTCCGCAAGAAAATCGATTTTCGAAGCGTTAGATCGCGTTTTTTTTTTTTTTTTTTTTTTTTTTTTTTTTTTTTTTTCAACACAGAATGTGTTTCAGCCATGGACTAACTCGGCAAAAAAGCTTACGAAATCTGGGACGAAATGTGGGACGAAATCTGTGACGACAAAATTCTGATGATTTCCGCTTACAACCGAGTCGTTGCTAGGGAAATGGTACTTCGTCGTTTTTCATCCCCCGAAATTCGTTGACCATTCGTTCGAAAGCTCTCGATTTATCCAACCATATTATGTTAACTACTGCGAAGTGCGTGAACAACAAGCTGAGTTATGAGCATGGTTATTTGAATAATTGTGTACACTCAGGTGATCATTCTCAATAATTGATATTGTGAACATGATTGCAACCGCTTGTTAATTTCTGATGATTTCATTGAGCTGGTGTTTCGATGATTTGATTCATAGCAGGTGATCCGAATATTGCGAGAACGGGATATTGGGAGGAAGCTGAAATTAGCTTATTATCTCACTATTGGAAGTTAATCAATCTTCAACCTAAGATTGAAGACGGGTTTATGTGAAACGCGTGAGCTAAAACACATTCTGTGTTTCAATAATTTCGTCCGAAGTATGTAAATAGAGGTAACCGGGGGTCAAGGGGGCTTGCCCCCTGGCAAGGCGCAGAGCGCCGAGTTTTTTTAAACCAAAAACCGATGGAAAACGTACCAGACAGGTTCACACTACCAGTCATACTTCTTCAATTCCTACTTTGAAGTTGAGTGCCAAATTCTGTCTCATTCACTCATTCCAAAAATGTTAACTTAATTATTGTTATTGTTGTGATATCGTTGGAGCAACGTAATTATGTAGCTCAGTAACATGGATGATACCTTGGTGAATAGTCAAAGAGGCAATGCAACCCAATGCCCCCATTGTTCTAGAGGCTTTACGAGAAGAGAACTCACTCTACATATACGCTCCAGACATCCAAATGTTGCGAACCTGAATACCAACCGTGGTACTCAAAGTATAATATCAATACCAAATGCTGATCCTATTCAGAACTATTTCATAAGAGGCTTCGGGGACGGGATGTTAAATTCTCCAGGAGGTTGGACCACATTAACATGGGACATGCTATAGCAGAGAGCCATGCGTCTGCAAGGAAAGCAGTACGAGTTACCTCAGGGAACGGTCGGCGGCAGCGGGTCACTCCTTGCTGATGAAGTGAAAGGGCTAGCCGAGGGAATACGAGATTCGGAGAAAATTTTCTTCCTCTGTAGTGCTGTCCTCCAGAGAGAGAAAGGAATCTCTTCAGGGGAAGATGTCAGAAGGCTTCTGAACACCATAATGAAAATGTGGAGTGCTGAAAGGTATGAAGAGTTGCTGCACGGCAAGGCTTACACGGGTCGTTCAGGTATAGTGCTAGAGGCGTTGATCTATCTTTAAGGTCGTATACATGACCCATGTCTGTGTACCGATATATCTAACTTCTTATCTCAGGAATCTTACCTCTACGTATTGGAGCTATTAGCAGAACTGAGTATTATAAAAATAATTTCTGAAGAATTTCACATCAGACGAATATTCTCTGTTGGTAGTTCGTGCTAGTGAAATAATAGATACTACCCTAACGATGAATAATTTTTTAATTCTTCAAAAAATTTCGGGGGGGGTCCGGACCCCATGGACCCCCCCTCTGGCTACGTGCCTGCGACGTGCTCCTTCATTGACAATTTGGAGTCCATCATTACACCAAGGTATTTATAGACTTCCAACCATCCCTAACCATCCCTAATTTGGAAAAAAGTACTGACTTACTGAATTCAAGTAAATATTTTTGTTTTCACTGTTTGGCATAACTCTTTGCCTATGTCTTACAATAATGTTGTTTCTACGATCTTTAACTTACGTAAATCAAAGTTTTGAAAGATTATGTACAACGTTAACAAATAAATAAATAGCCTCATGTACTACAAAAATTCGTTAAAACCTTGAAACAGGGCACTTTACTCGAAAGTGTTGGCCCGAAGTAATTCGATGGAGGTCAGACCACAAAATTACACGTGCGCCGGAGGAAGTCTCGAAGACGCCCTACAATTGCAGACGACGGAGTCGTGGGAGACGAGCAAAAGGCGGTAGACACCCGACCAGGCGCACAGTAGCCGGAAAACTCCCATGAAGCCGAGCCGTTTCCCATAAGGCAAAGCGCTTGGATGCTCGTCGTGATCACTGTTTTTAAGGAAATTCAGGCGTTGTGTGCCTACGTCTTGTCTCGGAAGGAAAGGATCGTTTTGTAAAACCTCCCGCATGGAGGCGGAGGCGGCAAGGAGGACTTCCGGCCAAGCGCAAGGCCAGTCGGATACGGTACCTGGTCACCATCAAGGCCAAGGGAACTGATTACAGCTGCCCAACTGTTTCTGAGAAGTCCAGGAATCGGTTTTGGAAAATCCAATATGAGTCTTTCTTCTACGCAGTAAATAGACCGATTACGAGTGTGGTAATAAAATAAAATAATAAAACATTTATTGGCCCAAAGACATATAAATTTTGTCCACAGCGGGCTCACATGAACCACAGATGGTAAAATTACAATAAACTGTACATGGCGGCAAATGTTTAGAATTAATTACGAATATCGAATCGCAACAAGAAAAATACGACAAATTTATGTGAACTAGATGAAACAAAAATATTATTACTAAAGTGAATAAAAAGAAGAATTTGAGAGAAAGAGAGGAAGGAAATTGAGCATCCATCGTAAGGGGGGAAAGGGTGGGGGGGAGGGAGTGCATATAATTAGGGTATTCAATTGTCGGTATTTAGGTGTTGCTTAAGATAGTTTGAATACCGACCAATGGAAGGGGATGCACAGACAGACAGCGGGAGGGCGTTCCAAACCCTAGCCCCAGCCACCTCAATGGACCTTGGCCATGGTTCGACTGAAATGGCGAGTGATCATCAGGGCATTTGACCTCGAAGAGGCAACTCTCGTGGTCAGGTTGTCCAAGTAGTCAGGCAAAGAAACACTCAAGATCAAAAACAGCGTTTTCAGGTGGCGAAAAATAAAATATTTACTCAAAGATAAACAAAGCATCTGTAGCCCAGACACGGAATGTCGTCCCTTAACATTAAAAACATACCGTACGCAATAATACTAATACTAAATACCAACCTACCTATGATACCTTGATATTACCTAGGGTAATTCAATACTAAACCCCATTAAAAAGCATTTCCAAACAAATTTACGTTATAAAACGGAAGTTAGTGAAAAACGTTGTCTATTTCCACGAAAAATAAAGAGTTACAATGTTAAATCGATTTCGACGGTTAGGCCATCATCAGTAACAAACAATAACTGAAAACACATTAGAAAGGACACAGCTTATATAGAGACAGGTGAAGGGAGATTGAATCCCATTGGTCGAGAGAAAGGAAAGGGGCAGGAGGTACAACCAATCAAGTGCATACAAAGTGAAAGGGAGATTGAATCCCATTGGTCGAGAGAAAGGAAAGGGGCAGGAGGTACAACCAATTAAGTGCATACAAAGTGAAGGGGGATTATAGCTAATCAGATGAAGTGAAAGGGGGTAAAATAACTAAATAGGGTTTCAACAGTGTGAAGGGATAATTCCAAGGTTTACAGAAATGGACCTATCAGTGGTGAAATATATTGAGGTATATCCTCATTTAAACATTTACCAGACCTGTCACTTTTGATAATTTCGAATTTTTCAAGTACATTCAACATACCTCCCTTTGGGCAAAAATGAAGAAATTCTACAAACTGTCTGTCTGTCAAATCAAAATTGTAACTATGATTAGATTCCTTAAGATGTTTTGAAAATGTAGACTTACCCTTATTTTCCCTGAAATCCTCCATATGCTCGTCTATTCTTTCCCTAAATTTCCTACCAGTCTGACCGCAATATTCGTAGCCACAAGAACATTTTAATTTATAAACTCCACTTTTATCCTGAACACTAATTTTGTCCTTAACGGATCCTAATAATGCTTTAAGACTATTTTTATTTTTAAAACCTACTTTATAACCTCTCGATGATAGAATTTTGCCAATTTTATCAGAAATGTTCCCATAATAAGGTAAACTTATCCATTGCTTTTCTTCTAAAGTTACATCTTCCCGAGCCAGATTGGAAACTTTTTCCCTACTCTTTTTCCTAAGAACCTTATCCCATATGGTATCAACGAGATCTCCTCCATATCCGTTACTAGCCGCTATGCTTTTGATAATGGATTTTTCTTTTGATAAATTTTGTTCACTCATTGGAATAGATAGTGCTCGGTTGATCATACTATGGAAGGCTGCATGCTTATGTACTAAAGGGTGATTTGAACTACTATGGATCGTTATATCGCTATATGTATCTTTTCTATAGATTGAAAAATCATGCTTCTCATTTACTAAAGAGATGGACAGATCAAGAAAATTGAGTTTATTTCCGCCGAATTCGAGGGTGAATTTGATATAGGGATCTAATTTATTGATTTTTTCGTGAAAAGAATTTAGTTGTCTTTCTGTGCCCTTCCATAGAATGATGATGTCATCGACATATCTATACCAATAGAGAAGATTATTTGTGTTAAAAGTTGTAAATATTTGTTGTTCAAGATAATCCATGTAAATATCTGCAAGCAGAGGAGATAACGGAGAACCCATAGCAACCCCTGGCTGTGTATAGCATTGCCCCTCGAATAAAAAGTAATTTTGATCCATACAGACAGACATCAAATTAAACAATTCATCCTTTTCAAAAATATTAAGTTTAGAGCCGTGAATCAGCCTGCATACCACATCTTTGCAGCTAGCTACATCGATATTGGTGAACAGACTAACCACATCAAAAGAGGCGAGTTTAGCATTTGGAGGCATCTGAATGTCCTTAATTTTGGAGACCAAATCATAAGAATTTAGTACAGTATGTTGAGGCCGAAAGTTGATTTTGTTTCTAAATAAAATATTGAGTTTTTTAGCCAATTTGTAGGCAGGAGCACCAATATAAGACACCACCGGTCTCATCGGCGCTCCTTCCTTATGAATTTTAGGGAGACAGGATAACCTGGGCGCATGAGGGTTCATTTCTACAAAACTTGGAATGTACATATTTTTTAGTAGGCTATCTTCTGATTGTTTAACTACTTTTCGAACTAATCTTTGAAATTTTGAAGTTGGGTCAGATGGGAGATTTGAACAATTATTATCTTCTAGGAATTTTACAGTTTTCGAAACATAATCTTGCTTATTTAAGATGACAGTTGTATTACCTTTATCTGCTTTGAGGGCCACAATATTTTTCTGGGAAAACTTCTTCTTGAGACCAGCTGCAACTGTTTCCTCCTTCCCGGGTGGTGGTCCTGGTGATCTCGATGAGGACTGGATCTCTTCAGCACAAAGTGTTTTGGTGGCTGATGGTCCATTCGAAGCCTCGACGGAAAATGCCAAATCCCGAATCGCTGAAGCTCCAAGGGAGAAAGATGGGTTGTGCTTCAACCCTTTCTCAAGAAGAGATACTTCTGCCGGAGAAAATGTGACATCCGACAGGTTCTCCACTTTCTTGAAGAATGGGCAGGATACTGTTGATGGAGATGGAGTCTTAGGGACTGGCTTTTTAGACTTCAAAAGTTGTAATAATTTACCTTCCAGAATCTTCTTTTTCGTCAATCCTTTCTTCCATGCGGTTTCAACTGCGTGTTGCTCGATAAGTTCCCATTCACAGGAGGTGTAGCGGGTGGTGAGTTCTTGGAACATATAGTAAAGTTTTTCCCGAGCAATATCACGAACACTATACCATCGATGGAGTTCACTTTTTACAAGCTTAATTTGAGCCTGATTGATAATTCGGATCGCGGCACCTGAAGGGTGCTTACATTGGATTTTCACAAAATTTGGAATTACACTGTTGGAAATACACTGTTGATTAAACCAAATGTTCCTTTCCTCAAATCCTTTCCTCAAATGTTTCCTTTTTTCCTTTCTCTCGACCAATGGGATTCAATCTCCCTTTCACTTTGTATGCACTTGATTGGTTGTACCTCCTGCCCCTTTCCTTTCTCTCGACCAATGGGATTCAATCTCCCTTCACCTGTCTCTATATAAGCTGTGTCCTTTCTAATGTGTTTTCAGTTATTGTTTGTTACTGATGATGGCCTAACCGTCGAAATCGATTTAACATTGTAACTCTTTATTTTTCGTGGAAATAGACAACGTTTTTCACTAACTTCCGTTTTATAATGGGTTTCCACAACTTCGTCGCGAGTGATTTAGTTCGTAAATTTACGTTAGGTAGGTCTTTACGATTTGTAAATCGTTGTAAAATGTCGATAGGTATGTTTCTCCTCGCCGGCTCTTTTAACTGTCAGTCTCTTAGTAATAGGTTATCACATAATTTATTGATCAAAATACATCACATATCCATTTAGGTATAGATATGTCTAGATAGGTCTGTGATACGTATAGGTATGGTATATAGATATATATAGTCCAATCTCCAATCATATCATTCAAGTTTTTTTCCCAAGCCAGGAACAGGCTTTTGTCGAGGCCTAACTGGCAAAAAATATCCGAATATATAGTTTTAAAAAAGTTCCAGTCATGCAGCATGATCGTATGAGCGAATTTTCATAAATGGTCGTATTACATTTATGTTAAATTCTGTTGAAATTTGAGCACTTTGGGGACAAATAAAAATTTTATTATACATTTTATAGCAAACTAACTTTTTTTCAGTAATATTCCAATGAACAAACGAGTTTGTGGATTTTTACAATAAATTTTTTCAAGAGTTCCTATCGATTTTTAGCTTATTTTAATGAAATTTAAGTACATTTTTCAGTACTATTTTGTGCTTAAATTTTTAAATGTCCTAGTTCATGTTCGATTAATTTTTTTCGAGTAGCATTCTGCTAAAAAATAGAAATTTGTTAATTTTTAGCGGTTTTTTGCCTTTTTTAGTGATTTTTTAAGTACGTTTTTGACGTACCTACCTACGATTGGCCTATCCTTTTACTGAATCTTCGCGTCTCGCTCTACGCATTAATGTTTTTAGTAGGTAGGTACCTACCATCATTGTAGCATTGGCTTTGTATTAACGGTTCCCCGAAATCCGGTATCTAGATTCAATGTACATCTCTTCATGCAAATGTAAGTCTTCATTGACAGTCTGTTTGCATGTTTCGTTTATCTATTAGGCTTCTAGAATCCGGTGGATATAATATAATACCCTTTACTGCCGAATTTAGACTATTCCTGATAGAATAGATATTCCTGACAATATCATTAAAATGGGACGATATGGGTAGCCGCAGATTATCTACCTATATACCTATATATACGTTCAGTAAGAGCATCAAACAATTGATTCAAATCCGATAAAAATACCTGATTTTAGGAAATAGTTTACTCCTCAATTGAAAGGTGAATGATTCCTAACAATAGCATCTAAATTGGATGAAAAATTATGGAGTGTAAAGTTTTCGCTTCACAAGGTGAACAATCATGGATTATTTCAAAAGATATCAAAGGTATTACAATGTTTCCTCAACAGTGGTTGACTCGAAAGGAAAACATTCAATACCAATAACTATGCTAGATTATGTTGATCAAACTGAGAGATAGTTTAAGAGCAACAGAGATACCTGCAGACCCAAGTATCCACACTACTTCCTTTGCCGAACTTTCTTGTGTTCAATAACATCACCTAGGCAAATACGAAGCTCATCCGATATTTCATAGAAGTTTATTACTTACGTGCTCTGTATATTCTGATAAAGTTAATATACTATACGGTAAATAAAAGTGGAAAAGGTTCCTCACGGTGGACCGAGTTCTGCCACCCACTTCAAATATGATGCTACACCGCATAACCTAACAGCCTTGCGGGTCTACAACTGTGCGAGATGATATCCAAACCATGAAGTATGACTGTATGTATAAGAATGTAAACATCTATCTGGAATCCAAAATAGATAACTAGTTGGAAACCATGTATTTACCTTATCTTTGTACTCAGGTACAGATAAAAATGTTTTTGAATGCCTTACTAACCCGAGAACGTGATGTTGGCATAGCAATGCCATAGAAATACCATTTGAAATAATGTAGGTACTCCATCCTAGGTTAAATTAATGAATTTTGCGTCAAGGCTCACTCAGCTGGTGGGAGTGACCTTTAACGGTTAGCCTAAGACGCCCAGGAATCAGGGAAAGCTAAGGAAAGGTATGAGCCCTATCTACCATTTCATTAAAATTTTTAGGGAATTAAAAAAAGAATGTTTTTTCATTATACAGGGTGATTCCCTCGCAGATGCAAAAAAAAATTTGGGTGAAACTACACCAAAAATGGAGTAAAATGCCGCCAACCGCATATTTTTATCTCAATCCGTATTCGAGAGGTTTTCTCAGGGATACCGTGTTTTTTTCATTTTAAACTCGGATTTCTCCACTTTGCCTCATTTAATTTTAACTTTCAACCTCATTTTCGGTATCAGCATTAAATGTCCTATAAGAATAGCGTACTTGGGTTCTTAAAAAGTACCATCCGAAGACCCTCACATCAGCTCAAACATTGACGATTTTGAAAAAATAATATTTCTGAAAATCTTTAAAACTTTACTACTCTTTTAAAAAGAATCCTGGAAACTGGCAAATCTCATGAAAACTGCTTCATCTAATATGCTTTCCAACGGTATTATCAATTTTACTTTTATTTTGTTATTTAGGGGAGAAAATAATGTTAAAAAATGTGGGTTTTTCAATGAAATTGTTGGTTTTCTCGAAAGATGACCCTCCGTGAACCAACGAGTATGGGGTCGGTTTCTATGTATTTTTTCTCGCTGGATCAAATGGAAACTCTTGCAGATCTCCCAACTACGTTATAATTGAATTTTACACCTTAATTAACTAGTTTCACCCCATAACACACATACATTTAATCGTAACAAACAAACTAAACATTTGCGATTTTAAGTGTAAAACTCGGTTATAACGGAGTTGGAGAGATCTACAAATGTTACCATTCGATACAGCGTGAAAAAATACATAGAAACCGACCCCATACTCGTAGGTTCATGGAGGGTCATCTTTCGAGAAAACCAACAGTTTCATTGAAAAACCCACATTTTTTATCATTAAAACATAAATTTCTCCTCTAAATAACAACATAAAAGTAAACTTGATTATACCGTTGGAAAGAGTATTAGACGAAGCAGTTTTCATGAGATTTGCCAGTTTCCAGGATTCGTTTTGGAAGAGTAGTAAAGTTTTAAAGATTTTCAAAAATATTCTTTTTTCAAAAACGTCAATGTTTGAGCTGATGTGAGGACCTTTGGATGGTACTTTTTAAGAACCCAAGCACACTATTCTTATAGTAAATTTAATGCTGATTCCGAAAATTTGGTCAAAAGTTAAAATTAAATGAAGTAAAGTGGAGAAATTTGAGTTTAAAAGGAAAAAAACACGGTTTTCCTGAAAAAAACATTAAAAAATCATATCTCGAGAACGGATTGAGATAAAAATAAGCAGTTGGCAGCATTTTACTCCATTTTTGATGTAGTTTCACCCAATTTTTTTTTTTTTTTTTTTTTTTTTTGCATCTGCGAGGGAATTACCCTGTATAGGTAACGTGGCTGGGGGGGGGGGGGTTGATTAGATGGATGAATGTTAATCTGGTAAAACTACTGGTAACCTTCAGCAAAAAAAAATATGTCAGATAAAATTCAAAATTAACCTTTTTGCTTTTTGCTTTTTTTCGCGTGAGCGGCTCGCCGAAGTGCTCTCAAGCGCGGGTGATTTATTGATTCTGCATGCTTTGACGCTTAGTTTGCACTGCTGTACTGAATACTTTTTTACATGGGTTATATTTTTCTTAAATTTTTTATGTCATCAATAATGTAATATAAACATAAGAATGGGTAAAAAAAATGAAAAATTTTGGAGAAAATTTACCTGGTAGGTAGGTAGTTACTAAAAAAAAATCAGCGCTGGATTTTCTTCACTCAGGTTATATTTAAAACGAATCTAAGGATAAATTTTAAAAGTTTTTCAAGGTGTGATAAATTTCAAAATATGGGACACTACACAATGCCACATCGCAAGAACGACACATTTACCTTGTCTCTTTACGTTTCTTATTTTTTCAAATGTCTTATTGAACTCAAAACTGTCACCCCAATCGAATAGTTCATCCTCCTCGTCACTATTTTCTAGGATTCGCAGATATTCATCATCAGTGAACACACGTCGCGTCATTATAAAGAAAAAATAAATAAATTACAGAAAAAAGAGGCACCAGAACAGAAATAACACTCGTGAACAAGGGTCTTGTTTTGCTGATAACAATGTTATAAAATGTGATCTACTGCTTTGTCGCAGATAATACAAGTCTTCAACTGCATAAAGACGGGATTCTGTGAAACAACGAGTCAGGAAAGCCACCGGAAGATGGCATTGAGAAAAACGTATATGAACGGGGATAGATCCTCAAGAGCGTTACAGAAAACCGTAAATATACGGGCATAGATCCGTGAGACCTTTCAGAGGACCCCGTAAATATACGGGGTTAGATCTGCAAAGACACTCATGGAACACCGTATATATACGGGCTTAGAATCGAAAGGGTTAATCCGCATTATCACTGAAAATTGAAACTTGTGTTGTAGTAGTTCCAACAACCTGGACTGTTAGAAACAAGAAAGATTCAAACATGAATTTATGATGATAGGAGAAACTTGCTTTTTCCAACAATAAAAACTATTTCCAGGTTGCAGCAACCTTATAAAAGAAAATAAATCATTTGAATTGTTATCTGTTATTGTTGTCCGCATTCAGTCTCTCGCTAACCATTATGCTAGGGGAAAGTTGCGAAAGTATTGCTAGGAGTGCACAATAGCACAGAAACGCCTAGTACATTAATATGCATGTAGGAACATCAACAATCACATATCTTGCTGGTTTTCAGTCATTTATTAACCTTCTTGCCCATTGGGAGCGAAGTGAAAATGAAAGAATGAGGGCGAAAGAATGCTTTGCATATAAAATCCGAATCCCAATGGTTCGGTGTGTATTACGGACGAATGATTCGTAAGTTTCCACATGGATGGTTCGTATTCGTGAATACGAATATATTCATAGATATTCTATATTCATACACCAGTATCACACGAATACACTTGTATTCGTATTCATATATGTGACTACAATACAAGTGTATCTTATTATCTGAAATAATAATGAGTAACACGGATCTATGTATAGTTAAATTGAGATATTGAGAATAAGTTTATTCAAGAATCCAAGTATAATAATTCAAGGTTTGATATTGGTAACTAGTAACAGTAACTAGTAATAGGTAACACAATCAACAGTGGAGTAGTCCCATGACATCCCCTTCATCGAAGTATGCTGCTTGATATTTCACGAAGTATTGTTCATTTTTCTCAAGTACCTACCACGAGTTTCTTCGATATGTTACGCACTCCGGTGTTTGAACTACGTAGGTACCTACATACGATCTTGGTTCTAGACCTACTTGTATAATTGTCGCAGGCATCCACTGTTTATGTGACTTTCTGTACAATACTTTCTCCCCTTCTATATAACTCTGTGGTTCAGTTTTGCCTCTATCGGCATAGCGCTTTTCTTGCTCCCGAATACTTTTCAATCGCTTATGTACTCCTGGAATAACAACTGGGAACAAACTATTTGCCGAAGTGGGAATGGTGGTTCTCGTTCTCCTACTCATCAGTCTTTGGACAGGTGATCCTAATTCGCTTCGAGGAGTATTGCGATGAAGTAGTAATGCAAGCTGTAAGTCGGATCCTTCTTCGAGACATTTTAGCAGAAGATTTTTTCCTTCCTGCACGTACCTTTCGGCTAAGCCGTTGGATCTAGCGAAGTGTGGAGAAGAAACCCTGTGACTAAACTTCCACTCTTGTTGAAACTTCTTGAATTCGTATGAGTTATAACATGGACCGCCATCACTTCTTAGCTCTTCGGGTATTCCATGCGTAGCGAACATTTCAGGGCTTGCAACGAGACCGAATGGGAGGCGAAGGCACGTATATCTGCCCCACGGGGTCGAAAAAGTCAAGTATTTAAATATTCTCTGGGTTACCTTAATTTGCCAAAACCCCTTTTTGCAGTCAAGCAGGGTGAAATAATGCGATCCATTCAACCGAGATGCTATTTCATCCAACGTAGATAATGGATAATGTCTACGTTTCACGTTTTTATTGAGATCAGAAGGATCGATGCACAAACGAATTTTTCCTTTTTGCTAAACGACCACCAGCGGTGACACACACGGGGTTGGCTCAGACACAGGTTTGATTATTTCATCTTCAACCATCTTATGTAGCTCACGTTTAACGCTATCCCTCAAGGCATACGGTATTCTTCTGGCGGGATGAATTTTGAATTTAGGATTATCTACCAGGTCGATGTCATAAGCAAAGTGTTTAAGACAACCCATACCATCATAAAGATCATTTTCGTTACTGTCCACCGAATTGATACGAGCAATGAAACCCATTTCTTGGCATATCTATTACCTAGTACCTATTCCATTGTGTGAGTATAGGTGTATTGTTACAGATACAAGTGTATTCGTAGGTATTCATTTCTTTGAATAAAGGTATACTCACTCACGTGAATATTAATACACTAGTATTGTAAAATATTTGAATACAAATACAAGAGTATTCCTATTCAGTGGTGTAAATACAGGTGTATTTATACTCACAGATAGGTACGAATAGGTACAAATGTATTCGTATTCAGTTATGTGAAGATGGCTGTATTCACACATGTGAGTATGAATACACTTGTATTCGTATTCAGTTATGTGAAGATGGCTGTATTCACACATGTGAGTATGGATACACTTGTATTGAATTCAGTAATGTGAAGATGGCTGTATTCACACATGTATGAATAAACTTGTATTCATATTAACAGAATAGGTTTTCTATGAATAATACATTCGTAAGTATTCGTATTCACTATTACGAACATGCACATCTCTGGTTTCTATTGTTAGTGCATTTTCGTGCAGACACCCCAGACCACCTCGACTTCGTAACTTTTCGCAGCTTTGAATTCCTATTGGACGAGCAGCCTTCCTCTCCAAGAACATCCAATTTTCAAGTCAGAAGTTATCTCGAGACTTTTTTTCTACCTACTTCCCGAATAGACGTAAGTAACTACCACAGTAATTTTCTTGTTCCTCCTATATCTCCCCTGAGTCATTCAATTCACGGTTTCCACCCCCAAAAAAACGTGAGCGACTTGAATCATTTTGCGGCGGATATCCTCTCCTTGTTTCATTCAAAGCCGTCGTCCTTTCAGCGAAGGAGTTCGTTCAGTGAATGGCTGTGGTCCGTCGTCGGCGTCAGGACGGCACGGGCCTCACCACGCTTGGCTGGACTCTTCTTCCTGCCTTCTCCAGAACACCTGCCTCCCGTCTTCACAACCCACTAACTCCAACTACAGGCTGGAGTGGTTCGCCACTTAGCCCATTCTCTCCACCTCCTTCTTCAATTATTCATAACGAATCTGGGCTACGCTTATCCTTTTACATCCTCAAAGAAATCGGAAAAAGCTCTCCAAGTAAAAGCATTAATTTACGTACAGGAACTGTTCCTGTACCTAGGGTAGGTGCAGGGTAAATAGGGTAGGTACCTAGGGTAAAAGCACCAATTGTTGACACTATAGGGGGACATCTCTCTTTGATCCCATGTTTTACCCAGGGGCTCAAAAATATTAAACTTCCAAGTAGGTATTTAAAATTGTGTTTTCGTTGTGAACAGTTTGCGTGTATTTGATTTCTCAAGATAATTTTGTTTATTATCATGAAGCACTTTTTACAAATTCAGTTTTTTTAACCAAATATTGACACAAATGTCTTCAGAAATTCCAAATATTGATATTTTCAGTTCCTAACGTTGACACTTGAAAACCACCTAATATCCTAAGTGCCATTTATAAAACTGTCCAGCAGACCCAAAAAACTGTTCATAGCCGAGCAAAAAATGAATGAAATGTCTTTTGTAGTTTTATATGTCTGCTGTACATTTTGTACAATTTATTATTGTTCAATTTGTAAATAAATCAACAACTAAAATTAATTATCCGTTTTTTAGCGAATTCCAAAACACCCTAAGTGCCCATCCCCTTGTTCAACTTACTTTGGTAACCAGAAAGGTCAAATTTTAGTTTATTGAATACATTTAAAACTGTGTTCTGATTCATATACCACAAAATGTTGAAGAAAGGGTTGAATATGAAGTAGGTAGGTAATTGAAACTTTTATTGCACCAACTGTATTTAAAAGTTCCAGTCATGCAGCATGATCGTATGAGCGAATTTTCATAAACTATCTATCGTACTATAGTATGTTAAATTGCATGTTAGTATGTGAAATTGGAGCAATTTTAGTTGACAGAAATGGTCAAAAACCAATTTTATGGCAAAAAAACTTATTCTAAATAAAATTCCACTGATTCAGAAGGGATTTTTGATTTTTTTTTTTTTTTTTTTTTTTTTTTTGCAGTTTTTATAGATATTTTAGCAAATTTTAATGACATTTAAGTACGTTTTGCATCATAATTTTGAGCAAAAATTTTTAATGTCCTAGTTAATCGTTGAAAATTTAGTTTTGACAAAAATTCTACAAAAAAATAGAAATTTAACGATTTTTGGCCGTTTTTAGCCATTTTTAGTGATTTTTTGGGTACATTTTTCGAAATTTGACCAATTAAATGTGCTCAAAAATTGTTGTCCAACGAACTCATCCTTTCTTTTGAAATGCTTGATTTTTTGGTGAAAGAACGAAGTTTTTATCTCAATTCTATCGAGAGTTATCGTCTGGAATGACACATACATATATATATATATATATACATATATATATATATATATATATATATATATACATATAAAAAAGCGTTAAAATCCAGGAATCATTTCAGAATGCCTCAAAACAGATTTCGATGAAGAAAATTTTTGAAAATTTTTATTTTTAAATTTTTAGAGCCATTGCAATAGCTTCATTTTCTAAGAAAATTCGCTAAAAGTAATTAAAAAGTAAGGAAAGCATGAGACGTAAAGCAGTTTGAAAAAATTAAAACATACAATTTCTCTCATTTTTTATATAATCTACACTATAACCTTACAAAAATCCCCAAATAAAAATCTAATGGTGACTACATTTGTGCTACTCAATCACATTTTAAAGTACTGAACCCATTGAGCTGAAATCGTACATGGACATTCATAAAGTCCCTACTGAACCCATTGAGCTGAAATCGTACATGGACATTCATAAAGTCCCTAGTTAACGCAAATACCATAATATTACAATCCTCAAGACTTACTACTTCATAATTCGGCTTTCCCGGTAAGAACGTAAACAACTTTGTAATTAAGGAAATAGCCGACGTGCGTCGAACATGCGTAAAATTAGGATGGGGCGGATTCACGGGTAAAGAACTTTCGATACCTACCTATCGAGTTCGACGATACCAAAACGACTTTGGTGGGTTGAGCCGAGCAGTTTTTATTCGTAAGACACCTTTTTCAAAAACTGATAGGTATTCAAAACGTTCCCTCCTTCTACCAGCACAGATGTATCAACTCATTTTCCATAAAGACAGCCTGGGTGATGAAAACACTAAAAAGCATTATTGTAAGTATCTACCACATATACATCACTTTATATTACGCTCCTAATCATGTTATCTCCAGATTAGATTGGTTAAGTGTTGATGATATTATTTCCTATAAATAAAAAAATGTGATGCCAATTGTATCTTTGCTACTAGTTGATGCCTGATGAGGGCGGACATCATGGCGCCGAACTATTGCAAATGAAAAAATAAAAAAGCCAAAACTTCCAAGGTGTGGTCATTCAATCTAAATAAAACAAGAAATAGTTTTTTGGGGATTGTTTAATTAGGTTCCAGTT
Organism: Adelphocoris suturalis; assembly: GCA_030762985.1. Lineage (NCBI taxonomy): Eukaryota > Metazoa > Arthropoda > Insecta > Hemiptera > Miridae > Adelphocoris > Adelphocoris suturalis. The sequence goes on from CM061041.1 coordinate 127,051,086, forward strand.
CTCATTATGAATCACAAAATCGATATTAGAAGAAGACAAGGGAAAATTTCAACCTCATGTTCTTCTTGATCTATTTTGGAAACATAAAAATCTTGTCCCACATTTCTCGTTTCCAAATTATGGAATTATGGAGTGGCTATATAGATTCGTATTATTGCACTATTTCCGGTAAGAACGTAAACAACTTTGTAATTAAGGAAAAAGCCGACATACGTCTTACTTACGTCAAATTAGGATGGGACGGGTTCACGGGTAAAAAACTTTCGATATCGAGTTCGACGATACCAAAACGATTTTGGTGGGTTGAGCAGAGTATTTTTTATTCGTAATATACCTTTTTCAAAAACTGATATTCTAAACGCCTTATTAACTGCAGCAATGTAGTTCGGGAATAGTTTTAACGTAACTAAGGTTATAATGAGTTGTTTATATAGAGGGGATATTAAATAGAAAAATTAATTAGGTACCTACAACTTGAAACTTGATTGCTGAAAAATTTGAGTTGAAGCTTCTTGGGGACTGCTGGGTAAAAATGACAAGATACCTGGTAAAAATGACCCGCAGATGTGGGTCCATGCAATACACGGGTAACCGCCTAGTCTAAATAAAAATCTTGATTTTTTTGGGGATAACCATGGAATCATGATTTCAACGCCCTTCATCTTCCCGGTAGTCTATTTTTTTGGAGGAAGGTTAGTGGACTGAAGATCCGCTGTCTTTCGCAATGGTCATCCAGTCGTAAAAACTGTTTACCAACTTTAGCACAAACATGGCCAAAATTCCCTGTTTTTTATTTCACCCCCCACCGTTATCTGACCTGAAGATTGTTTTTGTTTTGGGTGATTTAAGATTTGCTGTATAAGTAGTTATGAATACAAGTGCCGATTTCGTTACAGCCCCGAATTCCCTCTGTCTCGTCCTGAAAATAGAAGAAGTCATCACCGCTGTAGTCAATATGAATCCCAAGGTTGATACACGTCAGTTGTATGCTTCCTGGCCTTTCCCGATGCAAACAATTCCTTAACAATTCCAGGTTTTCACTGACTTTTCCAGTTGGGGGCCACCCTGCCTCAATATCGAAGGGGGTTTTGCATTCGTAGAAAAGGTCGAAAGTTGTTCTCCATGACCGAAATTGCCAATTGCTTTTAGCGAATTTTTGAAGAAAATTAAGCTATTGCTCTCGCCTCAAAATTTGTAGAATGTGAATTTTTGAAAAAAATTTATGCAGAAATCCGTTTCAGGCTATTCTGAATCATATTCTGAAGTTTAACGCATTTTTTTAATGTATGTACGTATTTGTGTATGTATGTATATATATATATGTATATATGTGTCATTCCAGACGATAACTGTCCGTAGAATTGTGCTAGAAACTTCAAACAAATTTTAAAATGTTAAGGACACAAAACGAAAGCTCAAGTTCGTTGGCCAGCATGATCGGATTACATCTTCGGGTTGAAATTTTCAAAAATGTAGTCAACAATTTCAAAATAGCCTGTTTTTTGCGATTTGTTGTGCGAAATAATTTTTTCAGCATACTAACATGTGGTATACTCGGAATGAGCGTAAAATTTCCTATAAGAATATGTATCAAGTTTTCAAAAATTTCAAAGTTGAAAAATCAGTCAAAATTCGAAATAATGCCGTTCGCTAGTTGTAAAAATCGGTAATATTTGCATGAAACATTGTCCAAATTCAGATTGAACTACTCTTATGGAAGTATCCCTGTATAACCAATCCTAGAACCATGCTGTTTAAAACGTAGGTAGTAGGTGCTTGTTAAAAAAAAAAAAAAAATGTAATCACAACTGATGAGTTTACTCTTCAAAAATTCGCTCATGGGGTCATACTGCATGACTGGACTTTTTCTGTTCTAGTGAACAATTCCAGCTTCAAGCCTATGGTCACTTCCTTGATACTAACACAACTACAATAAATTAGTTCTATTAGAATACAATTTCCACAGATTAGGCGGATTGGCTGTAGAACGGTCTGTCTCTTCGTGGCTGTTGTAGGTATTGACAACAGTGTGTGCGCATTGCATTTCACACACCTATCGCATCGCATCGCGATTCAAAATCAAAATAATTTATTAGCAAGAACTCAAAACGACGATGTGTTGGGAAAATTTACAAATAGAAATAGAAAAAAGGAAATTGTCATCAGCAAAAGCTATAACAAATTCGTAAACGTAAGACTCTCCAAGAACATCCCCTTGAGTTTCATTCCCTTTAGCTCTGCTTTTTGGCTGACAATAGAGTAAATTATTTTTATTATCGGTTACTTTTAAAGTGTTGTCTCATAATTTTATTACCAAAACCCATTCCTATCTCCAAACTACAATGAATGCGAAAGCTATATGCCCGCCGATTCGGTAGGCTTTTTTTCTTTTTAAAGTTTATTATCTTTGTAACATTTACAGACACCCATTACAGGGGCTTCCGAGCTGCGGACACTACTGCAATATCTCAGGTTTTCTCTGAACACTTGTACGGTTCTGAAACAGGCTCATACGCGATCTGTTGGGGGACAGCTGGAATCTCCACTAAAATAAACCAAGCGAGGCTGACCTGCGAAGGGTTATTCACTATATATACACCTACCTAAATCCAATAGATTGGTACTCGCAAAACCCTTAATCTTATCTTATTTTTACAGAAATATTTCTATCAAATCGTTTACCTATAAGTTGTAAACAATAACCGATTTGATGGTGCCTATTTACAACTGGTTTTTAGAAACAACCGTGGACACCCACTCCCTGTTAGAAAAAGCCATCATTTTAATTCATTTTACTTGAAAATAAGGTATAAATAAGGGTATGAGTAGGTCATTGAACTTCAACTAACGATGTTGCAATGGGGCTCCCAACATGAGAAGCTCGAGATAGAGCTAAGCACGTAAACAATGACCTTACCGATTTGCAATTCTTTTGTTGCCGATAAGGTAGACGTGATGGACACAATTTTTTTAAATTTTTTGTCGGTTATTTGTTTGTTTGTGTGTTTCTTTATTTTAATAATTTATTAATTAATAATATAATTTTTATTTTTGACCATTATTGATGAGATTGATAGTGAGGGGAAAGTCATGCCAACCACCATGTTCGATAGGATGAGTGTCTCTTTGCAGACCCGTTGTACAACGACATGAGCGCTCTAGCGGCCTCCCTCAAAAGCATTCCCTACTGAGTAGCAAAATACTGATTGTTCTACTTAAAGCAAGGTCTGTCGTAGTCCAGTGGTTAGCGTTGCTTACTCACGAGATGTAGGTCCTAGGTTCGATCCCTGTGCAGTCTGAAATGTTTTTTTGATTTGTAACCTCCGAAATATATTTTTAAACGCCATTCTGACCTGTATGTCCAACTGATCTGCATTTTGGTTTATTATTTCCAATAATAAGCCTATGTGATCGTGTAGCAAAAAATTTTTATAACCCCCCCTCAAACTTTGTCACTTTACGTTTCAAGGTACGTAGAATCCAAATTTGAAATGTCCATCCGCCGTCTGGGCCATAAAAGGCCTAAGAATTGACTTAAAAAACCCGTTCTTTCGCACATAGACTCCATTTGGGGTCTAGTTGGTCCTAACGTTTAACCATCCCGATCGCTTTACTCGCATAGATGCTATGGGCCAAAAACGGGCAAAAAAGTGTCTTTTTCGACGCACGCACGCCTGGCACGCTTGGCAGAGGGTCACGGTGGGTGGAGAGGGGGGGATGCGGGGGGGGGGGGGGGGTGGAGTGAGAGGAGGCGCCGGCGCCGCGGCTTGTGGTGGGTACGGGGCCGGCGTTCGTTCGAGGCATGAATATGTTTTTTTCAAGGTCATATTCGTGTGTTAATACCAAAGCTTTTCCTACGCATATTTAATAACATATCCTCTCGACTTTTCGTACGTACTTAGATAATGATATTATTAAGGCAATAACTATTTGAATAGATAGGAGCTCAAATCGAGAAATATAAACATGCGTATATAATTATAGAAGTATAGGTTGTGGCAACTCGAAATAGGACACACCGAGGAGTCTGGACGGGCCTTATGACGTACGCAAGCCAACTAAAACTATGATCATACTCAATTGAAAAAATAATAAACCTTTGTGAAATAATTTGCAGCGTTTTACTAAGGGATTGACTACTTGATGTTATGTATTTTTAAGATGCGAGCTAGCGAGCTTCCAGACCCCCTAACTATACACATCATTCTGACCTACATGTCCAACTAATCTGAATTTTTACATAGGGATTGACTACTATAAACAGCATTCTGATCTATTTTACCAACTAATCTATACTTTACTTTAAGAATTTTGAGGAGAGACAAGTTATTTTTAATGATTTGAGAGCAGAGAACAGGAGAGACGCGTGGTTTGATGAATTTGCCGCTGGGGGCGCTCATATTGCTGCACTACGGGTCTGCAAAGAGACACTCGTGATCCTTAGGTCCTTCGCCCCCTACCGCTCCTAGTGGCGGACTTTGATAGTTCGCAGTCCCATTGACTTAATAAATACTTAGGAAAGGTCTTGGATAGCTACAAGCAGGTACAAGTAGCTAAAGCAGGCTTTAAGATAGGTACCAACCAATCACTTTCTTTCAAAATATAACCCTCCAGAAAGTAAAATTGGTACGATCATCTAGAGAAACATCAGGATTACAGGTTTCAGCCGTAAATAAATTTTAATAAAAACACAAGTTGATGTTCGAAAAATAATTTTGTAATACATTTAAAAAATAATGTAGGTACCGAAGTACTGCATACAAAAATGGGCACTATTACTAGGATTTAATATTGCAATTTAAACAAGAATTTATTTCAAAAATCTCCGAACCTTAAGAATAAGATATAATCCAGGACTAATGAATCTTAGATTTGAAACAACGACAACAAATACGTCAGTTATAAAATTTCAGTATCTAAAATTATCAGACTTAGCGCCACTTGTTCATAAACATCATCATTAATAACAACATCATAAATGCTCTTCATTTACCGTCAATGCTAACATAAGTAGTAGATTGTTCTGGGAACGATCGAATTCCAAAAATATCACTTGGTATTGTAGGTTTAATTACCATGTCGTGGGAATGTTCGAAGGGACCTGCGACATACTAGAGATATGGCGAGGCCTCCAAAATTGGTGAGGTGCAGGGAGAAAAGAAGTTTTCTTGAGAGATCTCCTGAAAAATCAGAACACTCTATTTAGTATATAAAAATATCAGAAAATTATTTTCTAATTAACCAATGCACTTCAAAAGAACCATAACTTCTTCATTCCTCTTAATGACAAGCCCTGTCATTAAAAGGAATGAAGAAGTTACGGTTCTTTTGAACTTTCTGAATAAAAATCTGTTTTGGAACTTTAAATCGGTTCTGAACTGAATCTTGAATTAAGTATCTCGTTTATAATGATAAACGACTGTGGAAACAATGGAGCGTAAAGCACATTATTTGCACTATGATGTTATTACGCCCCAAAAATATTTGCTACCTCAGACGGAGTTCGAACTCGTGTCCTTGCTACTAAGGAGAAATTTCCCTTAGTCGCAACACTCCAACGGGTTGAGCTATGAGGCCAATGTAATCAAACCTCTTCGACTGTGGGTTATTTTCCTAGATCGTTACATTTCCCCTGAGTCAAATACCAGTCGTCTCGGCTGGTTTGGGGTCGGACGAACGGCGAAGTGATACAGCAGGCCGCTGGCTCAGCAGATGCACGCTGGAAGACACCCAGAAGTCGAGCAAGGTCGTTGCCACAGTGTGTGTTTTGATTCAGGTGAGTGAGGAAGTGAAAGATGCACCATCAGGGAATGTGATGTTTACAGTCTTTTGGCTCGAGAGGGATTTAATTAATTATTGTTTCGTATTAACATGTATCATGTTTTAGCCCTGGGGTCCTAGCAAATTTTGCGAGTCAATTTTTTTCCGCGCACGAAACATATAGTGTTACAGTGATTTCCGCCTACAACCGAGTCGTTGCTAGGGAAATGGTACTTCGTCGTTTTTCATCCCACAAAATTCGTTGACCATTCGTTCGAAAGCTCTCGATTTATCCAACAATATTATGTTAACTACGGCGAAGTGCGTGTCCAACAAACTGAGTTATGAGCATGGTTATATAAATAATTGTTTACACACAGGTGATCATTCTCAATAATTGATATTGTGAACATGATTGCAACCGCTTGTTAATTTTTGATGTTTTCATAGAATTTCGATTCAATATCGAGGAGAAAACATGATACATGGTTGAAATTTTTGGTTCTAGAACAGAAATTTTATAAATGAGCATCTGAGGAGCATGGCGGACCCCAACGATTTTGGATTATTTCGGGTCTTTACTGACCACACCAACTCTTACGCCCCAAAAACATTTTATACCTCAGACGGAGTTCAAACTCGTGTACTTACTACTACGGGGATATTTCCCTCTAGTTGCAACACTCCAAAGGATACAGTTATGAGGCAAATGTAATCAAACCCCTTCAACTGTGGGTTATTTTCCTTGATCGTAACAAAATTAATTATGGGGTAATGGCATTTTAAAAACACAAATTTTCAAAATACAAATACTTATTTCAAAATTTTCTTCTTAAAAAACCCGTTTTGAGCCATTCTGAAAGTGATTCCTGGATTTTAACAGTTTTTCATTGACAGGGTGTCCATGTAATACCTAGTTTGAAAGAAACAGTGAGATTGAACTATGTCCAATGTCCAAAATGGAGCAGAATTGCACTAACCTCACTGTCCTAGCTCAACCCATTGCCAAGATATGATTTTTTTAAAGGTATATATATATATATATATATATTCTTCATTTTTTCCAGAAAACGACGTTTTATGACATAAATCTCTACATTTCTTCTCTCTCAATAAACTTTTCTCAACTGCTGCCACATTTTCATTAAAAAAAAAAAAAAAAAAAAAAAAAAAAAAAGGATCCTTTAAAAAAAAAGCGAGTTAGGAGTCGTAGCGCCACTGTGGCAAGTGATAATCAAAATCCGATTTCTCCATTGAATAAATTTTAAAAAAGAAATGGACGTTACCATTTCAAGTTTTTTAATATCTTCAAAACTAAAATAAAAACAAATAGCTGGACTATTAAATTGTAGAGACCCTACATTATATTTCATTATGGTTCCAACAGTGATCAGAATTTAAATATTTTAAATAAGGGAATAACTCACCTGTTCTTCTACAGTTGACACAGCCTTCGCCATGATAGCCCGCTGTATGATTGTGTCTATAGAACTCCTGCGACTACGTCTTGCACTTAGTAGGTTTTGTGCAGCTCTCGGGGTCATGATAGATTCTGAAATAGAAACGATTGATTCAATATCGATACTGACGAATTAGATATATTCCTACTTTTTCTTCCGTTTCCATCAATGACGATTTTATGGTCCGACAAGTGGACAATCCTATACCTCAACAAAGATAGAAGAGATGTATATTCATAGAAACCCATATATTTATTCAGTCATTTCTTCCATACCACGGTTTAGGTTTAATACCCGACTAGACCTTGATTTCTCTGCTTACTTTTATCACTAAAAAACTTTTTACTAAATATAAGTATAAACTCATAATGTGTGTAGTTGCTACAAAAGCTTGCAAACAAGTAGTTAGTTGTAGTAGTTGCTGACAATAATTTGCGCATAATGATGGTTCGCATTTACTAGTTTCACATAAGTAATGTAGTGGATTGAAATTAATATTCATGACCATATCCCAGCAGCCAGTACCTGCCTACCTATATTTTCGTACTTCATTAGGAGTTTGTAATCGATTTTTCTTCAAGTCATCAAGATTACTCTACAGTAGACTTTTTTAATGTTGATGAAATTTCGTTGACAACTTTGGCAACTTTATAAATTGTTTGTTCTTATTTAAACAAACCATTTGTTGTATATGGTCACTAAAGTCATTCAAAGAATATTATTTTATGCAGCCCGTAAGAAAGAAAATGTGAATAAATCAAATTAATTTGATTATAAACCATAAAACCGTGTTACACACTGATATACATTTTGTAGAGGTTATGGGCCCAGTAAATGCTAAACAAACAAAAAACTGCACTTCTAAAACGAAAAGTCAGAAAAGAACGAAGGACAAAACAGAAACGAAATAATTGGTTGTTATTCAGTACTTCCCCCCATTTTCAACATGTGTTTTCTCCCATTCAAAACACCACTTTCTCATGTAGAAATTACGATTTGGACTCATCAAAACTTCTCTCATTTACTGTTATCATTTGAAATTGAAACATTCCAAGAATGGGTAGGGTGGCGGGGCCAGTGTTTGACACCTCAACACGTTCCGAGCGGAATGGATCGATCGATCCAGGCGCCCTCGTTCGATTCACCCAGAGTGGATCGATAGATCCAGCTACAGAGAGCACATAGGCTCCTACGTTCTGCCTTCTGACGAGATTACCACGCATTCTGTTGGCTGTGGAGTTTAACACACTTATTGTAGATGATCAGGCCTCCGAAAGAATGCATTCCGTTTCGTTCCCCATTGATATCAAGGCCCCCGTTCAGTAACATTTTCGCACCCTTTCATTTCACTCGTTTTTCATTCATTAGCGATGTTTTCGAGTGCGATGTAGGCACACCTCTAAGCACATGTCTAGATGAGATGTAGGCAGTGCCAAATAGAGACTACTATTGTAAAAAAAAACGTGCTGGTACTGTCCTGCATGTCCCGAGCAACCAGGTCTGTGCCACGAACCATGTTTTGAAAAGTGGCACAAGAATGTATTTGTAGATGAAGATACTGAGATGTGAATACCTATTCCATCATTCGTCAACATCTTTCTCTTAGTTTAGTAGTACTATATTGTCAATTTTTTATTCAAATTTATAAACATGGACCTGTATATTTCATACCTACCTAATTATACAATATGTTTTATATCAAAATGAGATATATTTTATCGTTCCTTGAAATATATATTTATAAAAATCCTAATTATACAATATGTTTTATATCAAAATGAGATATATTTTATCGTTCCTTGAAATATATATTTATAAAAATCACTCATAGGGACCGTTTTCAGTTTTATGTTATAATTATAATTTCCTAATAGTATAATAATAATTAAAAAAATAATAAATTTCTGTATAGATTCATCTGCCTACAAACATTGTGGTTCTGTTTAGAAATATATAATAATCCTAGGTTCGGTATATGGGGACATCATTCGGACGACTAGGAGGCACAAAAAATGAAACATTAGGGATAAAAAATGGGAAAACCTGTATTGTTCTTACCGGGATTTGAACCCGAGGCCTCAAAGAACAGGCAAGCATTGCGGGTTGCATAACCAGCGGTACGTTACTGCCGATCTGGATCAATCGATCCAGCTTCTAAAACTCCGCGATATTCATCAAATTTCGGTTCCGCATCGTTTTTTTCGTCAATTGCTAGTAATAATAAGCAGGTATCAACAATCATCTCGAAAAAACAGGTCCCGTCACAAGGAGTTTCCACCAAAATCGGCGCCGCTCGGAACGTGTTAAGAGGCATTTTGACTTTGATAAGCAATTAAGTTATGTTTTTTCATTTGTTCAAACTTGAATCTTACATGTATTGCTGCATCAGCATGTCCTCAAACTGCTCGGTATTGACAAAATAACTAATTCAAGCCACAAAACATCATAAATTCGGTTTTTCGAAATCAATTTTTTGACCCAGTATTTGACAGCCACATTTTTTGTTGTACCTGTGATTGACACCCTATGATTGACACAACAATTCCGCAATAAATGTTTCCTTGTATCAACAAAACATTTTATTTCGACATTTTACAAATAAATTGAGCATTTGAACTTAGTTTTATTAATCTAAATATAAAAGGAATATGAGTATTATTCATAAAGACAAAGTTGAAAATATCACCGGATGTTTCATCACAAAATAGGAACAATGTTTTAAGATCGGTTTGCATCAGTTTGGGAACTAGTAATCGACGTTTGCATTTTCGCATGTTATCTTTGATTATTTCCAAAAATGATAGCATAAATGCAATCTACACAAAAAAACTGATTAAGAAAAACCACGAAAACAATCGAATTTGAAAATGGCATGGTGAAGCAAAACCACTTACCTCCTTAGCAAAATCACAAGAAACAGCACCAAAGAAATTACAACACGAGGTAACCTTCACCAGATTTCACAAAAACCCGCCTGAAACCTTTTCCCGCCTCTATACTTTACTGAGAAGGTATTTTGCCTCAAAATTCAAATGGATCAACCCTGTAAAAAACTTTTAAATGCCTTATTATTAAAACTTCTTCAATCAATGGTCCATCCACCCTAATACTAATTTGGTTTTAAAAAATTGGGGGGGGGGGAGGGGGGAGTAATAAAGTTGTTGCCTAGTCAAAACCACCACCACCTCCAAATCGGTGGTAACAACACGAATCCCCATGAAGAAAATTTAAGAAAATTCCTACGAAAATTAGCTAAGAACGAATAGGGAATAGGTAATAAAAAGTTGCATTTGTTTCGTGATAGAATTAAGTGAAGTTTCGAACTCTAATAACCATCCGGTTTCTTCAGATAAAAAGATTATGAAGTGATACACTTATATACTGAGTTAGTTCCAAGTTCTATGAAAACAACTTACCTCTTCTGAATCCTGCGTTAGAAGATCTGGATGGTGTGCGTGCAGTTAAAACCGTGTTCATTCCTGATAAATGAAAGGAATAACTTTAATTCATACCTAAGATTCAGTGACCTATGGAAAACAGGTGTGATCCATACCTATTATTCAATAACACAATTATTCAAACCACTTCTCTTTCTTTTTTCAAGGAGATTAAGGGAGGAGATTTACAACGAACATTGAGAAACAAAGTATGAAAATCAATTTTCTACGTATGAAGATGTATCAACCCATTGCGTAATTCAGCATTTCTACCAAGAACAATCAAATGAATAACCCTAAATCCCATATAGATATTAGATTGGCGAATCCAGAAGAAAATGAATACATATTAAGGTCCAACTGATGAAGTTAATTGAATGAGTTGATCTATGAAGATGAACATAGGGTAGAGTGAAATAAAACTGATGAGACGTTCTTTTAAGTAGGTACCAACCTATACTTATCAATGAGAAATAATTAATATCTATGTTTAATATGAGGTGCAATGAAATTAAACGGCAAAGGACCATCATCTGTAAGTAGGGGAGGCTGTTGTACCTTGAAACGCACTGCAGCCTCCTCTATTTTTGTGTTTTCGCTATTGCGTCCTAAATTTCTTCAATATTGAACTTGTTTCCGTTGTCTTATGTCACACTAATCCCAGCCAATAGATTCAAAGAACAAATCCGCACATATCTAGGTTTCTTGGGATATGACCAGAAAAATTTGGCGGGAGGTTTTTGTTTCAAGATTCAACAGTGCTCTTGTACCTTGAAATCAAGATTTTTGTACCATGGGATTGTATTGATATTTTCGAAAAATAAACAGCAAGTGAGATATTCCTTTTTGTAAACTTTGAATATTTGAATGAAAGAACCTTGAATTAAAAATTGTCATTCTGAATATTAAATACCGACATATTGTTTCATAAAAAAGCTGACAGAGACTGTGACCAGAACGGTGAACAGAATCAAACTTAGGCAATCTGAAATTTACCCAACGTTATTCATGTAAAAGGGGAAGTCGAAGGACTTTTGGTCCATCACTCTACGCTGGTGCTGGCAGAAGGATAACAATGTTTATTACGTCAACCATGTCGGAATCGGGCACTAGAAGACTTTCTGCCCTTCTTCCTGATGTAGGAGACCTCAAACCCTCTTGGTGACAAGAGTATGTCGTTTCCCAAAAATTTAATCAGAACGTATGATTCATTTGAGAGGTTGTCTTCCGAAGGGGATTGGATGTCTTGTTTGTCATCCTCAAGCGATGATGAGAAAACTTCCTCATAGATTTTTCCTTCAACATTCTTCAGAATTGTAGCAGGAGATCATCGTCAGAACATTGTAGAAAAATCGATTAAGAGTTTCAGTGTGAATCCTGAATCCAAATAATGGATAACTCTTGATGGAAAATTGGGAGTTTCATAGTACAAGAGGTCCTATTTTAGTAAGTGGGCTATATCATGGTACAAAACCCTTTCTGTTACATGGTACAAGATGGCCCATCATCAAAGAAAATGTCGAGCACCTTCTTTTCGTTATTTTTTAATGCAGTAGCCGACTTGGTAAGCTCACCTGGGGTAACTAACAGAGCACCAGAGCAAATAGTCAATCACTCACCTTCAAAATAATGGGAGAAACGAGCAATATTCTGCCAAAGTAAATATTTACTAAAATCGATGGTGTGACAAAGGAGGATGAACATGAGTGACATTAATGAAAGTACACTGACGAAGCATCCCCTAATATGGCTTACCCAAGGAGAAAACACAAACGCTAGAGTGTAGCATTAAATGGAGCAAGTGCGAATGTTTCAAGGTGCACGATGATCAAGGTACAACAGTCTCCCCGACCCCCTGTAGATAGGCACCATGGTATGATATGAAGGCTACCTGTTTAAGATACCTACTCGTGTACAGTTAGTGTATCTAATTTGAACTATGATAGGTTCCTACCCAGTCATTCCATTCTTGGCGGACTAGGATAGCTGTATCCATCAAGTACCTAATAAAGTAATTAGTCAAACTTCTACACTATTTGATCTCAAATCCACTTTGAAACGGAGCCTCTTTAGGACTCTTGGGTAATAATGACAGGGTTCGGAGCCACCCTGATCAGCAGAGTGAGCCCTGAGGCTAATTTCTTTTCTATTCATCCCACGATGCTGAAATTTGAAACGGAGCCTCTGTAGGACTGGTGGGTGATAATGACAGGGTACGGAGCCAACCTGATCAGCAGACTGGGCCCTAAGGAAACGTTGCTGAACCACGAGGTGCCTCAGTTCTTTACCCATGGCGAGATTCCTTCAATATCCACTTGAAAGGCCTATATCCACTACTATACAACTATTATACCAATAGTACCATGGAACCATATTTATTTTACTGGAGTCCTGTATTTTGTCATCAAGGGGGGTGGGGGGGGGGGGGGGGTTGGAGGCGAGCAACGCGGGCTGGAGCGGCTAGTTAATTATAATGTAAACATACAATAATACACTAAGAACCTTCCAGGTCCTAACGTCCATAATCCCGAGAAATGGACAACATTTCAGTTGATTATTGAATAGATACCTGAGAAATCATAAGGAGCAAACATGGTGCCATTGGGAGTCCCAGACACATGATAGATATTGCTGGTGTCCTGAGTAGTGGAAGGTGTTGAGCAGGCCATCACTTCCACGCAGAAACCAAGATCTTGCTTTTGTTCCAAAGGATCCAAGTCAGCATCTGATTTCCATGACGACATAGGTGTTTTTGGCATGGGCGTCTTATCGGTGATTACAGGCGTGGCAAATTCAGATAGGTCAGGAGTCGCGAACGCCACACGTTTTTCGCTCATTTTATTAGGTGATGGGGTGGTGTCATGTATAATAGTCTCCTTCTTTTCATAGAGATTTGAATCCGTGGTAATTGTAATTGAGATCACTTCTTCATTTTCATTCTTCGCTTCCATTTTCTCTAAAAATGATAAAAATTCACCATTAATCTCATTGCTACGTCAAAAGCACAAACTATTTTGTAGCACCGATAAAAATGCTTTGATAATTATTAAGACTAAGTAGTATGCTACATTTCCAGAGAGCATAAAATGTATAAATTCAAGAACAGAAGCGAAATAATAATCACTCTTGTTCATATCGTCTTCATATGGTCGAAGAAAGAGAAAGTACAATAACTAGAAACATACAGACAACAGGGAAATTCTCATTTCATTTGCTGCTTTTATGTCCCCGACGACGAATTCTCACAATTCTTGACCAACACTAGCGATTTTGGGGGAGAAAAGGGTAGTATAAGTTGGAAGATCGACGAAGAAATAATTTGACTGCCCAAAATCCCCTTTAACCAATACACAGTGTCAACGAAAAACCTTGAAATCCTGGAAACTCATGAGTGTTACCGTCCCCTCCTACATAACATGTAAGTAGAAGTTAGGTAGTTAGGAAACAATGACAATCTAGAACTGGCCAGGGTTACTAGCTGCAGTAGGTTAGTTCCTCTTTATTTAGAGTAAGGTTTTACCTTTTTAAGATTTTTCCCAACCCGTGAAAAACTAGTTTTTCAGTCAGTCTCATCTCAATGGGATTTCAGGAGTGTTATCATTTTTGCGATCAAGAAAGCAGATGGAAAATAACGGGAAACAGTCAGATGTGAAGGTTATATTGTCCAGTTGAAGATGTGAGACTGCAGTGGAGTGCTTGGAGTTGCAGCAGTTTTTACAGCGAAAGAAGCCTAAAAACATGGGGAGTATTTTTATTTTCAATCATGAGTGTTACACTAATTACAAGTGTTTTTAGTGCTCAAACAAAATAATCCGATATCAAGAACCAGACTGCTTGGTGACAGGTTTCAAACAGTAGCCATCCCCGAGTTTTGTCACTTCATCATCCTGTGTGACGTCATTTTTACTGGAAATTCTCATGAGTGTTACCTCTCAGGAGTGTGACCAAGGATGGGTAAAAAATATATAACATACAACATCAATGAAAAACTCACTGTTCATCTATAGAACACAAATCTGCAATATACAATGAGTATTATTTGCCGATCTAACCTCATTTTTGACCACTTTCATATTTCACGTCTTCGAGGTTCTCAAACGACCCAAAGCGGCAAATGAAATGAGAATGACCCAACAAACAACTTTCCAAGTCTCGAAATGTGGTTGAAAAACTCTGCGAACCACAGCATATACACAGCATTTTTGTGTATTTGGTTAAAGTTGCCTTCATTCCATATTGAAAAGTACTTACTTCGTAAAAATTCTCTGAAGTTGGATTTCCCTACTGGCTTTTTGGTGACTTTGGCAGCAGTTGATACGGACGGTTTCAAAGGTTGAGGTTTTACAACCTGCACGGCTTCCCAATTATTCTCTCTAAGGGTTTGTAAATCTCGGACTCTTTTTTTCAACGCTTCCACCTGCAACAATACATATAATGTTTACAATCAAATATTTTAAAAACTAATGCAAATAGACACGAAGCAACTAGCACAAAAGAACAAGGTAATACTTCTGTTTATAGCCCCCACTACTGCAGTATTACAAAATAGGGAAAGGTGTTCTTGGTCTGAGAGTTGGAAGGGTGGAACTAAAATTTCTGACGGTAGGGTTAATAGTCAGTAGCACTTCACTTTGAAATAGGATGATTTTTTACCTGCACGCTCATCATCTCCCAAAATCCATCGAGGTCTTCAGGCTTAACCGCAGGCTTGGCAGGCTGGGTTGTGTTGGTCCTTGTCTGAGGGACCCTGAAAAGTGTGGCACACTCATCAACAAGACCACGGAATTGCTCGAACTTTGATGAGACCATTAGCTTGATGCCACCAACGGTCGAATCGATCTCACCACCAACACTTTCAGGAAGGTCGGCAGTTGACGTTCTTATCGCAGCCCATTCATCAGCCAAATCTAGCAACCTACGAGATTCTGCATAGAGCCTTTCTCTGGAAAATATAGATTAAAAGTTGAATTTAAAGAAATATATTTATTAACAGGTAAAGGATGATTATTAATTTGGAAATTAAAGAGATAAGTCTGAAAATGAGATTCCTGCATAGATCACTGGGCCAGAATAATATATGCACTATCATGCTTAAGGCCTCTCGTCCACTGGGAGCGGAAAGCTGCGAAAAGTGGCGAAAACGAATTCGGCCGAATCCGCACGAAAACGGTCGAACGATCCAAACACGTGGCTCGGTAGGGGAGCGCGTCCACTGGGCCCTTACCGTTCGTCCGTTTTCGTCCGACCACGTGCGAAGTGCGAATGGATCCCATTCTGTTGGGATTTTTCGGACATCAAGTTGTGAACGAGTGCGAACTTGGACTGTGTGAACCAGTGAAAATGGACTGTGAAAAGTTAATTTTGCTTGTACAGGAAAGGAAATATCTGTGGGACCAAGAGGAAACGAACTATCATATGCGGCATATACAAAGACGATTCGATTTCGATTTTAGAATGTATGTTGTCAAGAATGTATTGAAATGTATCCTTTCTCATTCGAAAATAGGAAAAGTGGTGGTCATCGTGGATTTGAAGATCATGCCACAAATGAGAAAATGCACCGAACTTGTTCCTTTTGGCATTTATGTGATTCACCCACATTTCCCGTCTTTGCTGATTTCACCTGTGCTTGATACGTCGATGAATCAAAGGTGATAGTTCCAAAGCGAAAAATTCTTCATCAGAATAATCAGAAAAGCTGTTCCGAAGAGCCATCTCGTCTATTACGAATCTGGACGAATACTGAGCCAATGGACGAGAGGCATTCGCACGATTTCGGACGAACGGCGTTCGTCAAAATTCGTTGCTTCGCAGTTAGCAGCTTTCCGCTTCCAGTGGACGAGAGGCCTAACATAGAAATCCACACATGAAAATTGTATTGTGCAGAGACTACAACGGAACCACAAGTAAACTTACCGATGGAATGAAGGGCCATTCGGTGGTTCAGGTAGACTCTCAAATACGACAATATTTTTCCTTCCTGAAACATTCAGAGAAAACGTCTTGAAACATATTTTGAACGCAGGTTAGAGCTAACTCAAAAATGGCTGCAATGAGATTCAAATTAACGACTAATTTTCCTATTACTACAAATATCCGTTTTTAAACTAGGAAGATTAAATTATACGTTTGAAGGTATGAATATACAGGTCTACGTGTAGTCACGGGTGATCAAGAAAATGGTGGTGACTCTTGAAAGACTTACCATTCTATAATCGATTATTTCTATACGCTATACTTACTGCTAGTAGGTACACACAAACAACAATGGGAAATGAATTTCGAATCACGCTATACCCAAGATAATAATGAAAAGTCAGGAAATGAGTTGATTTTGAGAATAATTTATTTGATTTTGAGGAAGATGTGATATGTTGACTGGCAGGGGCCATCAATTGTCAATAGACCAATCATAGCACGTTTTTGGAACTATGTCATCAATGGATTTTGGAGATTTGGAGACTCCACTCTAAGAAACCTCACACGTTTTGGTGGAGAACATGTTCAACAATGGTATTTACTTTAGGTAACCGTTGACACACTAGGTAAGAAAAAATAATTTCTACAGTGCCTTTCTAATTTGGAGATCTACAAATATTTCTGTCAAGACGAAGCTCCACCTGTTCTACTCAAATGTTAAGTCGGTACTCCTATATTCATGTGAAACCTGGATGGTTAAAAAATCTTGACTGGAAAATTCCAGGTTTTTGTGAACCAATTACCGATGCTCAAGACAAATCCTGGGAGTATGGTGGGTAGATGTGATTTCCAATGATGAATTACTGAACAGAACCTACCAGCTACTCTCTGTTGAGATAGAAGACAAAAATGGAAGTGGATAGGTCACACCATAAAAAAAGCTCACTGGGCAAAAGAGCAGGAGACATTAGACTGGAACATTCAAGGATATCACAGGCGTGGGCGACCCAGAACATCGTGGGCAGAAGACGATCCATCGAGGCAGAAGCAAGGCTAGCTGGTAAAATTTGGAGAGAAATCAAAGCTTTGGCTGGTGATAGGGCAGGTTGATGAGAATTCATCGAGACAATATGCTTCTCTTAGACTGTCTATCTACTGTTTAGCCTGCTAACGTCATGAATACCAAGGGAAGTAAAACAAAACATATAAATAAAATAGAAATTTGCATCTGGGTTGTGTCAGAATCGTTTACATCCAATTCACAAGCAGATGTTATGAGGTTAATTTAAGCAGTACAAGGTCCCCCCCCCCCCAAGACCAGCTGTGGAAAAAGTCTGGAAGAATAGATAAATACTGTCGTATGAAAGGAGCGACGTTTAGCACTCCCCTTGACAAGGATGGAATACGAAAGACAAGACAACACCCAGCAGATATTAGGGGTTTCACACAACCCATCACATGTGTTACGGTTGATTCTAAGTACTCCCATAAAAATAGGAGAATAAAAACAAAAATCTATCTAAATCCAAAGAATTGAGAACCACTACTGAATTATTGAGGCAACTCTATCAAGAATACAAGCTAATTTCCAAACTATAAGAAGGTAACACAGTTTGACACCTAATGAGCTGGAAAAAGATCGACTGAAAGATGATTAATCTCTATTGGATTATGTACCTCGATTACGCGATCTGGCTAGCCCTCCAGTAACTAGTCTAGGGTCGTCTGAGCGGTTCTCTTTATTGTTTTTTGACTTCTTCACTGCCATAGGCTGTAATGTACAAGCGACAAAAATAAGAAAAATAGCAACCGTATCCTACAAGAACAACGTAAATATAATTTTGATTTGGTTCTTTGTAGGTGTTCTTTAATGCAGCTGATAATACAAGATTTAGATCTACCTGCTTCGGGATAGCACCAGTTTTCTTCCCATCGACTCCATCATTCGGATGCTATTGAACAAATAAACAGTCACATGAACAAGGAGTCATTTTTAAGATAATAAGCTTAATTTTGTATTCGACAGTACAGAAATCTGGGCGGATTGTTAAACCTCATGTGTTGCTTCTCAGTTCGAGAACACAGGAGTGAAGGTGTGCATATATCTCAAAAATGAGAAAATTCAGAAATAGCAATAGCTTAAACTTACATGATTATTAAGCTCTCTGAATCTAGGCCTTGCAGATCTGGATGAGGCACTACTTTGACTATTCAAACTCTGAAAACCAAATGAAAAAAATACTATAATCCTTTTATTGTTTGAGACGTCTTTATTGTTTATTTTTCTATGGTTAACCTGATAGCTACCGAGCGATCGCGCGCCCGTCTCCCGCTGTAGCCCGAGACACTGTGGTGCCATCTCACCCTCCAGCCCAAGCTTTTTCAGCCTTTTCCCGACGGTTTCGTGCTGCGTTCCCCCCTCTATTTTCGCCAATCCCGTCATACTTCATGCTACATTGTTCACTTAATGTTTTTCTTTGAAATACAAGTTTTTCCCCGTTTTTTTTTTTCTTTGTGTGGATTAAGTTTCATCATAACCCATAACCAAACAATGTTTCGCTAGTTACATTGTCTTTTTTGTTTATATATTTCTATTTTCAACATCTGAATATAGTCATTAAGATTACAATTCAGCTTATGAATAAACGGAATGCACTGTAGCTGTTTATTGTTTACGCAAAGGAGAATAAGTGTGTTTCCCATCCCTCTTTCTCATTTCTTTCTGATTTCTGATTTTTACTTTCTGATCTTTCTGCGATCTTCCGAGTGACACTAAAACTAACAAGGCCGATTATGACGTCAATGATGTGTCTCGGATACCCAAGTAAACACTATCTAAAAAATAAGTTCATTAGCCTCGCAGATAGATGGCAGACAAGTTCAGATCGCGTGATGGTGCGGCTCGCGCGTAAACACGGCCCTGGGACCAGGGGCTATATCGGAGTTTTGCGCGTAAACACAGGCCTGGTAGGACGGCTACGCTGTTGCTTTGCGCTTAAACATGGCCGTGGTAGCGATCAGGTTAATTCACTTTTATTCTCCAATTTCAAACATTTCTGACGGAATGAGAAGATCTATATAGGAATTGCCCACAAATGGCTCATTTATTTAAGAAAATCAAACATTTTCTTTTTCATTATGAACTTACCTGCGTGGAATCAGTGTTCTGAACTAACTCGAGGTGACGAGGTGCAAATCCATTTTGCGTGGAGGCATTTCGAGAATAAACAGACTGCATATTGAAGTTCATTCGGTATGGTGAAGTGCCTAAATGAAAAAAAAAATTATAAAACATCAATAGGACATTAACACATTGGAAAGAGTTTGGAGGACGGGGGATATATCAAGTACTGACAGTCCTTTTTATAGCCTGCTTCTGCTAATTTTTTTGGACGTGCATCCAGTCAAAGACAATTAAAGCGAACAACAGAATTGCAAGTCAAATCCATTGTATTGAAAGTAGAAGTTCAACAGGACAATTTTGAACGTTCATCACTGTGCACAAATAAGATAAAATCAGGACCGTCGCACTGTGATGTTCAAGGAAAACTCTCAAAGTCGAAGAGGTTTGATTACATTGGCCTCATAGCTCAACCCGTTGGAGCGTTGCAACTGAAGATAAATTTCTCTTTAGTGAGAAGGGACATGAGTTCGAACTCTGTCCGAGGTATTAAGCATTTTTGGGACGTAACATTTGACGCACTCAGTAGAACCTGAAATAATACGAAACAATAATTAATTAAATCCCTCTTGAGCCAAAAGACTGTAAACATCACATTCCCTGGCGTTGTATCTTTCTCTTCCTTACTCACTTGAGTCAAATTACACCATGACAGCGCGACCTCACTCGACTTCTGAACTTATTCTAGTGTGCATCTGCTGAGCCAGTGGCCTGCAGTTTCACACCGTCGTTCGTCCGACCCCAAACCAGCCGAGACGGCTAGTATGACTCTCGGCCAGTAAGACTCCAGGGAAATGTTATGTTCAAGGAAAACTCTCACAGTCGAAGAAGTTTGATTAAATCGGTCTCATACATAGCTCAACCCGTTGGAGTGTTGCAACTGAGGATATATGTAGTGAGAAGGGACACAGGTTCGAACTCTGTCTGAGGTATCAACTGTTTTTAGGCTGTAACAGCGCCAAAAAAAGGTGGGATTGGTGAAGCTCAAAATTTCCCAACGTCTCAGACTGAAAATTCCAACTCAAGTGACTAAAAATTCCCACTACCTACTTTTTTTAAGATGGCAAATAAGTATGTTTGACCATGGATATCTTCAGTATGGATATGATCACATCAATAATCATAAGTATAAGTACTTTCGAGTGTTTCCGGGTTTTCCTGAGCGCTAACTGCAACCATTCACCCATCTTCAAGCGTTAATTTGCTTCTGAAACTTTCGAAAGCTCTACGAAGGAAGTAAAAGTTTTCAGTAGGACTCCAGTCAAAATCATACATGAATAAGTATGAAAATTGCCAAGAGAAAGAAAACAAAGTTCATCCTGGTTTGAAGAAAATGGGAGGTAGAAGAGAGGGGGAGAGGGAGGTACGTATTAAAGAATGTAAAATGGATAAAGATGACTGGGTACGAATTATCGATCAAACTAACAATGCTAAATTTTGAAAACTTGATCCGACATGAGTGATCGAATGAGTTGAAAAATATTGACTAAATTCAGCAAAAAAGGCACATGAATCCTCCCCCATTATTAGCTCATTTGTTTCAACTCTGACAGTAGTACTTTTAGGCAAAAGACGCTAGACTCATTGAACCAATCAAAAACATATTAGGTATAAGGTAGCTATTATCCAACACACTGATACCTACAGATTTACACACATCATATTCACACTCACGCACACAAAAGGCGCTTTTTTAGGGAGGCTCAGGCCTACTTTTTGATAGTCTCCAACAATTTTACATCTTTGCGAAATGAGAGCAGGAAGAGAGATGAAGAGGGAGGAGGGAGGGAGAGAGAGAGATAATCCCAAACAGAAACGAATGCAATAGCCGAGTTTCTTTTAGAAATTCGATAATAATTTGATTCGTTTCAAGTAAATTGCAAGTTGGCAAATTAGCATGATAATAATAGCAAATCATTCTTCCTCCTTCGAAATGGACAAATTAGACATTATCCAGGTTGGAAGATTGAAAAGGCTGATTGGGAATAGGAAGGAGGAGAGAAGTGTAGAAATTGGCGAACGGAAAATAAAAGTTGACGAATGAGTCCAACCCACGCATTTTATGTTTTTAAATAAAAATAGATTCCATTCTAAGAAATTTGATACCAGCCGCACTCTCCTACGCTGATTAGTTTATATTCCATGATTTTTCAAAGTTAGCACTGGTGGCGTCACAATGAGTGGCAGGGGGGTCTCGCACAGGCGGGAGGGGTGCTCTGACGTCACCAGTGTGCGAAACTCTTCGTAGGAGAGTGCGGTTGATGCCAAACCTCCTGGGATGAACTCTTCTTTCATTTAAAAATAGTTACATTTTTTTCGCACCTACGGGTAACGCTCATTGGCAAGTTGGGAGTTGAATAATTTGAAAATCTTACAATAGATTCCATCTCAACGAGTTGAGGGATGGAAAATTTTCCAAGTTAGAAAATTAGGGGGTTAGAAAATAGAAGTG
The DNA here is from genome assembly GCA_030762985.1 of Adelphocoris suturalis. Classification (NCBI taxonomy): domain Eukaryota; kingdom Metazoa; phylum Arthropoda; class Insecta; order Hemiptera; family Miridae; genus Adelphocoris; species Adelphocoris suturalis. The sequence continues at coordinate 127,073,295 of CM061041.1, forward strand.
GATAGAGGAGAATTTGGAAGACGGAAAATCAGAAGATGAAAAATTAGCAAGCTATGAATTAACGGCGTTCAAATATCTTTAAAAGTTTAAAAGTTGGCCAGTTGATTTAACGAAAAAGTTGGGGGGGGGGGGGTAGGCCCCCCTAGTGCGACGGCCCTGGATAAAATCAAACTGTTTATTCAAATTCAAAATACATAATGGCTGTTGGTTACAAACTTACCTGCATGGCGAGAGCGGACGAAACGATTGAATGGCGGTCTGTTATCCATTGCAGTGCTTTTTGATCTCTTCACGCTGGGTGAATCTGGAAAATATAGCCTCATAAGAAATAAATATATATTTTGATCAAATATGCTTAACTTAGATTGTAGCCAGACGTTGTCCCTGTAACCCAGTTAGGGAATTTCAAGTTTTTAGTCTAGGTGGCTACTCAATATCAGAGAGGATATCTTGGTGTTAAATTTTAGGCAGCATGATGTCGAGAGCCAAAACTGTGAAATTTGCAGCAGTGGAGAGATTGAAAACGCTTTTCATTTTATACGGAGATTCAGAGCACTGAGTTCTGTTAGGCTTCGTTACCTGCTGGCTGATCACTTGGAAGTGGGAAATATATGTGGAAATGCTTAAAAAAAAAAAAAAGGCGATTACAGTCTCTTGAAGTATTGCACATTGGCTTGGCACTTGAAAACTGAGACCATGAAGGATTATACCCTCATATCTAGGTAAAATAATCCAATATGTACTTTGTGCATGTTACTAATTATTCCATGTCAAATTTTATTCTCATTAATATTGTAATAACTTTTGTTATGACAGTTTTTGGGGGTTCTTGAGAGTCGGTCAGGCAATAATAAAATTCAAATATTCAGGGCAAACGTTTCGATATATTTATACATCATCATCAGGGCTCGGAAAATTTATGCAGCTGCTTACACGGTCATCTAGTATTTTGTAACACATTCATGTATGCACATATACTGACGAGTGAAAACATGAAACACGTGAACATGTGAAAAACGTGAACTTGTGAAAATTTGAAAAACGTGAACATGTGAAAATTTGAAAAACGTGAACAAGTGAAAATATGAAACAACACACGAAAACATGTGACCATCAGCTATTACTCTTAATGAAACTCTCGATGTATAAATACATCGAAACGTAGGCCGTGAAGATTTGAATTTTATTATTGCCAGACCGACTCTCAAGAACCCCAAAAAACTGTCATAATGATCACCTAGCGGTCAATAAACTAAACCATATTTATAACTTTTGTTGTCCATCTTATTTTTTTTTCTCTGACTTCTAGTGACAAAGAAGTCATAAAAATGTTGAGTTTCTAGTTTTCAAGAAATCGATTAAAAATGTTGCAATTATTCGGAGAAAAAATTATCAAATTCTCTAGGAAGGTGAAACCTTTCAGACGGTCCTATGTGGCCGTGAATAAATCGCATTCCGGCTCATTCTTAATAATTAATATTTTCACTTATTGTGATTCAATATAACTTTTTTTTCATTCATGCATTCGTTCATTCATAGTTCTATCAATTTTGAATTGGTTGCTTACCATAATTTTGCTTTAGTTGCCTACCATAATTTTGCTTTATTTGACCTACCATAATTTAACCCTGGTTCACTCTCCATCTCACCTACACGTTTGTTCATGTTACATGGATATAAAAACGAAAATAAAATTATCAACTTCTCCCAAGTAACTATATTCAAAAACCTTTATTGAGATATCCATCTTTCTATCTTCCTCCTCATTTCAACCACTTGCATTGCTCTCCTTAGTTTTACGCAATACTTAATTTTACCCATTACTTGTCTTTGCTTAACAGGCTATATGATGCCTTTATTTCAGAACCGTTAAGTTTTTCCTTATCCTGGAAAAAAAAATTATACCTATTTCTCAGAATCAGATAATGCTTTAGAATCAATAATGCTGATAACAGCCACTCTACTTCTCATGCTAGACAATGAGGACAGGCTGGATTCGAATCGCAATTGCAGCAAACCTGGTGGCATGTCCAACTAATCTGAATTTTTACTAAAGGCCGTACCACACTTGCATTTTTTCAGCTTTTTTCGCGCATTTTAAATGCTCAAACGTGAAGAATTCTAAGTGCTTTTTTCCAAGGCCAGCTTTTTCGACCATTGCGCAACCTGACGGAGCATTTTTAATATCAATTGGGAAAATACATGTTCTAATTTTTACCTCAACGCGAAAAATGCTAAAACTTAACCCTTGGGAAGGTAACAATTCAATGGAAAACCCCTAGGAGCCCTAACCTGACAGACTTAATAAAACTGCATTCCGCCAGAATGTGCTGTTTTTGCACTTATTCCTCTTCAACATCCACAGCTGATCTTGGAGATCAGCAAAAAAGCACTTTGCCTTCTTCACGTTCCAGCATTAAAAATGCGAGAAAAAAGCTGAAAAAATGCAAGTGTGATACGGCCTTATTGACTCCTTGATGTTATGTAATTTTGAGATGCGAGCTTGCGAGTATCCAGACCACCAAACAACCAATCCAATCCCATCAACTAATCCGAATTGGACCGAACCTACCTCCATACCGCCAGGTCCACTGCGATCACGATTCGAATCTGGCCTGCCCCCATTGTCTTGTAGGTACTTTTCATTTCCTAAGATCTAGTTTACAGGTATATCTTGAATGTGGGTTTTGAGACTTTCATTGCATAAAATTTTAAATATAAATCTAAATGCAAGCAGTCTTCAAAATGATATTCCGTAAATTATAAAACCTTGAAATGTAAAAACTGGTTTCACGGTTGCCAAGCTATCAATTGACAAGGAGAACATCAAATATCATTGATTATCTCCAAATGTTGCAATAAAGAAATTATTTGAAATTAAATAACAGCATGTACTGTTATGTAACATATTAATGAGATCGTTTTAAAGACACGCAGAACATCCCGAACCTTCAGATTCATAGATGTGAAGTAAGCATCCTCTAAGCAACAAGAAACAAGCAGGTAGGTTATTTATACCATATCGTGATCAATAATAATTATTTAGGAGTACCTAGGCACTTTAATGCGACAACATTATGGTCTTTAGCCGTAAAAGTATGAGCAACCTATTAAACTGCAAGGGCTGAAATTGACCCTCCAATCTTTACCAGTCGAATGAACTACCTCATTGAAGTGACCCAATAAACAGGAATAATTTGATGATAAATAAACGCAAAATTAGATTGCAAAACAGAGTATAAATGGCATTGAATACTTACTCCTATAGCGAGGTCGACTGAGTCTGTCGTAAGGATTTCTTTTTTCTGAAAAATTAATAAATGAAATAAATGGAAAAGCAGCAAAGTAGGTCATAGGCTCATTTACTGTTTGTATGCAAGTATGTATTCAATATTTTAAATTAACCATAGGTACCTAACATAATAAGTGCTCACGACTTCAAAATGAATGCAGTACAAATCTTTAAAAGGGCATTGAACCTGTAGGATTAGTATGCAAATGCGAGATATATATAATTTAGCACCGTTCTTAAACAGTTTGGTTAGAACTGAAATCCCGTTGGATAAACTTTAATGCCAGTTAATCCGAGATTTTCCTGAAAAAAATTCTTGTTAAAAAAAAGATATTTCAGCAGGTATTGTGAAAACCCGAAAACAGAAAGATATGCCCAAGTAACTTCTTCATCTATTTTCTTGATTTTCAAATATTGGAAGCTTTGCTATAGATTTAAAGAAAAATTTTCAAACTTGGAAGCGAAATTGGAATTATTTTCCTTCCCCAATCCCGTTCAGTCTTCTACAACTCCAACAAATTGCACACAACGTCTCAATCTTCTAATCACTCCGTTCTGTTTTCCAAGATTTCCCCAGTGAAGATTTGACAAATGACCAAGATTTGAAGTGAATCGGCTACCAGCTTTGTCAAATGAATTGAATACATTGAAATAGAAACCACTTTTGAAGAGTGGTTCTACAATTTATACGAATATCCAGCCAAAATAATCAAATTCAGTGGAAGGTGAAATACACCAAAAGGAAAGATACCTTCTAGGTTTTGTTTAATTTCCTTGATTGAAGTTTCCAGCTTTGTGAGTTTTTCTGAAAGAAAGAATGAAATTGCGTGTATAAATGTACATATATAGAATATTAATTGATAACAGACAATTATTAGAGAACAAGTCGATGACTGAATAAATATGTAGGTACCTTCTAAAACGACGACAATTTCTTTCAATGGTTTCAACGCTTCTGATGTACTACTTCTTCTTTCAGCTCGCTTAGACAGATCTAAGAAATACATATTAGATGAATAATTTATCAGTGTATTTATACAGCCACTAAACTTGTGGAGTATACAAAGATTTATTATATATCTCATAAACATTATTGTTATTTTGTTTCAAACTTTCGGAGCCAAAACATTCAGTTACCTATTGAAATCTTACTATAAATCAAAATTTAGCAACATACCTCCAAGGGTAGCTAAACACAGATGTCATACGACCAAGCGCTATGTAAGACTCTGAATGATTTGGGGGCCACCGTTTGACTACCGCAGAACCAAACTGAAAGGGTGGAGCCGAGGGCGTATCTGTTTGACTCCCAGTGGCTTACAGTCAGGATGAAAAAGTGTCTGCCCGATCCAGTTTGACTCCCACAGAAAAACTCGTGCATTAGTGTTGGCTTTGAAATATCTGATTTGTCAATAAACAAGGTGATAGCAGATAAATCTGCAGATTTTGCCCTACAGAAAATGCATGCAAATCCTCCAACACGAACTACAATGAGAAATTTAACCACAATCACCCGAACATATATTTAACGGTAGAAATGCGAGGAAGAATTTCGATGATGAGTAACAGAAAGAAGAAAAGGAGAGAGGTCGACGTAGGGCTGTATATTGACGACTAACCTTTATTAGCTTGTTAGTCTATTCCCTCCCCCAAAAGGATGCTTCCGTACAAAAGATACCAAGCCACAAAACGTATGGTATCATGGCCACAATAGTTGAAAAAAGCCAATAGTTGGATTCTCTCACTCTTTTCGACTGTGTATGGGAGTGAGATGCTTCTGCTCGGCTTGGCAGACTTTAGTTCTGCATTTGTAAGAAATAAGTAACGCAAATGTCATTGTATGATATAATTTCAAGAGAACGACATTCATAATGGAACACACATAGTTTCACAAAACAGGATTATAAAGGTATGAAACAGTGTTACATACTTTGTACTGGTCTCCTGTTAAGTTGTGTTGTTGTTAATAGTAGGCAATGGTCGTGGGTTCTAGTCCTTATATAGAAATGAAATTTGGGAGTCAACCAGTATCACATTTCAGAATCGATCAAAGCCAGGAGCCAAACGGTACTGTCATTTTTGGTTCTGCTGGAAGTCAACCGGGCTCGTTGAAGGCCACTGAGAGCCAATTGGGAATCCCTTCAAATCTTCCTTCAAAGCCAGCATGTTCTCTTAACATGAAGAAACATGAATAGATTTTTTCCATGGTTGTAAGTTAGTCTTTTGATTAAAACCACCAAACAAGATCATGCACCAAAACGTTTTCCTTTGCTAGTCAATGCATCAAGTTTGAACGTCTAGTAAAGAATCATATCACTTGTGGTGAATAAATTTAATAAAGAAAACCAGGTGAATGGACATTGTATCTATTGTTGTCTGAGGGGAAGAGGGGGGCTGTACATTAGGCAGTTGGCTATAGCCAATTTGATTTCTCCTCTCATCCCCACTGTGCTCCCTTTCACTTTTGACTGCTAATTTATTAGATTATTCCTCGTAGTCCCCTTCATTTTCCTGGGTCAATAAAGCTCTAGTGCTGGCCAATTAAATTTGGAACTTCAATAAGCATCAGAAAGACAAACCAAACGTAAATTACTGTTTATGTGTGTAGATTAGTAGGAAGAGTCATGATAGAAATAAAAAATGGTATACCCTCGCTTCTTCTAAGCCTAAATTTTTCTGTAAATGTTGAATTCTGCAGAACCTAACAAATGCCAACAGAGCTCTCAATAATATGTCGTTATTAAAATAATTCGTGATCCAACTAACAAAATGAAAAGAATGAGTTTTGGAAAAGAAATAGAATAAGTAAAAAACACCTGAACACATCCTTGGTGTCTGCAAACAAAAAACTATTCACTCATTTTCATTATGACAATCATGTAGAATGTATAAAAATGTTCCAAGTGCGTCTGGTGTATTACATGAGTTCATCCAATCCAGAAACAAGAGCACTATGTGCTGAATCCGAAATCCCAAGATCCCTTCTGGTATTGCAGAGAGAAGACATGTTCTAGTACTTGAAATAGCAATACATCACTTTACAAAAGTAATGACTGTTGATAGTGTTGATTCATGAAATCCTGTTTCAGTCATAAGCTCACAAACCACAGAAAAAATGTTAGAAGACGGAGAAATTGTAACGGTCGTCATGACAGTCAGCACCCTATCTTATATCTGGACATTAGTGGATGATATACTACAGAAGTGGTTCCATATGGGAAGGGAAGATTCAGAGAATATCCTGTCACTGGGCCACGCGATTGTCACTCTGCAAGTGACAGATTCTAACCTAAAGCATCTAGACCCAACTACATTCAACCCAGCGAACAAATCAACGCTTCTTGAAGAACTAGGATTGCTTTTCAGGTATCCTACTGGTTCAAAAATTATTTATTTACTTCTTTACTGCCTCAAATATGAGAATTTGTTAATGATCAAAACTGTGAAAAAATGTTTATGATCACACAGAAAATGAGCTCACATTATATAAATCTCTCTCCTTCCATCACCCAAACTTAGACACATCTCTTGCCTGTGATAGTATCCCACATCTACTCCTTTCTTTCCTTTGAATGTCATGAATATCCAACTAAAGATACTAAGTAAAACCACTTCTTAATTTTCAGTTGCAGTTACTTTTTATATGACACTTTTCGCTGGAGGTACAGAGGCCCAGCTTCCAAAATAATGCTTTCTCACCACATATGCTCAATATTTGCAATCGTGAACAACCTGGCAGGCAAATGCTGGGGTACCCACGGCAATATGGCACTACTTGTACTGGAAGGGTCAAATCCTATGTTACACATGCGCAGAATCCTCATTGGCGAAGGTCTTAAATCAAACAACTTGATCTACACGATCACCGAAGGGGCGTTTGTACTAAGTTTCATCACTTTCCGCTTCATTCTGGGATCTCAATACGTGATGTTCATCAGACACGCAAATGCTCCAAAATATTTAATCAAAACAGCATACATGTTGTTTGCTATTTCTTCAGTTTTTCTCGTGCGAATTGTGATAATACTGAAGGGAAAATTCGTAGCAGCAAACAAAGGAAATGAATATAAACTAGCAAACTCGCCTCATTCCAATAAAAGAAAGCTGATCAAATAAAATGTTACCAGTTTATTTAAATACTAAATAGGTTAAATGACATTTATAATTGACGTAACTTGCATATTATGTTTCGACATCACTAGCTAATCGAGAATTCTTTAAATAGTCTTAGACATTGGGGTCAGACACTAAACAAGTTGACGTGAAATAAAAGTTATTCTGGTAGTTGGTGAAACACAACAGAGACAAGTCTGTCAAATCAAATATTGATAGTAGTTGAATTGTTTAAATTCTCGGATTCTGTACAACCTGTAAATAAGCAGGTTCCAATCAATGAAAAAATTCTTGTAAAACATATGGGTGGTGTTGAGGAGGGGAATAAATGTCACCTTGTCGTCATATGAAGACACTTCTGGAGATGATATATATTTGTCAAGTACCTATGTGGATAACCCACTGAGAGGCTTGCTGGTGGCCCAGAAAAGGGAGTGGCATGATCTATTACTGGCATAGTTAGAAGTGAGTGGTGAACGATGACCCAGACCAATCGGGTCAGAATTTCTACTGCGTTCCCATTCACTCCATCAGAGAGATAGCGAAACCCTCAAGTACCAAGGGTACTTGACTCGGGCCTCCGAATCTCTCTTGGGTCATTCCTTGGTATCCTTCCATTTGGACTATAAGAGGCCAAAGTGGATATTATCCGAGGGGACCAGGGGGTTCTTATTCTGCAGCCATTCCTAAGGCTTATTGTTTTTTCTGTTGGGATGTCTGTCCGATCAGAATATCAGATTGAAGAGGTCAATCCCTTTGAGGTTAAGACAGTGATTCCAATAGTTAAGTACCCAACACTTATTTATAGGTATTAATGAGATCATCTACGCAACAGTTCAAACATCATTTATCGTACATCGACAGTAATGTATATATCTTTCATGGTCGGACTTAGACGTGTATATTAAACAAAATAAAGCTCGAAGACAGGTGTGCTGCTCAAGGTCAGTCTAGTAGGCCACAATCCACACACATACATTTGAAGTGGGGGCTTTAGTCAAACATTATAGGTTTGTATGTACAGTGAGTCCCGAACGGTTCTGAACTGACCACGCCCCTTTTTGGCTGTATGCACAGCGACCGAACGAGTTCGGGATTTTTAGTTCGCTGTTCACAGAGCCAGTGCGGGACTGTCCAGAACACGTTCTATCGGTCCGGGATTTTTTTTGGAACTTCTAGTCCCGCTCATGCGCAGTAAACTATTTACGCTCCGCCCCCTACGATTTCCCCTGTGGGCTCGCAAGTGGAGATTTGTTGATGTTGTTTTCGGCAATACTGTCTGCGTCATTATATTGATTACATTGATTTTCGGTAACTGATATTGTGACTAAGTCATTAGTTTGATAGCAAACAAAATTCTAGTGCTATATAATCAAATATAACACAAATTGACCTATGTCAATTTGCTCTTTTGGTCATACTGCACAAATGGAACATTTAGTGAATTTGCGAGGAAAATGTAACTACTTAATGCAATGTCTAGAATAATTTTACAAATTAAATTTAAATTCGTGAAAATCCGTTTCAAGGTATTTTGAAACGATTCTTGGATTTCAATACGTCTGTTCTCTTCTGTGTAAGGCTCAGTTCGGAAATTCGTGAAACTATTTGCTTCCGAGACTTTTACCAAACTAGAAAGGCTCATCAAGTTCCTACAGTCTCAATCGGAAATTTGTGGAACTCGTTAACGGCCGAAGGTTAGGTAAGTACCTACTTCATTACAACATTACTAGCTACTTCACAGAAATTCTTGTGAGCCGAGCCTCTTCTATTTTATTCTTCTTTCAATATTACCTATATTGAATATTCTAAAAAGTTGGGGGAGCAATATGTTCAGTTGACGGGTGCGAAGAAACTATATACTTAGGTACCGCTCACAAACAACTTCTCATTTTTAGCGAATTTAAAAAAATATTTTCCGCTATAATTGCATTTGTTTTAATTTTAATTTATTGAAATACGACTCGTATTTATTACCTTGGCAGTCCGATTTGGAACCAAGGTATATTCGGAATGTCAGTTTGACAGCACAGATTAACAAAACACTAAAAAGTCTGGCTGCCTTTGACTTCAATGGTTCAGCCGTTCAATTTTGAAAAGAATCCTATTGAGAAGAAGGTTACGAGTGAAGGTTATCAGTTCCGAATCGGTTCGAAACGCGTATGGACTGCGAGGAGTAATGAACCAGTTCTCATCCCCTCCCTCGCCGGTCCTCCTTCGAACCTAGTTCGATTCTGAACAGGTCCAGGACTCACTGTACATACAAACCTCAAATATATAGGTACCTACCATGAATATGCACAGCTGCGGCACCACTCTGTTCAATCAAATTAGCGTTCTTTCTTCGCTCTTCCAAGCACTCATCAATGTTTCATCCTTCTCCTTTCGTCCGACTGTTTAACTACCGAGTCTACCAATATAATCTCTACTTACAACCGAAGGTTTCACTACCAGGTTGTAAAACTCCTTTTTACCAACAGTTTCAGTACCGGAGAGAAGTCCTATTGTAATCAACGGTTTCATAGCTAGACTACACTCGTTTTCATGAGACGTTCCAAACCCGACGCGAGCACCTCCCACCCTAATGCTTTTTTCCCTCCGTTTGTTCCCCGCTGGGTAACAACCGAACAGCTGAACCGTCTTATCACTTATCTTATTGTTTAGGTTCTATTTAGGTTACAGTACTTTGACATATGTTCCCCCGCATGTATGTTCCTCAGTTTCAACATGCTATTTTGTTACCATTGCACATACCAAACGAAGAGGAAATTCAATCTTCGCCGGCACATAGAATCTTTGCATGGTTCGGACATAGAATGAAATTTTTATGTTCAGGAAAATTTCTTGAGTTTTATTACTCGTTTACTGTGATTCTAGTTTACTCTTTTCTAAGTCACTCTCCCTTCTAAGTCAGTTTCTAAGTCACATGGAAAATGAGTGGTGGTAATTTACTGTTCCTCCTACATAATAAAATTAAAGCTTTATTGTTCTATTAATTTGTCATTTTGCATCGATTTTATTTTCCCTACTCCATTTGAAATATGTGTTCAGATACAATGAATCAAAAGGTTGAAGATAGCAATAAATTTTATAGTTAAAAATGTTAACGTAATAAGTTGCTCCAATTTCAAAATTTATGAACTCGAGAAATGTCAAAAAATTCGTTAAGCAAATTTTCTTTTATAATTTAACTAGCGTTCCCCCCGCGCGCTTTGCTGCGCCCAAATTAAATTTGTTTATTGATCGTAATTTTAAACTGTTAAGAGGTGATTGGATGGACGGAAGCTTAGCCTTTGGTTTCTGCCTTTGGTTTCTCCCTCCTCCTCATCCTCCTCCTCTCTCACTCCTCCTCCCTCCTCTTCCTCCTCCTCCTCCCTCACTCCTCCTCCTCCTCCTCCCTCCTATTCCTCCCTCATCCTCCTCCTCTCTCAATCCTCCTCCCTCCTCTTCCTCCTCCTCCTCCCTCACTCCTCCTCCTCCTCCTCCTCCTCCACCCTCCTATTCCTCCCTCATCCTCCTCCCTCCTCCTCATCCTCCTCCTCTCTCACTCCCCCTCCCTCCTCTTCCTCCTCCTCCTCCCTCACTCCTCCTCCTCCTCCTCCTCCACCCTCCTATTCCTCCCTCATCCTCCTCCCTCCTCCTCATCCTCCTCCTCTCTCACTCCTCCTCCCTCCTCCTCATCCTCCTCCTCTCTCACTCCTCCTCCCTCCTCTTCCTCCCTCACTCCTCCTCCTCCTCCCTCCTCCTCCTCCTCCTCCACCCTCCTATTCCTCCCTCATCCTCCTCCCTCCTCCTCATCCTCCTCCTCTCTCACTCCTCCTCCCTCCTCTTCCTCCTCCTCCTCCCTCACTCCTCCTCCTCCTCCTCCTCCTCCTTCGGTCTTGGCTTGGGTAGTTAATTTTGTAAACAATAAATTTCTAAAACCTGACACTGCACCCTTTTATGCCCTCTCGGTCAGAGCCCTTTGAACGGATTTGCACCAAACTTTACAGGAACAATCCTTGAATCATGCCTAATAATACCTGAAAGTTTCATTACAATCTGTCGAGCGGTTTCGGAGTCTATAGGCAACATACATACATACATACATACATACATACATACATACATCCTCTTTTATAGATATAGATGGGGAACTTTAATGTGTTGGAATTTCACACTTTTGACCCGAGATTCGGATTCAGCACAATTGAAAACCATCTACCACTAATTTGCAGCTCAAAATACTGTTTAGTCTGGCCAATAAACGGGTGATAAGATCACGCAAGTAGTAATGCAAGAGAGCTGAATGTTCCTTCAGACAGGTGAGGACCGTGACGTCATCGTACAAATACAAGAGCCGTATTACTGGTCTGATACCCACCGTACAGCTACTTTTTGGAAAGCTCTCGTTAAGATCTGTCTATTAAGCAAATAAAAATAACCATGCAAATTCCGCATTGTTTTATTCATTTTCATTTTATTTCAAGATTAAAATATTTATTAAAACGAGTTTGTCACCCTAGAAATTTGAACATTACCAGGCAGATTAGCTTCATGAAAGTATTCAAATTTGAACTTATAAGGTGCATGCTGAAAAAGTCATGAGTTAAGGTAGGTATACCTTCATAAATGAATACCTATGAATTAGAATCAACTCGGAAGTCCTAATCCTAATGTCTTACGTCAATCTGAAAGATATGAAAAATAGCTTTAAAATACTGGCGTTCAAGTTCGATTTACTAGTTATTTGTTTGTACATTTGACAACAACTCCCTGCAGTTACGGATGTTTATGAAGGTTGGCAACGCTGGGCGGTTGCTTTGTAGGGAGGAACATCTTGGAGTGGGGGGTGCTCGCGTCGGGTACGGAACGTCTCGTCTCGTTTTCACCAATGCTTTCAGTATCAGGTGATAAGTTCCTCCTCAGCCAATGGTCCAAGTCTAGAGTCATATTTCGACAGTATCCATAATTTAGGTTTTTATTAGGTTGGAAAATTAGATTAATATTTACCAAGTTTATTCGATGAAAGCTAGACTCACTTAGCTCATGTACACTCGAACCGCAACATAGATAACAACAGAGATTCAGAACTTGACTTGGAAAATTTACCAACTTCACAGTAAATTGGATAGTCGAAATCAAACTATTACCCAACAAAATGAAAAAAATACAGACTATTCAAAGGAGCCCCTTGAATTATGGAGCTTTCCAGCAAATTTTCTCTTCTGTTAACAACGGAACCGAATTCACTTCACAGGATAAAAATTATTATAGGTGTTATTAAAAAGTAGCGGTATTCCAAATCACAGCTCTACCTGAAGGGCCGGTTACACGAGCAACAAAAGTTGCGCAACTCCAAAAAAATTGCACTAGAAAAGTTGTACGCAACACAAAGCAATAAAATTGCCTCGTGTTGCGTCAAGGTGTTGCAAGGAATTAATTGCACTGTGTTGCACCAATAAAGTTGAGCAATAGAAATTGCTCAATCGTTTCGTTTATTCGGGCGACAACAGTTTGCGCCATGGACGGTGAAGAGGTGGTCGTCGCTGCTGCTGTGGTCGTCGTTGCTGCTGCTGCCAACCAAAGGAAAAAGAGGGGAATTTGGCAGCGCCAGTTTCTGAGCCAGAGAGAATGTGGGTTGGCTCTCACCCCTGAAATTCTTTCACGTCAATATTTGCTCATAAGGCCATGCTGCACATATAAACTCCTATCTTTCCTACGTTAAAATTCTTTCATGAGGCAATGCTGAACCCCACCAGTGCAGTTTCACGTCAATATTTGCTCATAAGGCCATGCTGCACAAATAAACTCTCAATGTGATTGGCTGTTTCGTTCCCTCTCCCGACCCAAGGCCGAAAAATTACCGCAATAGTGCAATAATTTTCCAAACCACTTGGACTTCATTTCAACACGATGCAACAGTTGCCGAGAGGGCTCGTGGGCCTGAAATGTTGTACAACTCCCGTCAATTAATTGCCTGCAATCTTCGGCAACTTTTTCGAGGAGCGAATAGTTGTCCAACTTTTTTGAAATAGTTGCGCCATACTTTTTTCTGCAATTATAGCCGGAAAAAATCGCTCGTGTAAAAGGGCCTTGAGTAACCCTGCTATCCGCTCCAATATAAGTGATCACAAAGCAACATAGAGGAGTGGGTAGCAGAGCACCTAATGTGAGAGAAAGGGCTAGGGGACTTTCCACCTGGGACCTACATCATCCCGAATTACACTTTCCCATTCACAGTCTAGTAGCAGCCTAGTAGCTGTTTTGGGACTTATTCACATTCACAGCATGAGAGAAGGGATGGGATTGTGTTAACAGTTCGGAATCAGTTGCTCTCAAGTCTTCAACCTCTCTGACCGCCTTTTGCGAGGTTCCTTTGCTTTCCTTCAGTTTACCGCTCCGATTTCACCGTTCTCTATTGATCATTTGCCGAATTTATAGTAGAAAATTAAGCAATTGCAATGGCTCCAAAAATTAAAAACCAAAATAGCCTTCCCCCTCTCCTGATTATTGAATTCAATTTTACTTAAGAAAAAACATTTTTTATTGGGTTTCATTATATATTTATTTGTGAATCGGAGCTGTCATTGTGAGTAATGATGCCACATCTCCTGAATCGATCAAAAGTTGAAAAAAAACTAACGCCTGAATGTGGATAAGATTTGCTTGCCTCTCGTGCATATGTCAGAGGCATGCCCTTTGACGTAAATTAAAAGACGCAAGTAGAAAGAGGAAAGTTGAGAGACGAAAGCGTACCAGTGTAAACATACCTACCGCATTGTTATTCTATTACAATCAACAAATGAAACGCCTAAGTAAAGGTATATATGTGATTATTTATGGGCCCAGTGTGTGTATGGTAGCCTCATACAATGCGTAAATGAGAGAAACATGGAAAGCGAGTTCACGTCATCAGCTCTGTTACAGTTGGGTACTCCGGAAAATCGTACACATGTTTACCGCCAGAAGATGTCGTCTGTTTATGGTCTGAAAGAGGTTTCAGGCCGAATTTAGGATTAGTGCAAGTTCCTCATTTTTACTAATGGATTGAAGGGATGCTATGTATTTTTGAGATGTGAACTTAACGAGCATCCAGACCACTGATCTAAGCAAACGCCACCTCAGGGCGCTTTCAAATTAGTGGTCTCCGAATAATCCATAAGTACCGCAATCATCTTACCACAATAAGATGATAAATTTAATATGGTTACTTTTTTTTTCTAACAATCCTTGAGCTTTTAAAAAAATGTTGGGACCTTTCCTGTTATCTGACCGCCAGCACCTTCAGCGCTGCCTCCAGATAGTATACCACCAAACTATACACATCATTCTGACCTATATGTCCAACTAATCTGAATTTTTACTAAGGGATTGACTACTTGATGTTATGTATTATTGAGATGCGAGCTTGCGAGCATTCAGACCACAAAACTATGTGTATAGTATAGGTACACATCATTCCGATTACGTTGGCGGTCGTATTCTATCTGTAGACAGCGCTGGAGGTCGGATAACAAGAAAGGTCCAAATGTTGCAATTGCTTTTTTTCCCAAAACTTCGCTTGAAAAAGTGAAATTTTAATGTATGGGTATTTGACGACTGGAACTAATTTGATGTACATCTACACGTCATCAGCTGCCACAAGCCAAGGCGAGCTCCACAGAGCGCAGTAGTGACGTCACGCGCGATCCTAATTTCCGATGGTATAATGTTGACAAAACTAGCCAGGATTTTGTGTTATTTGGTAAGTATAAGGCGTTGAATCCGAATTTGAGGAACCCACTCATATTCATTGTCTATTCAATAGACCCATAAGGAGGTTATAGGTACTAACGTATACCGATACCTGGATACCACTTTCCGCGAAATGATCCATCCACCAACAAAGAAATACATGTATAACTGAGCAACAACGCAGTTCCTATTTCCGAATATACGGATCTATAATTATTTTCATCATTATTGAGAGTTAGGTATACTTATACGCCCTAAACATGCAAACAGGACTTCACCTATGGTTAGAACAGTAGGTAGAAGTAGGTTCTGCAAAGCCTACTCGGTGAACCTGACCTTATTAATAATCTGAAATGCAGAAAATAATATTATGCAACTGAATCTCCACTAAAATATTAAGCAAATAGGCAGGTACATAGCATTTCAAGACCACAACAAATTATACCTATGCCCATATCATGCATCAACTGAACGAATGCCAGTAGAAAATAAACAATTACTGCAAACCAGCCAACATACATTTTACAACGGGAGAAAGACTCGCTTCCATTTATTGGGTTCAATTCTTAGTAGTAGCATTGTTTCATGCCAAGCATTAGCGAGTCAACGGCGTCACTTTTGATAGGATGCAGGATTGTACATACGTTAGATTACCTTTCACAGAGAACCCTAACTACAATATGCTCTCAACATATTTTCCCGGCTTGAATGAAACACTAAAATGAACACTGTGAACACTTACTGAATTGGGAATAAGTAAACCCATAAGTTACTTGAATAAAGTTAACAAATTGTTAAATTAATTGATAAAAAATGGTAAATAGGTGAAAAGAGCCGAGTATAAAAATATGACCGTACATGCGTGCAGTGGAATCTGGAGATGGCGGTTTGGAATCTTATCACATGAATTGAGGATAAGAAAAAAGCGGGAGTTTTTGAATAACTTCTCTGTGTGTCAAGACCATGCAGCTGTGTTAGCTCCCACTGGACACGTAATAGGCAATTTGCGCTGCAAATAGCCATCACCAAAGGCCATCCAGCGCCAAGTGTAGTAGGTAGGCACGTGAGTTTTGTACACTCTACATGATTATTGTACTGTTATGTTTATATTATTTCAATTTATCATTTTTACCTATTATGTAGGTACTTAACTACTCTTTCATAATTTGATACTCTAATATTCATTCCATCTTTTTTCAATTTATTATCTACCGATTTGTAGCCTTCACTAAAGAAATCGCCCCGGCCGCCCCACCCACGCTACGGCCCTGATGGATAGTTACTATTTAACAAATTTAATACCTACTGTGGCAAAAATTTGGGACTTGACGCCGGACAAGGGAACTTCTTGCCACCAAATTTCACAGTAAAGATTTATTATTAACTTCTGATGATTTCATGGTTAGGAGTTTACCTTTTGACGTGGTGGCTTTGAAAAGAGAGAGTTCTGAGTGACTCCCTTTACTAGGTATGGACATGATGATGACTTGATGAGCTTGATCATCGGTTCTGAATGTGTTAACTATGTACCCCCACATTGACTTTATATCTTTTATACATTTACCTTCTTGAGAAGAACTTTGTTGCATGAAATCTGCCCCATCTCGAGTTATAGATGTAATTGAACCTTTGTCATATTGTGTGCCATTATCGCCTTCACCATCCTCTGTGTCGTAGCTTGAGATTGTAGACTCCAATAGAGCCATGGCTGATGCGAGTGAGGCAAATGTTTCTTGGGCCTCCACCAGCCCCTCTGTTTTTTCATCTCCTTCTTGAGATTCTCCAGTGCTCATAGCAGACGCCTAAAGATAATATTATAAATATATATATTTCTTTTTTCAATTATTTTAAGAAATTCCCTACCTATTACTTTTCTAACACCAAAGGGCATGAGAAAAAATAACATAACAATATCTACAGTGTAAAATCCTAAATGAGAATAGTGAAATTTTTCAGGAACTCTAAAAAACTGCATATTTCTCAAAATATGAATTTTGGGTCGGATTTCATAACTTACTGGAGTTTATGCTAAATTTTATTGTAAGTTACAGGTATTTACATCGTGTTCTGCAGGTTCCTAACTTGTAGGTTTTTACAAATGATCGCAGAGTAAAGATGAAAAACGGATGGCCTCTATTTTGGTTCCAGAACATGCTTTGTGAGTTTTGCTAATTGGAACATCGTTACCTGCCATTGAGCATGGACAATAGAGGAATGTCTTGTCACAGCACAGAGTGAGGCACAACTACGCTAAACCTTGAATTATCACTGACTTTGACAATCAGTTACCTAGCAAACAGTTGGTAACTTCTCTATTGAGAAATCAACGTTATGGGAAATTCACGTTTGCGCATTGAAAGACACTAGAGACCGTCAAGGAGATAATCCACACAATCCCTGAAAATTTCTTTGGAATCGGACTGAAATTAACTAATTATAGTTTTTGGCGTGGAAAGGATTTACCACAGACAGACAGACATGGAACCAAAATTGATCAGCAAGCTCTGAAACGCAAAAAGGGAGTGGAAATTTTGATTTTGGAGGACAAACTTTTATTGACTTCTATCACGAGCATAAAGCTTCCCTAGAGCACTTTTGCTTTGGTAGTGAGGAAGCAAAAGTAGTTTAAAAAAACATCTTCCTTGCAAGTAAAGGCTAAAGAGTGATGAGTGTAGAATATGTTTGTTTCACCTTCATTTCATTTTAGCGTCAAAGAATTATAGCAGAAATTAGCTCCTGAGATCACAATGGGTCGTGTGCCCACAAATTGTTGTTACAGGCTTAATTTCCACATTTTCCATCTGATTTTGATGACATTTTCAAGGAATGTGTGGGATAGGCTGTTATGGTAACCCATCAGTTTCATTGTTCCCAAATCAACACCTATTTCACACTACACATGCTCTAACGAAAATCCCACCAAGCATACTTTTCTCACGCCCTACTCGTCCGTTCCTGCTCAAATTTAGAAAATTGTTGAGAGAAGATGATCTGAGCATTCCTTATCAATTTCAACATGATTGTGTCATTAGTAGCTGCTGTGCATGTGCAAATGTCAAATCTTTGTAACAAGCATAATTTCCAAAGTTTTTCATCCAATTTTGATGAAAGTTTCAGAGAACTAGACTGTACATGGTCCCTTACCAATTTCATAGTTCTCAAATCATTACATCATTCTGCTAATGCGCAAACGTAAATTACTTCAAGCATCATTTGTGCATTTCGTAATTGACTGATTTTGTCATTTCAAGCTACATCTTGATTCGTTATTTTCAGCTATGAAATTTTTCAAGATCATTTAACATTTTTCAATGATTTGTAAATTCATGTTACAGATACGAGGAAGCTTTTTGTCATACCCAACTTGAAAGGCGTTATTTAAATTTTATTTGTTGATTTTACCTCTGCTTCCTCATCTTCTACCTCCTCTGGTTCTTCTTCTTCTGGCTCATCTTCTCCACCTGCATCTACTTCTTCTTCAGCTTCTTCCTAATAGAAAAGATTGGTATGGTCACTATACAATACATAATGTAATTTAATTAATGTATGAAAGTGTATTTAATGTAGTGGATTTAATGTGTGTAAATCTATTTATGTATTTAATTGATGTATCATATATCCATGATAATAATATACCTACTCTTTATTATTAGGTTTTTCTATTTTTGTATACTGATTCCATTTGTTCATTTTACCTCAGCTACCTCCTCTTCTGGCTCTTCCTCATCTTCTACCTCTTGCTCTTGTTCCTCATCTGGCTCATCTTCCTCTTCAACCTCTTCTTCTGCTTCATCTTCCACCACTGACTCTTCTTCTCCCTCAGCTTCTTCCTAATACGAAAAACATGATTATAGTCACTGTGCAATACCTAGTGAGGTATGAATAGTGGGAGTACAGTAATCCTTGATCAGCTTATCTGATAATCCTTGTTCTCAGCTGACTTCTTTCATCCTCCATTAAATATTGTGCAGTTTTCTTTCAAATCAGCATATAAGCAAAATGTCTTGATTTTTATTTGATTTGTTGCTCATACCATGACTTCCTCCTCCTCTTCTGGTTCTTCCTCCTGTGCCTCCTCCTCGTCCTCTTCTGGTTCTTCTTCCACCTCTTTGGGTACTTCTTCCTCTTCTGCCTCTTCTTCTTCATCTTGTGGCTCTTCTTCCTCCGCCGCCAACTCTTCTTCCTAATAAGAATATCATGGTTATTATAGTCATCATACAATCCCTAATGAGTATAAATAATGATTTAAATAATCCTTGATAATCGGACTGTCCTCTTTACGGGGTTGCTATTTTGTTTTTCGTCCAATCAAATTTATTCCGTTTTCCTCTCTCTAAATGTAGGTACCACTGTACTGCTCTAAGGGCGGCTGTTAGTGGCTTGTCATGTTATTCCTAATTTCAACGAATTTTTTAAAATTTGACATCAATAACTAGTGGGGTTTGGATTGATATTCTTTCAATTGATTTAATACAATGTGTTTAAAATGCAAATGTTTTATGTATTAGAAACATTTTATCAGATTTTTCCTAGAAAAACATATTTCAAAATACATTTCTAAACACAATTTGAAATAATATATTCCAAATAAAATCGCAAGTAGAAAGAACCACTCCACTTTTTCCCGGTAAAGATTTAGGTAATCCTAATTCCCGTTTTTACCCCTTCTTGTTTATTCTGTAGAAATGTTATGTGGCAGTGAGACTTCACTCGCAATTAAATAACTGTAGTTTAAATGATACTTGTAGAAAGAGTTCTACAATCAACAGGGTTTCTACAACCTATATTCTTACAATCTTGTATGCCTGTGACAAGAATTTTGGATGTCCACACTGACAGACAGACAATGAAAGACATACATTTTGGAAGTACTACATTGTTCTCCTCTTGAAAGTGAAATCAATGCAAATGAGACTTGAAAGCTAATACAGCTGAATCATTCCACTGTCTCTTCCATCAGTTATGTTTTTAAGTGCAATATAAATCACAAGTTGCAGACTGCCGTCCACATGATCCGATGAAGGTATATTCTATAATTGATTTTACCTCTGCCTCTGCTTCTGGATTTTCCTCCTCTTCTGGTTCATTTCCTACCTCTGCTTCTGCTACATCCTCAGCTTCTTCCTAATTAGAAACAAATGTTTGTAGCCATCACACAATGCCTAGTAAAATATGAATACTGTTTACAATAATCTTAAATAATCATATCACCTCTTTCGGAAGTTTTTGTTTACTTCCTAGACGAAATCATTCGATTTTAATGTAGCTTGACAATACTAAGTTTACCTCTTCCTCGTCGTGCTCTTCTTCTTCCTCTGCTTCTTCTAGCTGTTCTTCTTCCTCTTCGTCTTCTGTCTCATCTTCTTCCTCTGCCTCTTCCTCTTCAGGCTCATCTTCTTCTTCTGCCTCTCCTACTTCCTCAGCTTCTTCCTAATTAAAAAAATGATTATAGCCATCACACAATGCCTAATGAAATATAAATACTATATGCAACTCTTTACCAGGTTTTCTGTTTACATCCTAGATGAAATATTTCTATTTTAATTCAACAAGTTAATTTTTACTGTACCTCTTCTTCTTCTGGCTCCTCTTCTGCTTCTTCTGGCTCCTCTTCTTCATCTGCCTCTTCTGCTTCTTCCTCCTCTGCCTCTTCTGCTTCTTCCTCCTCTGGCTCCTCTTCTGCGTCTTCCTCCTCTGGCTCCTCTTCTGCTACTTCTTCCTCTGGCTCCTCTTCTGCTTCTTCTTCCTCTGGCTCTTCTACTTCTTCTTCCTCCTCTGGCTCCTCTTCCTCCTCTGGCTCCTCTTCTGCTTCTTCCTCCTCTGGCTCCTCTTCTTCCTCAGGCTCCTCTTCTGCTTCATCCTCCGCTGGCTCCTCTTCTGCTTCTTCCTCCTCTGGCTCCTCTTCTTCCTCTGGCTCCTCTTCTGCTTCTTCCTCCTCTGGCTCCTCTTCTGCTTCTTCCTCCTCTGGCTCCTCTTCTGCTTCTTCCTCCTCTGGCTCCTCTTCTGCTTCTTCCTCCTCTGGCTCCTCTTCTGCTTCTTCCTCTTCTGGCTCCTCTTCTTCATCTGGCTCCTCTTCTTCCTCTTCCTCCTCTGGCTCCGCTTCTGCTTCTTCCTCCTCTGGTTCTTCTTCTGCTTCTTCCTCCTCTTCTTCCTCTTCCTCCTCTGGCTCCACTTCTGATTCTTCCTCCTCTGGCTCCTCTTCTTCCTCAGGCTCCTCTTCTGCTTCTTCCTCCTCTGGTTCTTCTTCGGCTTCTTCTTCCTCTGGCTCTTCTTCTTCTTCTTCCTCCTCTGGCTCCTCTTCCTCCTCCGGCTCCTCTTCTGCTTCTTCCTCCTCTGGCTCCTCTTCCTCCTCTGGCTCCTCTTCTGCGTCTTCCTCCTCTGGCTCCTCTTCTGCTACTTCTTCCTCTGGCTCCTCTTCTGCTTCTTCTTCCTCTGGCTCTTCTTCTTCTTCTTCCTCCTCTGGCTCCTCTTCCTCCTCTGGCTCCTCTTCTGCTTCTTCCTCCTCTGGCTCTTCTTCTTCCTCAGGCTCCTCTTCTGCTTCCTCCTCCACTGGCTCCTCTTCTGCTTCTTCCTCCTCTGGCTCCTCTTCTTCCTCTGGCTCCTCTTCTTCCTCTGGCTCCTCTTCTGCTTCTTCCTCCTCTGGCTCCTCTTCTTCCTCTTCCTCCTCTGGCTCCTCTTCTTCCTCTGGCTCCTCTTCTGCTTCTTCCTCCTCTGGCTCCTCTTCTTCCTCTTCCTCCTCTGGCTCCTCTTCTGCTTCTTCCTCTTCTGGCTCTTCTTCTGCTTCTTCCTCCTCTGGCTCCTCTTCTGCTTCTTCCTCTTCTGGCTCCTCTTCTTCCTCTTCCTCCTCTGGCTCCTCTTCTGCTTCTTCCTCCTCTGGTTCTTCTTCTGCTTCTTCCTCCTCTGGCTCCTCTTCTTCCTCTGGCTCCTCTTCTGCTTCTTCTTCCTCTGGCTCTTCTTCTGCTTCTTCCTCCTCTGGCTCCTCTTCTTCCTCTGGCTCCACTTCTGCTTCTTCCTCCTCTGGCTCCTCTTCTTCCTCAGGCTCCTCTTCTGCTTCTTCCTCCTCTGGTTCTTCTTCGGCTTCTTCTTCCTCTGGCTCTTCTTCTTCTTCTTCCTCTTCTGGCTCCTCTTCCTCCTCCGGCTCCTCTTCTGCTTCTTCCTCCTCTGGCTCCTCTTCCTCCTCTGGCTCCTCTTCTGCGTCTTCCTCCTCTGGCTCCTCTTCTGCTACTTCTTCCTCTGGCTCCTCTTCTGCTTCTTCTTCCTCTGGCTCTTCTTCTTCTTCTTCCTCCTCTGGCTCCTCTTCCTCCTCTGGCTCCTCTTCTGCTTCTTCCTCCTCTGGCTCTTCTTCTTCCTCAGGCTCCTCTTCTGCTTCCTCCTCCGCTGGCTCCTCTTCTGCTTCTTCCTCCTCTGGCTCCTCTTCTTCCTCTGGCTCCTCTTCTGCTTCTTCCTCCTCTGGCTCCTCTTCTTCCTCTTCCTCCTCTGGCTCCTCTTCTGCTTCTTCCTCTTCTGGCTCTTCTTCTGCTTCTTCCTCCTCTGGCTCCTCTTCTGCTTCTTCCTCTTCTGGCTCCTCTTCTTCCTCTTCCTCCTCTGGCTCCGCTTCTGCTTCTTCCTCCACTGGTTCTTCTTCTGCTTCTTCCTCCTCTGGCTCCTCTTCTTCCTCTGGCTCCTCTTCTGCTTCTTCTTCCTCTGGCTCTTCTTCTGCTTCTTCCTCCTCTGGCTCCTCTTCTTCCTCTGGCTCCACTTCTGCTTCTTCCTCCTCTGGCTCCTCTTCTTCCTCAGTCTCCTCTTCTGCTTCTTCCTCCTCTGGTTCTTCTTCGGCTTCTTCTTCCTCTGGCTCTTCTTCTTCTTCTTCCTCTTCTGGCTCCTCTTCCTCCTCCGGCTCCTCTTCTGCTTCTTCCTCCTCTGGCTCCTCTTCCTCCTCTGGCTCCTCTTCTGCGTCTTCCTCCTCTGGCTCCTCTTCTGCTACTTCTTCCTCTGGCTCCTCTTCTGCTTCTTCTTCCTCTGGCTCTTCTTCTTCTTCTTCCTCCTCTGGCTCCTCTTCCTCCTCTGGCTCCACTTCTGCTTCTTCCTCCTCTGGCTCTTCTTCTTCCTCTGGCTCCTCTTCTGCTTCTTCCTCCTCTGGCTCCTCTTCTGCTTCTTCCTCCTCTGGCTCCTCTTCTTCCTCTGGCTCCTCTTCTGCTTCTTCCTCCTCTGGCTCCTCTTCTTCCTCTGGCTCCTCTTCTGCTTCTTCCTCCTCTGGCTCCTCTTCTTCCTCTTCCTCCTCTGGCTCCTCTTCTGCTTCTTCCTCTTCTGGCTCTTCTTCTGCTTCTTCCTCCTCTGGCTCCTCTTCTGCTTCTTCCTCTTCTGGCTCCTCTTCTTCATCTGGCTCCTCTTCTTCCTCTTCCTCGTCTGGCTCCTCTTCTGCTTCTTCCTTCTCTGGTTCTTCTTCTACTTCTTCCTCCTCTGGCTCCTCTTCTTCCTCTGGCTCCTCTTCTGCTTCTTCTTCCTCTGGCTCTTCTTCTTCTTCTTCCTCCTCTGGCTCCTCTTCTTCCTCTGGCTCCTCTTCTGCTTCTTCCTCCTCTGGCTCCTCTTCTTCCTCAGGCTCTTCTTCTGCTTCTTCCTCCTCTGGTTCTTCTTCGGCTTCTTCTTCCTCTGGCTCTTCTTCTTCTTCTTCCTCTTCTGGCTCCTCTTCCTCCTCTGGCTCCTCTTCTGCTTCTTCCTCCTCTGGCTCCTCTTCCTCCTCTGGCTCCTCTTCTTCCTCTTCCTCCTCTGGCTCCTCTTCTGCTTCTTCTTCCTCTGGCTCCTCTTCTTCCTCTGGCTCCTCTTCTGCTTCTTCCTCCTCTGGCTCCTCTTCCTCCTCTGGCTCCTCTTCTGCTTCTTCTTCCTCTGGCTCCTCTTCCTCCTCTGGCTCCTCTTCTGCTTCTTCCCCCTCTGGCTCCTCTTCCTCCTCTGGCTCCTCTTCTGCTTCTTCTTCCTCTGGCTCCTCTTCCTCCTCTGGCTCCTCTTCTGCTTCTTCTTCCTCTGGCTCCTCTTCCTCCTCTGGCTCCTCTTCTGCTTCTTCTTCCTCTGGCTCTTCTTCATCTTCTTCCTCCTCAGGCTCCTCTTCTGCTTCTTCCTCCTCTGGTTCTTCTTCGGCTTCTTCTTCCTCTGGCTCTTCTTCTTCTTCTTCCTCCTCTGGCTCCTCTTCAGCTTCTTCCTCCTCTGGCTCCTCTTCTGCTTCTTCCTCTTCTGGCTCCTCTTCTTCATCTGGCTCCTCTTCTTCCTCTTCCTCCTCTGGCTCCTCTTCTGCTTCTTCCTCCTCTGGCTCCTCTTCTTCCTCAGGCTCCTCTTCTGCTTCTTCCTCCTCTGGTTCTTCTTCGGCTTCTTCTTCCTCTGGCTCTTCTTCTTCTTCTTCTTCCTCTGGCTCCTCTTCCTCCTCCAGCTCCTCTTCTGCTTCTTCCTCCTCTGGCTCCTCTTCTTCCTCTGGCTCCTCTTCTTCCTCTGGCTCCTCTTCTGCTTCTTCTTCCTCTGGCTCCTCTTCTTCCTCTGGCTCCTCTTCTGCTTCTTCCTCCTCTGGCTCCTCTTCCTCCTCTTCTGCTTCTTCTTCCTCTGGCTCCTCTTCCTCCTCTGGCTCCTCTTCTGCTTCTTCCTCCTCTGGCTCCTCTTCCTCCTCTGGCTCCTCTTCTGCTTCTTCTTCCTCTGGCTCCTCTTCTTCCTCTGGCTCCTCTTCTGCTTCTTCCTCCTCTGGCTCCTCTTCCTCCTCTTCTGCTTCTTCTTCCTCTGGCTCCTCTTCTTCCTCTGGCTCTTCTTCTTCTTCTTCCTGCTCTGGCTCCTCTTCTTCCTCTGGCTCCTCTCCTGCTTCTTCCTCCTCTGGCTCCTCTTCTTCCTCAGGCTCCTCTTCTGCTTCTTCCTCCTCTGGTTCTTCTTCGGCTTCTACTTCCTCTGGCTCTTCGTCTTCTTCTTCCTCCTCTGGCTCCTCTTCCTCCTCCGGCTCATCTTCTGCTTCTTCCTCCTCTGGCTCCTGGTCCTCCTCTGGCTCCTCTTCCTCCTCTGGCTCCTCTTCTGCTTCTTCTTCCTCTGGCTCCTCTTCCTCCTGTGGCTCCTCTTCTGCTTCTTCCTCCTCTGGCTCCTCTTCCTCCTCTGACTCCTCTTCTGCTTCTTCCTCCTCTGGCTCCTCTTCCTCCTCAGGCTCCTCTTCTGCTTCCTCCTCCGCTGGCTCCTCTTCTGCTTCTTCCTCCTCTGGCTCCTCTTCTTCCTCTGGCTCCTCTTCTGCTTCTTCCTCCTCTGGCTCCTCTTCTTCCTCTTCCTCCTCTGGCTCCTCTTCTGCTTCTTCCTCTTCTGGCTCTTCTTCTGCTTCTTCCTCCTCTGGCTCCTCTTCTGCTTCTTCCTCTTCTGGCTCCTCTTCTTCATCTGGCTCCTCTTCTTCCTCTTCCTCCTCTGGCTCCTCTTCTGCTTCTTCCTCCTCTGGTTCTTCTTCTGCTTCTTCCTCCTCTGGCTCCTCTTCTTCCTCTGGCTCCTCTTCTGCTTCTTCTTCCTCTGGCTCTTCTTCTTCTTCTTCCTCCTCTGGCTCCTCTTCTTCCTCTGGCTGCTCTTCTGCTTCTTCCTCCTCTGGCTCCTCTTCTTCCTCAGGCTCCTCTTCTGCTTCTTCCTCCTCTGGCTCCTCTTCTTCCTCAGGCTCCTCTTCTGCTTCTTCCTCCTCTGGTTCTTCTTCGGCTTCTTCTTCCTCTGGCTCTTCTTCTTCTTCTTCCTCCTCTGGCTCCTCTTCCTCCTCCGGCTCCTCTTCTGCTTCTTCCTCCTCTGGCTCCTCTTCCTCCTCTGGCTCCTCTTCTGCGTCTTCCTCCTCTGGCTCCTCTTCTTCCTCTGGCTCCTCTTCTGCTTCTTCCTCCTCTGGCTCCTCTTCTTCCTCTTCCTCCTCTGGCTCCTCTTCTGCCTCTTCCTCTTCTGGCTCTTCTTCTGCTTCTTCTTCCTCTGGCTCTTCTTCTTCTTCTTCCTCCTCTGGCTCCTCTTCTTCCTCTGGTTCTTCTTCTGCTTCTTCCTCTTCTGGCTCTTCTTCTGCTTCTTCTTCCTCTGGCTCTTCTTCTTCTTCTTCCTCCTCTGGCTCCTCTTCTTCCTCTGGCTCCTCTTCTGCTTCTTCCTCCTCTGGCTCCTCTTCTTCCTCTGGCTCCTCTTCTGCTTCTTCCTCCTCTGGCTCCTCTTCTTCCTCTACTTCCTCCGGCTCCTCTTCTGCTTCTTCCTCCTCTGGCTCTTCTCCTTCTTCTTCCTCTGGCTCATCTTCTTCCTCTTCTGGCTCCTCTTCTGCTTCCTCCTCCTCTGGCTCCTCTTCTGCTTCTTCCTCTTCTGGCTCCTCTTCTTCCTCTTCCTCCTCTCCTTCCTCTTCCTCCTCTGGCTCCTCTTCCTCCTCTGGCTCATCTTCTCCCTCTTCTGGCTCCTCTTCTTCCTCTGCCTCTTCTGCTTCTTCCTCTTCTGGCTCACCTTTTTCCTCGGCCTCTTCTACTTCCTCAGCTTCTTCCTAATTAGAAAAAATTGTTATAGCCATCACGCAATACCTAATGAATTATAAATACTGCATGCATCTCTCTCATTAGGAGGTTTTTTTTCACTTACTAGACAGAATAATCCTATTTTAATTCAACTTGTCAATTCCACTCTACCTCATCTCCATCTGGCCTCTCTTCTTCCTCTGCCTCTGGGACCACTGAGGCAAATTTCTTACCCAATTAACCTAAGGTGCCAGAATTTGGTATGAAGTACCTTTTAAAACTTCGGGAATATGATTTTTATTGGTTGGTGCATTCACCTCGTTCTAACATCTTCAGTTAGTTTACTCTACAGATGAATTTGTTTTATTTGACCATGTGGTTTTAATACACAGGATTTTAAACTAGACCTACATTAGGACTTACAATTTACCGTTACCTTTCTAGTTTCAACTATCTACTGCAATATTTCATCAAGCGCCTAACTGAAATATTCCATTCATGTACCTAGGTACTTCGGTATTTAGGCGATTTGGTCGGTTGGGTGTAATGACTTCAAGCCACGTCACCAGTGGAAAGGAGCGAAGGATATTGATTTTATGTTGAATTCTTCACCTTCCCAGAAAAATATGATTCCTAAAATGTGAGAGTGTGAGAAGGATAAAGCTATTTTTCGCTCATTCCCATACATCATAATCGGCACGCCATTTGAATAATCTTTGTAAAATTCACAGGAAATTCAGCATTTGCGATTCACCTCTAATTCTTGTTCGGTTTCTCCATCCTCCTCGTCCTCGTTTTCCCCTACATTCTCAATAACAGTGTCTTCTTCCTGAAAATGCAATAAATTCTTTCTCACTATATTAATTTTGCTCTAATCATTCGAAAATTTTCACTTTTTAGATACCTACCTGTATTAATTGATTTATCGTGATTTCTGTGCTAATCTTCAACAAGATATAGGTATAAATGTAAACATACATCACTTCTTCTGGGTTTTGTATCATTGTGGTAGGTAATATTACAATAAGACATTTAATCAACCTACTCATCTCACTTGGCTTATTAATGGTGCGGTATAAGATTATTTCGAAGTGTTCTTACTTTGACAAGGGTCTCCCGTCTCAACCGTTTTGACTTTTCATTCTTTTTTGCCGGTGCTTTTTTCGTTGATTTTTTCTTTTTGGGACTTCCAATGGATACCAAAGCTAATGATAGCAGTGGCATGAAGACGTATTCCATCATAAAATTTCTTAGCTGTATCAGCTCTTCTTCTGACAAGTCCGAAAACCAGTCTTCGTCCTACAAAGCCAAACCGTTCAACATCTTCACTTCCTAGTAAACTGTCTAATTTTCATTTAAGGAACTACTAAAAAGAATAATTTTTGTAATATCTTCAAAATTATACTGAAGCCACAAAAACAAAGCTTTTTTCAAATACTTATTATTCTTATTGTCGGTAGATAATGTAGGTATTTTATTTGTCCGAATCGTATATTTTAAAGCTCTCAGTAATAATTACTTATTATTTGTCGCTTTCGATTATCATCTGACCCACTTGGAGAAAGATTTATGAATGAAATAGTTCGATTACAAATAATAATCGAGTTCTTTTTTTTTTTTTTTTTTTTTTTTTTTTTTTTTTTTTTTTTTTTTGAAAATTGTCTGAGCCTAGGACATAAGAAACCTATCTATCCAATCCAACAAATTAAGCATTCTGAAATCAGATGTATGTTTTTAGTGAATTACCTACCTACTCATTTTTTATGTTTAAATGTATGTATATTGTGAATTTCTTGTTAGAAGGGTTGGCTGTAGGCCGAAGCTGGCTGGTTAGAACCTAGTAGAAGCTAATCATAATGCATTTTTCATTGATCATGTGTGGAAATGTAGATTTAGACGATCTTGGTATGTACGCGGTGTTGACAGTGGAGGCACAACAAACTTCAAGGGTCAGTTCTCCACTTTTTATGACCAAAAACGTATTTGGCAATCATTTCCAACTCCAATTTTCCCTCTCTTATCTTCTACGAACCTATTCATTTGCAATAATAATATATTATGTTACACCTTCTTCACCGATAGGTAGTTCCACTAACTTCATACGATATAGGTAACATATAATCATATAATCAAAAATAAAATAAAATCAGTGTAAAATAAACAAACCAATTACAATTTACAATGCATAGTTACCTCACTGTCTCCTTCTTCCTCGTCTTCCTCTTCAGTATCTGTAAGTTAACCAATAGGTAGTTCGTAAGGAGAGAAATATATTTGTACAACTACAATAAACAACATCTACATGAACTGACCTGGTTCATTCCAGTCATTTTCTTGCAAGCTTTTTAAATGCTCGAATCGTTTTAACATTTCTTCTACCTGTAAATGAAAAACCAAATTTTATTTCCTACATTGTGCATGTGCTTGTTTTTGTATGCCTAGAAATTCTAAACATTTGTTTATACATAAAAATATTAAACATAAAATAAAAAGATTCAAGAGTTATGATGCTATTTATTTATTTATAGCCATACTTGTATTATATAAATACGCTCACATTTATCTAGTTACCTACAAACATTCGCTATTGCTAACCCCAAGATTCCATTGACTGCAAAAATGCACATAATATG
This sequence comes from Adelphocoris suturalis, assembly GCA_030762985.1. NCBI lineage: Eukaryota > Metazoa > Arthropoda > Insecta > Hemiptera > Miridae > Adelphocoris > Adelphocoris suturalis. The sequence goes on from CM061041.1 coordinate 127,102,484, forward strand.
TATTTATATGAAAAAGCGTTAAACTCTAGGATTCGTTTCAGAATGCCTTAAAACGGATTTCAATGAAGAAATTTTTCAGAAATTTTGATTTTGAAATTTTTGGAGCCATTGCAATAGCTTTATTTTCTACGAAAATTAGCTAAATGTACTTAAATTTCCATATTTGCTAAAAAAAAAAATAATAATAATAATAAATAAATAATAATAACTACAAAAAAAGCAAAAATTCATTATCTTTTTTGAAACCTCAAAATGTTATTTAGAACGGTTTTTTTCCTCTGTATAACTGGTAGTGCACAATTTCTTTGCACTCAAATTGCTCAAATTTCAAAACACTGTAACTTAACATAATTCGATAACTTACGAAAATTCGTTCATATGATCATGCTGCAATACTGGGACTTTTATATTGTACAAAATGTAAACTTTTCTTTAATAAACCATTTCCCTCATTGTAGAAACATCTTATTAGACAGGATCTACCTACTTATAGTTTGATATATTTTAACCACATTCTATGATTGCTTCCTATCTAACAAAAGGTAAAGAAGCTTTGTTCGTACAGCAGGAATTTTTTCTTTAGTTTGTAGGCGTGTCAAATGTACGTTACCTACCTCTTGGTACACTTCTTGGCACGTCTCTTCCAGTTGACTGTAAGTGATGACTTCATCTTCGCATGCAGTAATCCAATCCTGCAAAATGCATCAGGTAGGTAATTAATCTTCGGGGAAAAGCTTCTAACGGTAGGAATTTTATTTTATTTTATTATACATATATACATTCAACTAAGCGCTGAAAGATAATTCTCTATTTCAAATTTCCCTGGGTACAACTGGTAGGTTGTGGATGCACCTCTGTAGGGCGCAATTGGTATATTCAAATAGGGATGAGGGCTCAACTGGATTACTCCCTTACACTTCCCACTCCACTTGGCAGACTTTTTCTGTCACATACCTGAAGTTCTTCTAGCCTTGCGTCGATCAGCTGCCTCGATTCCCCAACAACTGAGTCGATCTCATCGCTCACCCAATCCGGCAAGTCTTCCTCTTCTGCTCTCAACGACTCCCATTCGCCGACTAGAGCGGATAGCCTCTCTTTCTCCTGCTCCAGCTTTTCTCTGGAAGCAATAAATCAGGATATTTAATTTATCGGTCGTCATGTTGGAGGCTACATTTTGAATCAAGAAATGTAGTTCAAACCCAACTAATCATGTAAAACTGGTGTATGATTAAACTTTCTACCGGCTATGCTGAATGCATTCTACTGCCCCTTCCATAATGAAATTTAAAATTCCTGATATACGATCCAAAACTAGACCGAATTCATAGTTGAATAAAAATAAAAATCACTCATTGGATACTGAAATATCCTGAATAACTGAGTCTCTTTACAAATTTTGAAAAAAGAAAAAAATTGCTTGTGCCTCCGGACAGAAAAATCGACAATGTGCCTCCTAAATCCTCGAGCTTTTGACAATTTTGGTTTCTTATAACGAAATTTTTTGTGTTTTAAGGAAGCGTTTTTTGTACGTCGTGGGCTGCTGATTAGTGCACTTACTACAATTACATTCAGTTCGTGGGTGGACTTTGATACAAGCGATTGATCAAACTAAAACAAAAAGATATATTCGAAACTTTTGTGTACCTAGTAGGTTTTTTTTTTTTTTTTAACTCGTATCGTTTAATTCCCACCTCTAACTCCATTCTGGTGATTTATTGACTTTGTAGAAGATTTGGCATTGAAGCAATGAGGGAACAGATCATAAATGTAGAAATAGTTCAATTCGTGGTACATGTAACACCATACCTAATTGAGCAGAAACAAGCGAAAAGATGTTGATTAACTTATCAACGTACCTCTGCACAGCTGGATCTTGTATTTCTCCATCTGTAAAGCAAATTGATCAAAATAATATTATTAATAAATTATATAATTTTTTTCACGTAGAAATTCAAATTTTTACAGGAGTCCTTTATGATTATGAATTATGATCCCGCGTCTGAACAAATCTTCTGTTCAATTCAATTCAATCTTTTATATACTATCAGTTCAGTTACCCAGCATTGGTCGGATCGAAGTCTATACGTCAGCCGGGTACCATAGCTGCTGTTTCCCCTACCGTTACCGGTACTGCGTCTTCACTTATTTTTTTTTTTTTTTTTTTTTTTTTTTTTTTTTTTTTTTGCCCATTAGTCGCAGTTTATCCCGTTCCCGTGATTTGTCTCGTTGCCAGTATAATAGAAAAGAAAAGAACATTCTGTCGTACTGCTCCGACATCTGTGTTATGCTTCACCAGTGGTTTATAATTACATTCCAGGTACATGCACTTCCTAATGAGGGATTAGGACCCAACCGATAACGGCCCGCAATATAGATATGAAGAATATGTACAACATTTATTGATCAACAACAAATAGCAAACAAAAATGCATACAATTTTCACATTTGTACATTGTACATACTTTTTTTTTTTTTTTTTTTTTTTGCCGGGCCCCGCGTACTGATATCACCCGCTTAGTGTCATCGAAATGAGCTGTCCCAAAAGGCATTGGCCTGTTGATACGACCATACAGTACCTAGTGCCATGTAGTACTGTATAAAGATCCTACAGCAGGTGCTGACTCTACGTATTTGGAGAGTACACCAGGAAATGCCTACCTTCACGAGAGGGCAGTGCAAGATCGAGGACGGTAATTAACTGCTCCTGCACGAGTTTCGATCGTCAAACTCGATGTTCAACAACTCGACGTTGTGTTGAAAGCTGTCATCAACCAGATTACTTGGATTCCGCTGATTCTTCTGGTTCCTCTTTGGATTACGTTCATCATACTAATAGTTCTTGTTCAGTCTTCGAGCAAACCGGCTTTATACTGGCAGTGTCTTTCGTTCATCAACTAGTTAAAGAATTGGATTCTACCGAAACAGATTTTTTGGATAACCTCCTTGATACAGATCGGAATATTGCACGGATGTCACGAGAAATTCGAGTAAAGATTGCGTTTAAACGTTTGGAAAGATTATTACGGAGAAGCTTCTAAAAAGCTTAATTACTCTAATTATTATAGAAATCATTTTATATTCTCATTTATAGGTACTAATATTAGCTAATACATTGTCTTGGTGCTTCAATGTGTGATGTGTGATGGTGGTGATTACAGAAATTAACTAGTATTTAAAAAATCGATTCCCAAGTATTTTATGATAATAGCGACTACCTACACATCGAAAGCAAGAGAGAAACTAGCTCTCTAAGCCCGTCTATTCGTCTTTGGATGTCCCTGAGAGGCTGTCATATTTCTATTTCCTAGAGTAAACAGGAGCTAATCATAGCTCACGTCGTGCTTTTCTACGACGCAAAATCGTCTCGCTTTTTTGGCCACGTTTACACAAAATTTCCCTGTGTGTCAAAGTAAATACATTATATATATATATAGATATATATATATATATATATATATATATATATATATATATATATATTTTTTTTTTGATCAATAAGAATACAGATTATTAAGTATCTTTTCCGAAAACAAACTCAAAACTTGAACAAAATTTACTCGTATTTGATTGATGGACTCTAAATTTATAATTACCGTCACCAGCGAACTAGGTAAAACATACGAAAAAACATCGTTACCTACATAAACGTAAACAATTTTAAATTTGATTTTCAAAAAAATTCATAACTTTAAATTTGATTTTTAACAAAAAAAGAAAACTATAAGTAAGTAGATATTTTACACTTTTTAATATTAATCTCCCTGAAGAAGCCCCAGTTCCTGGGGAGAAACGTTGGAGTTTGATAAAAAACCAATTTAAGGACAGAAGGCCTTTTTTTATCAAATAATGCATAAATTCTCCTACAATTCTCGACGAGAATGGGAGTGAGGCTGACCCTCTACCTTACTGGACCTACTTCTATCGATAAATTTGCTCATTATTTAAGTCGCACACCATCTCCGGTAATTCTCTGCGAGGGGAAACCTACCTACCCCACTAACCTACTGAGCCTGTATTCCTCGCATCAATTCGCTCATTATCGGATTCTACAGCGTACATTTTCCTATAGTTCCCGACAAGCACTCGCTACCCCATTGATTCCTACCCCACAAAGTAAATTCGTTCAATATTGGGTAAGTGAATATTGCGCACATTTTCCGACAATTCTCGACGAGAGGATTCCGACATTTATCGTTAAATAAATTTAATAATATAGATAATTTCTTACATCTATCGATAAATTCGTTCCGATAATTATCAGCGAGGGGCTCACTACCCTAATGAACCTGTATTTCTTGGTTAAATTAGCTCATTATCGGATTCTACAGAATACGGACTCGCTAAAACCCATTGATCGCTGCCCTTCAAGGTAAATTCGTTCAATATTAGGTTAGCGAATAATGCGTACATTCTCCTACGATGCTCGACGAGAATGGGAGTGAGGCGGACTCTGTACCTTACTGGACCTATCGATAAATTTGCTCAGTATTTAGCTCGCACACCATCCCCGGTGATTCTCTGCGAGGGGCTCACTAACCTACTGAGCCTGTATTCCTCGCATAAATTCGCCCAATATTCGGTCAAGATCGGAATATCTATTGCACAGATCGGTTCTCCCCCACTACCCCCGACCTCGTGGTCCAGAATCGCGCCCTCCCACGCCGGCCAGTCCAGCCTCCTCACCTAGATCGCCTGGAACCACCTGCAACTACCTACCTAACTTACCTACCCTCACTTCTTGGCTTGCGTAACATCTGACTTCGTCGGTACATCCCAGACTCAGTACGTACCCGACTCCCCGACGTCATCCCAGCTCGTCGCCGATATGAAACGCGTCGTTTTATTTTTCGTCTGCCTTTTTGCCGTGTGCCAAGTGAGTAGTTTGAAACATCTGATCCGAGACTTGATACTACATTCCCCACACATATTCCACATTTCTACCTATTCTATATATCCTAATTCTACCTATTCTACATTCTACCTATTCTTCATCAAGAGCGGCGTAATTAAATTGTATGCCACCACTGAATAGTGTATCCTCCCTACCTCGTCTCCTTTCTTCCATATTAATCCGCTTTTATTATATTTTATTATTTCCTATTTCTATCTTTTTTATTAGGGCCTCCCAATGCTTTAATTTCCCCCAAACATTTATTTATTTTATTTTTATTTTATTTATTTATTTTATTTTTTTTTAATAAGTTCATTTTGTAATACGCTTCCTTGCGGCAAATTCGTAATTGCTAACATTCTTATACTTTTCTATTTTTTGTAACAATTACCCTTGTAATTCTTGTATTTATAATGGACCACAAGGACTTTTCACAATGAATGATTATTTATTTATTTATCAAGTGGTGTTTTACTGACTTTAAACGATATAAATTTTGAAGAAATGTTGAGAATTTCTGAGCCACTCAAAACGGTTAAAAAATAAAAGATATTTTTCATGATTACCTCTATATTTGTTCACACGAATACTAACTTCCTAACGTGAATTTCCTCATTATTATTAACCCTTAGTTTAAAAAATATCTCATTTACTGTTTCCAATTGCTTGTTTGATTTGCATTATGTTGGACGATGACTATTTCCAAATAGCCAGTGTTCAATTTATTCCTTCTAAACCGAGATTTTATCGAGACGGACTCGAGATACTATCTGCACTATAGTTGCTATCACATAGCAATGTTATTAGGATAAACGGAGGTATTGTAAGGATTTGCTAATCACGTTTTTATTAACCAGGTTAAGTTGGCTGAAAATATTGTGAGAATATTGATTTGTATTTGCTGTTTATTTTTTGCTGTTTTTCACGTAGTTGTACTACAATATTACAGTAAACATTATTATGTTAGGTAACGCGAAAATATAAACACTCGTTTAGAGATGCCAAGTCCTCTTCGAGGTATAATGACTGAGACGGGAGGAGTATCAGATGTATTTTGGTCCCAAAACACACAAAGAAACATTTAAATTGTATTAAAACCCTAATAGTACCTATTACTTTACTATTACCTGATAAAAATTACTAGTGCTTAAGGTGATATTAATTTGAGAAAATAAGAGGCTCACATTTCAGACAATTTTGACGTAGTGAATAAAATGTGCAAATTTATGGAAATTAGCTCATGAGATTCTGCTGCATGACTTTAACTTTGTCTAAACATAATCTCATTGGTTCTTCGGTGGGAGGGGGGGGGGGGGGGGGGCACTTATCCTTAGGCACCGTTCTCCCCTGTATAGTCATATACATTATACAGAGTAATTAAACATAATATAACACATTCTCCGCAAATAAGTAGGTGTACAAGCCTTAGAATCAGAATGTGGGGTCTTTCAATGTTGCATATGCCTTTATATATATAATCAGACTGGGTTTTCTCGACCACTGAGTCAAATATAAAATGATTCGGGTTTCTCGCGGGTTGGTCAATGAAAAGTCTATATTCTAGGCCGACGTTTCGAAATATTTATATTTCATTTTCAGGGCTTGGAAAACTGTATTTGGACGCTTATTTCATATCCTCGAACATACATAGGTAGTAAACAACATCTTTGGTATACCAGTATTTTCGTCCACGTTACTGTTATACACCCCTTATAACTTCAATTTTAGTCTCTGTTCAGTTGAATAATGTTTTCTCAGTATACCCCAAAGTTTTTTCCCAGTTTTCTGGGTATACCCAAAGATGTTGTTTCCTCTATGCTCGAGGATATGAAATAAGCGTCCAAATACAGTTTTCCAAGCCCTGAAGATGAAATATAAATATTTCGAAACGTCGACCTAGAATATAGACTTTTTATTGACCAACCCTCGAGAAACCCGAATAATTTTACATATATATATATATGCGTCATTCCATACGATAAGTCTCCTTAGGATTGAGATAATGCGCCTTTCCAAATGAAAGGACGAGTTCGTTGGCCAGTCCTTTTTGAGTACATAATATTGGTCAGATTTCAAAAAGGTGTGCTGAACAAATCACTGAAAACGTAAGATCGGCTGAAAATAGTTAAAATTATGTTTTTTAGCGGAAATTTAGTCAACAATGAACTAGAATAGATACCATATTCGACAGTTCTGTCTATTATAGTTTTTATGACCGTCGGACCAATAGAAGCGCATGCGCTAGCGCAAAATAAATTTCTTGACGCACTTATTTCCAACGATTCGAACTCGGTCATAATTAATAGCTAGTGGATCAAATATGGCTACTGCGTATGTGAGCAAACGCCGAATTCGTTGAAAGGCAAGTTGCTGAAACTATTCTGCCAAATATAATGATATTTCAGATTGTTTGAGACATCGTACGAGTATAAAAGGTTTCCTACATATTTCATCGTCGTGATTGAATCTTCATCGTGAGCGCATGAATAAATGTAATATTAAACAACAGCATCGACCCCGGTACGTTTTGGCCAATTTTGACGACTTTTCAGTAATTAATTGGGTCAGCTCTTGCAAAATTGTTCGTAAATTTTATCGCTATACATGATAAAACTATATTAATGTTTTATTCGAATTTTTGTTAATTTTGTCATCAACTATGAGTGTAACGTCTAAGTTAAGTTAAGTAAGTTAAGGGTACTGCCCTCCTAATATGGAAATGTGGACCAGCTAAGTGATCATCCAACCAGTTGATTTTGGACAGCCTAATGATCACTTAGCGATCCACACAATATAAGTATGTAATAAATTTATTCGGTTTGTTGCCTACATTTCAACTGAAGGGCACCGTTGTCAAATACTTTCAAGTTGTGGCATCACGAACATTCAAATCGTCGGGCATTAGTGGCAATTCTTTTGTTTAAGTAGTTTTCTCGACGCACGAAGAGATACGATGATCGTTGGTCACATAGATTAATCTATAGGTTGATGAGTTTCCGGAAGTATTTTGTGACTTCCGTCCGAATGGTCATGAACATCTCCCATGAATGGAAATGGTGACTGAAAAAGAGGCGAAATACGATCTCCAACTGATCTTGGCTAATTACCTTCAATAAACCATCTGAGTTGTCTCAACTCTAATATTGACGAACATTTACGAGATTTACTGAAAAACCGTTGCAAATTATTACACAAAGATTGATTATTTCTATACTAAGATAGCCCTTCTACGGTGATCATTGGTCGTCAATATTATTAAACCCCGTATATTAATCCACGATTCGCGTCATCCGAAAGAGTTATACCTTTACAGCTCCAGGACCTCCAGGAACCTCGAAATGATTTTCACTTATCGATATTTGCAACACCCACTTGGGAAAACACTACAACATTGACAAGAATTGCACATTTCTCAGGGATCATTTAGTCTTAGACATTTCCACAAACACAAAGCGTACTACAAAGTTCTTGTTAAATTGTTTTCAAATTAGAGGTTTTTCAGTGCAATGAAATTGTTAACTATCAATTTTATGGCAAAAAACGTATTTTAAATAATAACCTGCTATTCAAAAAAGAGGTTTTAGATTTTTAGCTTTTTTGCAGTTTAGGTATTTCGATTCTATTTGGAAAATTTTAAAGAAATTTAAGTACATTTTTCAGCATAATTTTGTACATAAATTTTTGAATGTTCTGTTTTACAGTTAATAAACTTTATTTTAGCAATATTCCGCGAAACAATATAATTTTAACGATTTTTAGCCGTTTTTAGCCATTTTTAGTGATTTTTTTAGCACATTTTTTGATATTCGGCCAATTTGAAGTGCTCAAAAAGCAAGAACGGAATTTTTATCTCAATCCTAAGGATACCTATATATATATATATATATATATATATATATATATATGAAAAAGCGTTAAACTCTCGTTTGAGGCATCGTTTCAGGATGCCTCAAAACGGATTTCGATGAAGAAATGTTTCAAAAATTTTGATTTTAAAATTTTCCGAGCCATACTAGCTTCATTTTCTACAAAAATTCGCTAATGAAGGTTTTTCGGCGTTGTCTCAAGTTGCTGTTGCAAAAATATCAATGAATGAACATCATTACGAGGTTCAGGACGAAAAAAATACTCCAAAATCATGAATTTACATGTGGCAATTGAGTAGGTATCTTTAAAAACCCAGTATTTCACATTTATTGCATTTTTGGAGCGGAATTGCGCCCGTTCGCGAGCTCTTACAAAATCTGATTAAGGATAATTTCTTCAGGAAATTTCACGTAAAATTCCAATCTGCAATTTAAAAAAAAGGGGGTCCCCATTTGAAAAAACAAAGTTGGTGTGCGTTGCGCTTGACATGCGCACTCTAGTCATATTTGAAATCCTTGGAAAAAAGCATGCAGATGCTCTTTTTATATATGTTCATTGTGTGGATAAGGTACCTAATTACATTCTAATTTATGGGATTCAAACTTTCTCAGTATAATATTCTGGACAACCATGTTAATAAGATTCTCAAAAATGTTTCGCCATTTTCGGAACTCGGTTTTATTTTTAATTGGAACGCTTTTTTATCGATTTGCAGTAATAGCAGTTTCTCCTACCGTTTATGTAAATTGTAAATGAGCCGGAGAATTTTTTAGCCATTTTGAGAGAACACAAATTTCTGTTGCAGGTGATTGAATGCGGAGTGCGAAGGAAAAGACAATCCGTTCCCCAGATCCCCCAAATAGCCAACGGAGAGCTCATCACTTCCATCTTCCAGGTGGGTTCCTTTCTTCTGCACAACTGCCGGTAATGTAGGGATTGATTTGCCTATTGCTTCCGAGTCTACCTAAAGGTAGCGGAAGCATTGTTTTCACTTTCGGGAGAAAAAAATTTTTGGTCTCCGAAATCAAAATTTCCACTTGCATTTTACGTTTTAGACCATTCTGAACAACTTTGGTTCCGTGTCTGTCTGTCTGTGGTGTGTCCGCAAATCCTTGTAACAAGCTTATTTTCTACAGTTTTCATCCGATTTGGATGTAATTTTCAGGGGATGTTCGAGCTAGGGCGTAGACAATCCTCTATCAGTTTCATCGTTCTTGACTCAATACCTCACTTTGCGCATGCGCAAATGCGCACGTCTGATCTCGCTCAAATTTGGATGATAGTTGGGGGATGACGATTTTATCATCCCATATTTATTTCAGCATAATAATATCTACTGCGCATGCTCATATGTGAAATCCTTGCAACGACCTTAATTCCCACTGTTTACTCGTACATCCGATTTTGATGAAATTGTCAGATAATGCGTGGGTAAGGTTGAAGATGGTCCCCTATCAGTTTCATTGTTGCCAAATCATTACATCAATCTGCGCATGCGCAAACGTGAATTCTATTATGCTCAATTTTTTCACACTCTAGTCATTCGATTTCGATCAAAGTTGGATGATGGTTGGAAGAAGATGACTTGACTACCTCATAACGATTTCAACACGATTGTCATTAATAGTTACTGCGCACGCGCCAATGTGAAATACTTGTAATGACCTTAATTTCCACAGTTTTCATCCGATTTTGATGAAATTGTCAGCGAATGCGCGGTTTAGGTTGCAGATGGTCCCGTACCTATTTCATTGTTTTCAACCCATCAGTTCATTCTGCGCTTGCACAAACGTACATTACATTGAGTATCATTTTTTCGTTTCTTAATTGACCAATTATGACATTTCACGCTACTTCTTGATTTACTCTTTTTCGCTATGGAATTTTCCAAGATCATTTAAAACTTTTCAATGATCTATACATTCATGATAGGTAACGAGGAAGCTATGTGCCTTCGGTGAGTTACAATAAGAGTATTATCCGGTTTTTCGAATGAAATTTTGAGCTTCTGCGATGAATTTTTGAATGAATCAACGGATCGGTTAATTTTTGGAGACGTCCCGAACAGTATAAAACTTTTAAAAAAGGGCATTTCTATCATTAATTTTGTTTTTATTTTTGTTCAACGTTTCTCCCCAAGGAAGTGGGTGTTCTTCAGGTTCAGAAAGATGATACACTTAAATTTAGAAAATCGTAAAACCTCTAACGTTTTCTTTGTGAATGAAAATGAAATTAAAGTTTATTAGTTCATGAAAATCGAATTAAAAAAAAAACGAATCCTTGGGAGAAACATTGGAGAAAACTAAAAACCAAATTAAGGACAGAAAGGCCTTTTTAGCGAAGTTTCAAATTAAAAATGAGCTATTTAGATGTCTTCTTGGTTTGAAGGGTTGGGGACCCCTTAAAAATCCGTTTAGTACGTCAAAGAACACGATCCAAGATTTTAACGTCGTTTATATATATAGTGTATTTTCAGACGATAACTCCCTTTGAAAACGCCGTTAAAAATTCGTTCCAACGCAGAAACATCCGTCTTGGCAAAAGACAGGTCGATTTCGTTGGTTAATTCGATCGCTCCAGAACTTTAGGCTCAAATTTACAATGGCCCAAAAAAATGCTTTTAAAAATCGTTTTTTTGGCAAAAGGTCATGTGGAGTGTCACAATCGAAGTACTTTTCAAAGCTGAGTTGATGGCGACCACTCCCTGTTCTCTAAGATTTTTTAGGTTAAAAATGCCCATAATCGAGTTCGGCTGCGTGTTATAAAATTTTCTTTGCGATCTCGTCACACGGCTATCCCCTCAGTTATATTCAGGACATGGTTGGCTTAAATGATCAGAATTCAAGTGCCCAATTTAATGTTACCCATAACTTTTCTTTGAAAATCCGCTCTATTAGTCATGCTGCATGACTGAGTACCTTCATTTGTAAAGCTTTGTTCTAATTTAAACTGTATCTAACATGGATTTATTAAATGAAGCCAAAAATCATGTTAACAGCGTGTTTCTTAATTATTTTATTATAGAAACTGCCTAAATTTTTTTTTTTTTTTTTTTTTTTTTTTTTTTTTAAGTACGAGAAAAAATGATAATGAACTCTGCGTAAAATAAACCCAAATACAGATTCCCAGCTTTTTTGCACAATTTTGTTAAGGTTCCTCGGTTGATTGTTGAACTAAATATCCCAGGAGATGATGATGTAATTGGGTGATTATCAAAGCTCTCTGTGAACACAATGAGCCCAGTGGGACCTGGCGGTAGTCACCTCAAAAGTTAATTCTCAACAACCTTTCTTTCACATACAAAATAATATTTTAGACTGTTCTTTACGTTGAAGAAAGATAACGAGGTTTCTGAACCTATTACACTGTGTTGAGAGTATGTAGGGTAAACTAAAAATTGGCGTGATTTCCAGGATAGCTTATAAACTTACCTAATTATGTCTAGTCAGATTCCGCTTCAAAAGCCGTTTAATGCATTGCAATTAGGAAACTACTAAATTCTCAACCGATTTCTGTGGCATATTGTTATTTAGTCTGAATTACTACTGCGGGTTTGCTTTAAGACTAGTTGTATATCACTACATTGGTTGTACTACGAGATTTTGAAATTGCCAAATAGGTGGGAGGTAACGAATGGTGTAATATTCAAATTAAGCGAGTTCCTTTAGTATCAAGTAATGAATAAGCCTTCCAAGCTTAAGGCTTTAATCAAGTAAGGAACTTGACATATTGAATTAAAATAGTAGGAATCGAAGTCGCAGAACAGGTAGAGGTGTAAAAAGATGAAGAGTGTTGGTACCAACAGATTTGTAATAAACCTCATGACACTAGTCTATTTGAGATGTGCGTTGTGGATGGATAATAGTAGACTAGATTATAACATGATTGTGAACTTTTGTGCAAAACCGAAAACTCAAAAATTGGTTGGGTAAAGAGGTAAAAACATAAATAAATATTTTAGATAGGAAACAACAATATGACAAAAACAATTTGAAGGTTTATTTTAAAAAAACCTAATTAATAATATTTTCATTGCATATTAATGTAGGTTATCTATACCTAGTGTAATATAGATAATACTTTACAAAGTTTCTTCATTTGGAGAGTTCAAATTATTAGGAGACTTTACAAAAAAAGCTATTCATTGGTGTTTTATTGATCTCCAACGTTTCTCCCCAAGAACTGGGGCTTCTTCAGGAAGACGAAAATTAAATTCAAAATATCAAATTTAAAATTGTAAAATATCTATCGTTTTATTTTTGTGATAAAAAATCGAATTTATCGAAAAATCGAATTATCAGTTTATGATAATCAAATTTAACATTGTGTACTTTTTGTAAGTAGGTAACAATGTTTTTCCGTATGTTTTACCTAGTTCGCTGGTGATGGTGTAATAAGGTAGGTGAGATCTTGATCACGAACTTGTTTTCTTGAGAAATGAAACATGTAAGGTCAAGTAAAATCAATCAATTTCAGCTCATCCTAGTTCGATTGTTCATAGTAGAAAACAGAGAATGTATTATAAAGTGTTTTGACAGAAAGATAATATTTTGATTATTATTGAATATTATACTGAAGTTGGCCGTCTGAATCCAACAACCTCGGTGCTACCTACATCCATTTATTAGGGTTTCATTTGAATGTCTTTTTCATGTATTGAATTTCAGAGGTATACAGGTTCCTACTGTATGCGTCCTTGCGAAATAAGTAGAAGAAGCGTAAAGGTCTGTCGTAGATACTCGTACCTTATCAGTGAATACCTACTGAATAAACCTACTCCAAAAGCATATTAACCTATGCCCCATCCTAAAAATTCTGTGATAAGTTGGTAGTTATCTGAAAGTGTATATTCTCAAGCAAAGAAAACGATTCCGAATCTCTTAATTGAAAGTAAATGTATTTTTTATTCATCATTCGTTATTTGGAAGTAAAACTCACTGGAGTGTTGAATGGAGCGCTCATTCTACCGCACACTAAAATAACTATCCCTAAACTTTTTCGATTCCGAGTTTACCAAGTTATAAAACAGCGTGAACTGAACCGAAACTCGATCCGAAAATTCTTCATTCTAAACCTTTGTACCTATAACGATTTCGGCTTCTTGTCGTTCTGGCTAGTGTCCTCAGATATTTGCTGCACGTCTTCTACAACTGTAGTCCAATTTTCATGACATGGATCACTTGGGTTAGGCTCTAGAGAGTCTTCTATAAGAATCAGTGCTATTGAGCTTCTGCGCCTGTACACTTTTAATTCTCAACGGTTCACTTTCTCCTCCAAATTTGTCGAAAGAGTCTGAAATCTGGAAGATGATTGAAAACGTCAAACGTCTCTATGAATTTCTTCATAGTGAGATCAATAGTCGCCCTAACACATGCGAAAACGTGAAATTCCACGCATATGGACCATAATTGTGTTATCGAATTGTATATCAAATCTACGAAATCGTCATAGGTATACCCTATTCGATTCTGTACGGAACCTATTGCTGGCGGATGAATAGCAGCTTCTTACCCAATTTCAAATCCTCAAAAAAACTGTCTCCCTTTCTAGGAACCTAATTACTGATAAGCCACAATCATTTTATGCTCCTCCATATCAGTTAATTGATCAATATATTTTAATTCTTCCTATAAACAACACATTTTATTGGTCAATAGAATCGTATTTTGGATACTAGGAGTCTATGGGAGTCTAGAAACCACTTTAAGGATGTGTGTGCTTATGAAATAGCAGTTTTATTACAGTGGGAAATGTCAATTACACGTACTGCATCATGAGAAAATAGCCTACGACTTTGCATATCGCGCTTACTCATTGCAAAAGATACCAAAATGATTGTACCTATGTATTTGCTAGAACCTTGGAATGATATTTTGGCGATCGTCTTTCCCTGAGCCCGAGTGAGAGTAGCAAACAGCTCAGCGTAGACTCCTATTGATAGCATAGCGATCGTAGCGTATTGTTTTTGCATGTTCCCATCTCACGACTTATCTGCACCATTCAAGGTTCGCCAATAATGAGGTAGTTTAGTGTGTCAACGTCACCCTGTGGTAATGCGGGCAGTGGCCGTGACATCTGAAAGTTGGAAGATGACCCCTACGTGATAAGAGTACAAGACAATAATTGGCTTTTTTCTGGCGAAATAACCGGAGTTTGCTATCCAAGTCGAAAACTACAATCCCGTTTAATAAATTCTCCAATACTGATTCCGGGAGTCAAAGGTTACTGACACGGCATAGTGATATAATTTGGAGTTTGTAGAATTTTGGAAATGAAACTATGCAATAGTTATACGACAGATACAACAATTTTTGGGAATGATGATCTCAGCGCAGATCCAGAATGAAAGCATTTCAGTCAATTGGTACTTTTTAGTAGGTAATGGATTCTTATACTTATGTGAAATCCTACAAACACTGATATCTCATTGACGCATCGTCCTATTCCTCCAAAATTTCCAAGGAGACTTAAAATGTGTCGCAGGATGGGTTCCTTATGAGATTCATTGAGGTAACTACCTCTATAAGCGACTCAGATCCCTGGCATAATACTACAGTTTTCATTCAATTTCGAATAAATTATCTAGGATTGTACGGGTTAGATGCTGATGGTCCCTCATGAAACTTTTACCGTTTTCCCACAATTTCAATGAAACCCGCTGGCACTGTGCGAAATGGCACTGTCTAAAAAATTTCATTGGTTCCGGAACAAATTTTGAATCTGGGCCAAAAACTTCAATCAATAAGATAATCGCTATTCAATAATCATTTCTGATTGGTTCTATCAAATTAAGTTTTTTCGTAAGAACTTATACATGCATATTAGCATGAACCATGCTTTAGCCATCACTTAGCTGGCCAAAAGTGTCACGTTTTTATGTCACGAAAAACTGTCACACAAATTTTCTTAGGAGTTTCACGTACAATCAAGCCTTTGATAGCGAAATGGAACTTCCGCAGTGTTCATCGCACAGAAATCGTTCAACATTCGTTGGAAAGCTCTCATTTTACTGAAAAATTAGTTAGTAGTTTTATATTTATTTACAAGATATTAATCCAATAATGCAATGTTATACGTGTTTAGTAAACAACAATAAATTATTATTGTGCCGCTTTTAAGCCTTGTTTTGTTGTCACTTGGTTAAGGTGGTAATCTTGGTTATATTTTCTTATGATTTTCACGGACAACCAAGCCGTTGGTAGAGAAATGGAACTTCCGCAGATTTCATCCCAAAAAATTGTTCACCATTCGTTGGAAAGCTCTCGTTTCACTGAATATTAGTAACTTAACTACCTACATTAACTAACTTAACATTGTACCATACTACTTCAACGGAAGCTGAGTTATGCGCATTATAGTCCATTGATAGGAAAATGCGACCCCAAATTAGCGGGAAGAACAAAAATGCGACCCCGAATAAGCGGGAAGAACAAAAATGCGACCCCAAATTAGCGGAACGAGAGCATGTTCCATGACTTAGCATTTTAGCCGCAGGCTCAAACTT
Organism: Adelphocoris suturalis; assembly: GCA_030762985.1. Classification (NCBI taxonomy): domain Eukaryota; kingdom Metazoa; phylum Arthropoda; class Insecta; order Hemiptera; family Miridae; genus Adelphocoris; species Adelphocoris suturalis. The sequence continues at coordinate 127,118,746 of CM061041.1, forward strand.
TCTAAATGCTATCTATCTATTAGACCAAATTTTAATGATCTTAGCGACAACAACAACAATCACGTTTTGGATTCGAGAAAAAAATTTGAAGATATTAAAAAACTTTAATTCGTAACTCCCCTTTATTTTTCAAATACAATTCAATGATTAAATTGGATTTTGATTATCACGCGCCAAAGTGGCGCTTCGACTCCTAACGCGTTTTTAGGATGGGAACCCCCATTTCTTATCACACATTCGGAATCTACAAAAAGACCCTCCACTAGAATATTCGTGTGTGTAAAAACGTACGCAATTACGAGCCAAACGTGCACCGATTGTGAAATATCAAGTTTTTGATTATATTGCTTTTCCATGAAATTTTGTGTAGATTCCGATACTGTTTTAAGAAACGTGGATTCGTATTTGAAAAACGTAAGTTAGGAGTGGTAGCGCCACTGTGGGGCGTGATAATCAAAATCTAATTTTATCGTTGAATATTATTTGAAAAATAAAGAGGAGTTACCTTTTGAAGTTTTTTTTATATTGTCTAAAATTAAAATAATAGATGGCTGGTTCCTACATAATTTTTTAAAAAATATACGCATTTTATTCAGAAAAAAAGATTTACAAACAATTTATTACAGATTTGTACAAAAAATGCTACAATTCCAAATAAGAAGGATCTTGTGCAGGGAATGAATGAATGAATGAAAGTAAGTTTTATTCCGAAAAACAGTAAATTACAAAAACGAGTATACATAATATATGGCAATATGGAACATACACCTTAACCATAGGGCAGGCCCTGTGCGGTTAAGGGGAGATGCTTGAGCTAATTGTGAATGTAATACTCATTAATTGCATAAAAGGAAAAAATAAATAAAAAATATACTTATTTAATCACAGTTATCTGGTTACAATGTTTCCTTCTGTTATAGAGGAGAAAGAGGATAAAAAAAAACTAAACTCTCAATTCATTAGAAAATAATAATAAAAGGAACTGGCATGATAATTAATGGATAATTCAATTGACATAAATGCTTGTAAGAAGAGTTTGGCAGTTTTCCAACCCATATTGGATTAGCCACGAGAAAACTTTCTTTTTATAATCCGAACGAGTAAGATTGGAGGGGGATCGCAAATTTTCTGGCAAGGAGCGAATTAAGAATGGCATACTATAGAAAATGTGACAAGCAGTACTCCATATACGATTTTTCGGTGCAGGAACTACAGCTTGTGTAGTGAACCGGAAGGCGTACGGAGTGTTTTTAGAAAAATTGAAAAATTCCGGGTGTTTGTGGAAAAAGGTGAGCGCCGACTTAATATACAACTGATGGACTGAGAAAACACGGACATAGTTATACATATCTACTGTAGGAAATCTACGTGTTTTTTTTTTGTCATTACTTTGAGAATGGATTTTTGCATGATATTCAGTGGATTCAATACCGCTGAAGCAGCTCCTTCCCAAGCAATAATTCCGAAGCCAATGATGCTCTGGACGCCTTGTATACAAAAATTAAACTTTCCTTCCCAAGACATCCTCGGAGGTTGTAAAATAAATTAGTAAATCGGAGCGTCTTTATTTAGCTCTCCTGTTAGTGATTATTTAAATAATTAATTACAATACAGGATTTTCACCATCAAGGTCTAAAGATAACGTATGTATGTATATAGCTTTATTCTCTATTGGTTGACATAAATAATAGAAAGCTCAAAATTTGAGGAGTAAATAATAATTTGTGTCACTAATAATTGAAATAACATAAATGATTAGGCAAATGAGACAGTTAAGCCATATAGTGCTTCTTCAGAACTACTTTGAATTTACTGATACTCTGGTTGAAATAACTTCGCAAGGTAGGTTGTTGAAAAGGATGTAGATGAGAAAGTTGTGCGGCAGAAGTATTAAATCTTGGTATAATTAGAGTAATCTGGTTCGAACTTCTTGTGCCAATATTACTTGCTATTTCAAATCCACCTTTTAGACAAATACAGGCCGAGTCAAAGAGGTGAATCAGTTTGTTCGCCATTTAGTAAGTGTTTATTGCAGAAAGTAGTGACGATTATTCGAAACAGACCTCCATCTCTAATTTGCATCCTTTCCCTCGTTTTCCCGTTTCATGCCAAAGGATCCGTAGGTTGGAGGTTCTTGAAATCTCGAGACTTCCCACGAGCCGTTGCATCATTTATGAACTTACCAAAAAGAGAACACCCCTCTTCTCATCACCAGCCACCTCTTATAACTAAGTCACCGACGCTGTTCTCTTTCGTTATCCTTAGACCATAATCCATGGAAATGAGGTGAATCTTCCAACCCATCACCTTCCTTACTGGTGAACTGTTTTTGCTGGCGATTCGAGTTAGCAGTTGATGTCTCCAAGTCCTCTCTTTACAAACTGAGTTTTTCTCATTATTTTCACCGAACTTTTTACATAACTCACAGCCTGTTGACATTCTTTCATTACAACTATGCTTTCCAATGGTGTAGTTCGAGAAGGGTAGGGTGGACAGAGCCTCTCCAACAATCATAGAGGATGCAGAAGTTCGTTGTTCGAATACAATTAAAATTAATAATTTTACGTTTCTAATATCAGTACCTACCTAACACCTTCAATTGGAGAATGTAATTCGCATAAAACAATTATTTTTATACGAATCCGCTTGCGTAGCAACTGAAATAGAAAAATTCTAATTAGGCTCGTTTGTGTTTGGGCAAAATGGGTTGGATATTATACAGCCCCACGGAGAGGAATAAAATCACCTAGTCGACGAAACGGAGATGTGGATACTACAATCCGAAAACAAGTCGTTCCCCACTACCCTCTGGGGCTGGCCCATATGTGATTTTTCCCTAGAAAAATATCCATAGTTCAGTATCTACCAAAGTTCCCTCCGGACTTCCCCTGCTTTTTCACTGCCAAGCTGACCAAGCTTGGATCTTCGATCTAAAACAGTTTCCCTAATTCTTTAATCAATTTTTTATTGTTGGTATACCTATGGTACAAATCATTCCATTGACGTATAAAATCGCTGTTAGAACAAAGCAAATACAATAAATTGAAGACTACAGTAGTATTTAAATAGTTTAATAGAAAATATTAAAATATTCTATTGTAGCAATATTTATATTCTAAAATAGAATATTGCTGGTTTGAGTTCGTTTACATTTTGTTATGTTTCTCGCTCTCGCTTTCATGCACCGTATTTTATTTCGCGTTCTTATATAACACAATTGTGTTATATTGTCCAGAAAAAGTGGTTTTCGCGCTGAAAACACCTAACAATAGAGGATAAAACTGTTAGAGAGAAACGTCCACAGATATGATTTTGCAGGTTGTAAGTCTAGTACAAAAGTATATAATATATCGTGTTCCCCAGTTCATCGGTACTTATTCGTATTTATCGTAGTTTTAAACGTTCGGATTAGTTAATAGTGTAATTATTTTCTTCTAAATAGTATTGTGTTTTGATAATCAATATTTAGGTTTGTGAATATGAAAGCTTACGTGATTTAAAATCATGACAAAAAGCCATTGGATATGCATATGAATGACAGTTTATTAAACAGTCTTCGTTTATTCAGCAACAAGTACTAGAAATTAATATAAAACGACATGAAACGAAATCCGTGACTGTTGTTCTTCCATAAGAAATGACTTAGCTACGCCACTGATGCTTTCCATTACTTCTACCTCATATTCATATTCGGTAGATGCCCGTGATACCTTTTAGCTAAGATTAACTGAGAGTGGACATTCATGTATCTGAGGGCTGACTTTCACTCATAGTATTGGAAACCCATCAAAAACGTTTTAGTTCTGGCTCGTGTGTCTATACAATTTTTGAAAGTTGTCCCCAAAGAGAGGAACTTCAGTCCTTCCTTCTGAAGGTTTATTGAAAGCTCAGCTTGTCACCCAAAACCAAAATTTCCACATGTTATGTTTAGAAACACAATAATGAAAAAATGTTGGAACTCCGTGAGTTAAGCTTTGAAAGGGACATTCTAAATTGGATTTAATTACAATAAAAAATAGTCTCAGCTTATGCGCAAACGCCAAAGGTAGTGACTGCTTAGATGCTGGAACTAACTTCGTGATAAACTGATACCCTGTGAGAAACATATTCATGATAGAAAATAACGTTAAAATTTTAATTGAAGCCTCTCTGGAATATTTATAGACGAATTAAATGGCGGAATCCGTCCGAATCAGCTTAATTAGCTAAATCCTCTCCTATTCATCCCATAATGTAAAATTTAATATAAAATCTCTCTGGAACATTACATACAAATGTAATGACGGGCTCCAGCCTAATCAGCTCAGTAAACTAAATTCTTTCCTGTTCCCCCTAAAAAGTTGAAATTTAATGGGAGCCTCTCTGAGATATCTAGAGACGAATGAAATGACGGGCTCCATTCTTATTAGCTTAATGAGTTGAATTCTCCACCGTTCCAGAGTTGAAATTTGTTCAAGATACTCTCTGGAACACCTAGAGACGAATGAAATGATGGAATCCGTCCGAATCAGCTTAATGAGCTAAATCCTCTACTGTTCGCCCTAAAAGTAAAATTTAAAAAGGATTTTCTCTGGATCATCAAGAGACGAATGAAATGACGGGCTCCAGCTTAATCAGGTTCTTGCATTGAGTTGATCTTCGGACGTCACGAAAAAACTTTAAACTTTAAAACTTTGTATTAAAATTACTTGGGTAAGGTATTTTAGTAGCCTAAACCCTGTATTGACTAATACTACTGGCGAGGTATGGGAATAAATGATTTATTCGCAATTACCCTCACAAATTCTTTCAATTTGAATCTGAATCATGTTTTTCCCCCCCGTCTTTTTTGGTTAGGGCTTAGTACAACTTACCGGGAGTGCATTGGACCGGCCCCCTGCCGAGGCGCCGAGTTTATCTTTATTTTAGCGAATTTTTGAAGAAAATTAAGCTATTGCTCTCGCCTCAAAATTTGTAGAATGTGAATTTTTGAAAAAAATGTATGCAGAAATCCGTTTCAGGCTATTCTGAATCATATTCTGAAGTTTAACGCATTTTTTTATGTATGTATGTATGTATATATGTATGTATGTATATGTATATGTATGTATGTGTCATTCCAGACGATAACTGTCCGTAGAATTGTGCTAGAAACTTCAAACAAATTTTAAAATGTTAAGGACACAAAACGAAAGTTCAAGTTCGTTGGCCAGCATGATCGGATTACATCTTCGGGTTGAAATTTTCAAAAATGTAGTCAAAAATTTCAAAATAGCCTGTTTTTTGCGATTTGTTGTGCGAAATAATTTTTTCAGCATACTAACATGTTGTATATTCGGAATCAGCGTAAAATTTCCTATAAGAATATGTATCAAGATTTCAAAATTTTCAAAGTTGAAAAATCAGTCAAAAATCATAATAATCGAAGATTTCTTCAAAAATTCGCTCATGGGGTCATGCTGCATGACTGGACTTTTTTTATTTTTCCCTCATACTTAGTCTATTTAATTTACTGATAATCTTCGTTAGCACCTTCTCTTGCCTGTATATTTCAAATAGTTAGGTAATAGTTGGCTTTTTACTTCACATTGGAACAACTCCGCTACACAGAAGTACATTGCATCACGGATATGTTGTATGTCTTACATTCCTTTAGTTATATACTAAATATGTCTAATGCTCCCTCATTACGCAAATAGGAATCGCATATAGTTGTAGTAAGCTCCTGCTATTCTTTAATTTCCTAAAACAAAAACGAACCGCACCGAGCAACCAATGTTGTCTAATTTTTTCCCGAAACCCCAGCAATAACCCCATACGTAAAAAATCTTGTACATGTCATTACATAGGTAGGTACCTAACTTCTTCAGTTTGTAACACGGAAACGCAGTTTATAACAATGGAATTATAATCTTGTAGATCTGTTAGAATTACCCACGTATTCATTTTGGTACTTATCCGTTATATCCCCCCCAGTCAATATGCCTCCCCCCCTATGTGCCTATGCCTGCTTTTACATTTTTAAATTAAAATAGACCCCCTTCTAAGAAATTTGATACAGTCCGCACTCTCCTACATTGAGTAGTTTTCTTTCTTCGATTGTTCAGTTTGCTGCACTGGTGACGTCACTTTCGGCAAAGGAGTCCCGTACAGGCATGAGGGGTGCTTTGACGTCACCAGTGTGCGCAACATTGAGCAATCATAGACAGAAAATTACTCATCGTAGGATAACACGGTTGATACCAAACTTCTTGGGATGGAATCTTCTTCCATTTAAAAATAGTCTACCTTTTTGCACCCATGGGTAAACGCATCCTTGGTTTCCGTCGCGTCGTCTACTTGGAGAGCAAGGCAGTAAGTTATGCAAAACCCGTATAACTGATCTGTCTTGAAGGAGGGGTAAACCCTATGCGCCGTCTATTTGTAGGTTGTGCTTTCGAAGTTACGCGACTGCACTAGGTACTTGAATTCGCGATAGGCGCACCGACCATCCTAATAATAAGACTCCATTCACAAATAATAAGAATCCAAACAGAACCTTTTGAATTTTTCAAATCCTCAAACATAAAATATCATGTAATTACGAGATTGAATTCAATTTTCAAAGTTAGTAATTTGCGTCAGAGTCTACCAATAGGAAGCGAAGGTTTTTCACTTTCGGGAGACGAAAAATTTTTCGTCTCCACTACCAAAATTTCCGCTGGCATTTTGCGTTTCAGACAATTCTGAAGATACGATTTTGATGACATTTTCAAGGATTGTACGAATTAGGCTGTAGATGGTCCCCTCCTAGTTTCATTGTTCCGAAATCAATACTTCACTCTGCGCATGCGCAAACGTAAATTACGCCAATAGGATACCTACTTTTTACTTCTGGTAAATGAAGAAAAACACTTACCATCAGATTCCAATACGAACGGCTCTATTACGCTCAGGTTTTCATCAAATTTTTCTGGATCATTCACTACACTTTGATTGACAACTGATTGATTCTCACTGACTTTTACACGATTCTGCACAACCACCGGTTTTTTACTAGTGATTTTTGGCCCGTTAATTTTTTTCCGTTGGACTTTTTTCTGGACATTTCTCCGCAACTTTTTATCACGGACTTTTCCCACCGAGACTTTTGTTGATGGATCGGCGACAGGCTGTGCTGCTGCAGCATTCGTTCGTGCGTTAAGTCGTTTGCGCTTCTTTCTTCTCTTTTTCCATATGTCCTACAAGGGCAAACGAGGCAAGAGTCAGACGCTTGTTTGATATGCACTTCTTAAGTTGTCAACAGAATTTATGAGAGCCGTAGGAAACAATATCGCACCACATTGAGGAGACAATGCAGTTTTTGGCCTACCAAAGCATATCAAAGAAGTGCCTAATTGCCTCACCACTGTACTCCAGATTGGTTACTATTGACTACCTATTCGCTCACCTTGAAGTTATGGATTCAAGAGGGGAATCCAAAAACTGATCAGCCCTTTGCGCCAAAGTCTACTAGCGTTGAGTTAGTAGGTTTTTTTATGACTTGAAAATCGAAAATCCAAAAAAATAATGAAATCCAAAATTTTTTGCACATCTTAACCAAAAGATCATGATTTATCGGAATGCCCCCCTCTATTTACCTCCACCGATAATAAATTTGAAACTCCCAAGATTTATTGCATAACTGGACCGGATTCCCACTTGTACGAAAAAGAATAACGAAATTAGGTTGAGAATTGTAGCTAAAAGGATCGGCTATAACCCCCTTCATCCGCCATCGCGATGGCCGATCCTAAATTTCGATTGTTTGTTGTACAACTAGACTCAATTTGGGAAAGACCAAAGAATGAATCATGAAAATCGGTTGAGGATAGTAGCCTGGGCGGCTCTTTAGGATCGGCTATTACACTCTCCATCTCTTTCCCGATATTAAATCCGTTATTTCCCAGGTTTGATGCAAACTATATTGAAATCGAGATCGAACAAAAACAGTCATGCAGCATGATCGTATGAGCGAATTTTCATAAATGGTCGTATTACATTTATGTTAAATTCTGTTGAAATTTGAGCACTTTGGGGACAAATAAAAATTGTATTATACATTTTATAGCAAACTAATTTTTTGTCAGTAATGTTCCAATGAACAAACGATTTCAAGTGTTCCTATCGATTTTTAGCTTATTTTGATGAAATTTAAGTACATTTTTCAGTACAATTTTGTGCTTAAATTTTTAAATGTCCTAGTTCATGTTTGATTAATTTTTTTCGAGTAGCATTCTGCTAAAAAATAGAAATTTGTTAATTTTTAGCGGTTTTATGCCTTTTTTAGTGATTTTTTAAGTACATTTTTTGAAATTTGACCAATTTAATGTGCTCAAAAAGTGTTGTCCAACGAACTCATCCTTTCTTTTGAAATGCTTGATTTTTTGGCGAAAGAACGAAGTTTTTATCTCAATTCTATCGAGAGTTATCGTCTGGAATGACACATACATATATATATTTATACATATATATATATATATATATATATATATATATATATATATATATATATATATATATATATATATATACATATAAAAAAGCGTTAAAATCTAGGAATCATTTCAGAATGCCTCAAAACAGATTTCGATGAAGAAAATTTTTGAAAGTTTTTATTTTAAAATTTTTGGAGCCATTGCAATAGCTTTATTTTCTAAGAAAATTCGCTAAAAGAATCGCGAAAATCGGTTGAGAATTGTAGTTTGGGCAGCGCATTAAAGGTTCTGCTATTACACCCCTCCCCCTGTTGGTAAATCTAAAATATCCAAGTTTGTCGCGCATCTAGACTAAAATTTAGATCGAACAATGAAGATTCTATTACCGGTTAAGAATTCATTGTTGCCTGGGTAGCATTGACAAAATTTGTCACACACACAACATACACTTTTGGTTTTTTTCAAGGATTCGGTCTTGGAATGGTCGGAAACGGATTTGTATTGGTTTTTTTTCCCCCTTATACTTGGGTTGTTCCATACCCCCTGGATCAATTCTGTAGGCCTCCCTCTAATTTACGAAGCCTTGCCTGTAAGACATAGTTTTTCAGGAGTACGTTCTAAAATTCGGAGCTCATGGATCAATAGGTCTTAACGCATGAGCAATTGTTGAATTTTAGAACACCAATCTTTCACAATCTCACGATTTAATGGTTCGGTTTTCTTAACTTCAAAGAAGAGTTAAGAATGGAACGTTAAGAGTGGAACTTAAGAATGGAATTTACGAATTTTGTATTTTCTAAGTAATTTGGCTGCGCATGAGCTAAAGCCTAGTACGCACTGGGATTCATTGTTCGGACTCTTTGTTGCAGACGCTCGGATTCATGTCTCAGATTCTTTGCCCCGCGACATTGTCGCTCTGCAAATCGTGTACGCATCTAGTTTGAACCTGAGCCATGTCGAACTAGGTCGCGCTTTCGGGGATTGCAGTAGCACTTTACTTAGCTCTACGGATTAAAAAAAAAATAAAAAAAAAAAAAAAAAAAAGCTACTAAAAAAGAGCCAACCGCGTTGGTGGATGCGTGGACCCTTCATTAACACTCGGTTTTTCAACGGTTTTTTCCATATCGTGAGGCCATTATCATCTTTTGTGGAGGGGCTACAATGCTGCTGCAGCCTGCATTACATCATAGACAAGGGGGGAAGAGGTTCCGAGAGTGTCTAGAGTAGAGATGAGAGTGTGACCTGAACTGAAGCAAACTGTTTAGAAGACTAGAAGAAGAAGGCAAAAAATTATTACATGATGTTTTATTACCTATATCTGCATTAGATAGCCCATCTGCGCCAACCACTAGGAAGGGTGTAATGGTGCTTCAAGGGTCAATTCTAGAGCTCATTTCTGATCAAAAGTACTTGTTAGAAATTTATTTTAATGCTTTGTTTTTCTGAGTAATTTCATTTTTAAGATATGTTTTCTACCTTCAAACGACCACAAATCCACTTGAGATCACTGTAAAATCAAAAATATGACCACCGTTGAAAACAGCGTTAATTGCATAATCCAGCTATTTGATGTCAAATCGATTTTATAAGACGACTTAATAAGTTAGTAAAAAGTTCCAGTCATGCAGCATGATCGTATGAGCGGATTTTCGTAAATTATCTTAGTACCTATATTTTGTTAAATTGTTTTGAAAATTTAGGATTTTAACTAGGAAGAAATGTTCACTACCGATTTTGTGGCAAATAAACTTGTCCTAAATAATTTTCGGCAATTCAAAAAATGTTTTAGCAAATTTTTCGAAAAAAATGAAGCTTTTTGATTTTAGCTTTTTTTTAGCTCTTTTTATTCATTTTTGACAAATATTAATGAAATTTAAGTAGGTACCTAATTTTTTCAGCACAAATTTCTTGTTTTTTTTAGTTTATTGTTAATAAAGTTCTTTTTACTAAAATTCTGCTTTAAAAAAAAAAAAAAAAAAAAAAAAAATTCACCCGTTTTCAGCTACAAGCATAACAACGATAACTACAAAGCAATAACAACGAAAATACACCGGTGAGAGGATCACTTTGTTCGATATTCACGTACGCACTGACTCATTGTTGCGCGACATTGTGTAAAGAATCCCATTCCGTATGGGACTCAAAAAATACTAAAACGCAACACACGAGATGCAAGACGCGGAGCGTCCCTGATGCAAGAAAATGAGTCCGAGACGCAGCCCGCGACAAAGAGTCCGAACAAAGAATCCCAGTGCGTACTAGGCTTAACATCAAACAAAGTTCTTAAGACAACAAACATCTGATTGTGACGACATGTTCAGGGATTAGGTACGTCCATCATATAGATAGTTTAGATAGTTCTCACAACTCACAACACGCTTGAATCAATAAAAGTATCTACTGCGATTGCGCAAACCTGAAATACTTGTTAAGCGCATAACTTACACAATTTTCATCCATTTATGAATTAATGTCAGGGGGAAGGGGCCAATTGCTACTACTTCTGTGCTTACTCCAAGCAATAATCATCAAAATATACATTTCTTGCACTTTATTGGTCCAATTTCTATCGTGTTTGGACGTAATGTAAAGCTTGAACTTCGAATAATATACCATATACCTAAATTTCTACACCCCTAGATCTAACAGTCGCTGAGAATGCGCAAACGTAAAATCCTTGTGAAACGCACGAGTTTCACAATTAATGCTAGGATTACTAGCAGAAGCAGTGAGTTAACTTTAGTGATGTGGGTACAAATGTATCCAAAAGTTCTGTAGATACACCTGCATTTTGGTCAAGAGTTCCAAATTCCAGTTAAACAAATTAAAGTCTTTGGTTAATCTATTCAATTCGCTAAATACTAGCGAATGCAAATAATGAGTGACTGGTTTTATTATTTCTCCCAAGACAATGGAGGCACCTTGTTTTCGTATAATTTTCATTGAAAGTTGATGATGTTTCAGATACCGATTGAAATTCTTAAGAATGTCCGTGATGTGGTGAATGTTGCTATCAAAGCTGCGCACAGTGTCGCAGGTACAGCTGGATAACGTAGGTAAACGGGGTGTGCCGTTTTTCTCACGATGCAAGTTTTTCTGTTGTTGTACTTTTGAGGCACGAACCCACGTTGGAAAAAACTATTACTTTTTTCACACAGTCGCACTTGAATTTATACGTAATAGAAAATCATTACCACTTACACATCTCTCCCAATCACTTGCAATTCATGTTTCAAGCTTATATGATCAAATATTTCTGTCTGGCTTTGCACCTTTCAAACACGTGTTCCTTTGTACTTCATCACTGTGAGTGTGTGTCATCATCCTATTCCAATACCATTGGAATAACGTAAGCCTAAATGAATACAAGGCGTTGCAAATGCAGTGAACGATTCTGACAAAGTTCATTTAAAGCAAGTTGAGCGGTAACAAAAAGTACTCACATTTTCAGAAGAAAAAAATTGTATTGAATATTGGATAAAGGAAAATTTTACGATAATTCGTTCCTAATGTCACTTTTTTCTTTTTCTTTCATTATCACAAACATTCCTACAAATAACCATTTCGTCTCGGTAAAGTTTACTGCGTTAATTTTCATCTCACAAAAATTTTAAACCGCTAGTTAGAATGATCTCAAACTATCATTCTGTCGAAATAACTTCTCCATAAAATATTGAAACGAAAATGAGTTTGCATTATCTAGGATCTGCTTTTATCGTGGCAATTCCTTTTGGCTGATTCGTTTTATAAAACGCGCCCACCACTGATAAAGTGAAAAAGTCTGTTATGAGGGATTTGGAGAGATCTACAAGTGTTACCATTCGATTCAGCGTGAAAAAATACGTAGAAACTGACCTCAAACGAGTAGGTTCATAGAGGGTCATGTTTCCAGAAAACCATCGATTTCATTGGGAAAAAAACCTCATTTTTTAACATTTAAACAAACTTTTCTCCCCTAAATAGCAAAGTAAAAGTAAAATCTACTATAGATGAAAATAATATTAAATGAAGCAGTTTTCATGAGATTTGCCAGTTTCCTAGAATATTTTTGGAAGATTTGTAACGTTTTAAAGACTTTCAGAAATTTTATTTTTTCAAATTATTTATGTTTGAGCTGCTGTTGAGGTCTGTAGATGGAAATTTTCCTGAATCAAAGTGCACCACGCTTATAGAAAATGTGACGCTGATTCCAAAAATGTGGTTAAAAGTTAAAATTAAATTAATTAAAGTTGAGAAATTTAAGTTTAAGAGGAAAATACACGGGTTTCCTTAAAAAGCCGTTAAAAAATCTTATCTCGAGAATGCATTGAAATTAAAATATGCGGTTGGCGGTATTCTACTCCATTTCAGATTTAGTTTTACTCGAAAAAAAAGTTGCATCCACGAGCAGTTTACCGTGTAAAAACAAATCGTTAACACGATTGTAAATCGCAAAGCGACATTGGCCACATATAGGAGAATGCGACCTTCTGTTAATTCCTATGCACATATGATGCCAGATTACATCACTGATATGTGACGTGTGATGCCAATGTAGCAGTTTTCTGCTCAAAAGCGATATTTAATGCAGAAATGATCAACCTTTGTTTAATAATTGACACTGTTTTCAGATCCCAATAACAACGCTGGGAGCAGTGAGAGACCTACTTCAGACAACTAGGGGAAGATTTCAAGCCATCGGACAAGCTTACCAAGCGCTCCAAGCCGCTCACCCCAACCACCGACCAAATCCGCATTTCACCTACGACAGATTCACAAGCAACGGCCAAAAATATCCCTATCAGAGCAACTCATATCAGCCTAAACCTAACCAAAACAACCCTTATCAGCATAGACCAAATCAAAATTACCCTTACCAGCAAAGACCAAACCAAAATTACCCTTACCAGCAAAGACCAAACCAAAACAAGTACTACTCAAGTGCACACTCGAGTGCACAAAGCTTCAGCTACAGCTCTCAAGACTACAACAGGAAACGAATCCACAACAGCAAAGCTCTCGTCCAACCTCGGAACAACGCTCTGTCTGACGAGCAAACAACATAATGTAAAACTCCAATCATTATTAGAAATGAAAGATAATTTAAGTACCTACTATGGTTTTGAGTCAGAAGATTTCTACTGAACTGTAAAGTACAACTATTGAAAAACTACTGATTCTGGTCCATCTTCAGAAAGAGAATTATTTTCTAGAGGGCACGATGAAATTCATGTTGTAGATATTGTAAAATATTACATATTTAGTCAATGATCAATGTGGCAGTTTTTACAAAGTATCCACAAGAGTTTCCAAAGTATAAAATAGAGTCATCAAAATGCATTCATTATATATTTAAAATATTAACATAGAATTGATAATTTTAGAAGCGATTACAGTCATTATATTATGTGGTCGATTGTTAATTTTTCGGTTACCTACCTAAATTCTGTGAAGTTAAAGTATATTAAAGTTACCAATTACTTCCAAAAGACATGAACTTAGTAAATTTGAAATGTGGTTCTATCCACAAAGTTACCAACCGCAGAAACCATTAAAATCATTCATGTCTAGTGATTTTGCAGAAAATTCAAAATTTTTAAATTTAGTTAGGTAACTAAATAAACCTTTCCTGTATGGGGTACCCACCTACTATTTTCTTCTTATCAATATTATGCGAGGTAAAAAACATTTTGGAGAATATGTACATGTTTCCATTGCAATTTCAGGTAGAATGAAACTCTATAATAAATATTGGGAAGACTTTAAAAAAATGTACATTAGGATGTAAAAATATGATTTTTCAATTATAAGGGAGAAGTTAAAAACGGTTTACCTGCCATATCATGGAATTTAAATTCGGTGTGATGGTCATTTTTTAATTTAATTCCTAATCCAAGACAATTCTGAGAATACCTATTCATAAAGCAATTCAAAGCTGAATAATAGATCTGAGAGTAAGCCATAATTTGTAATTTTGAATAAATTTAGAATTTGTACCCGGTAAGTGTCATTTAGGAAGCTGGTAGTAACACTCTAAAATAATTGCATAGGTCACCTATTGAATACCTCCCTATTTATCATATCAATTGTTGTTTGATTTATTTTACAAACGGTCATTGATAAGTTATTGTGATCAAAGTAATTATTTGTTTCGCATTCAAGAAGACCACAAAAAATTAATACGTTGCAGTGTATTATTGACCTACTAAGTATTATACACGGTGTCCTGAAAGTATCTAACTCTCACTCCTTCAAAGGTGATTTGTTAAATATCGGAATTGGGAATGTTATTGTGGTGCAATATACCAATTTTTAAAACTAAATACATTTCGAAAGTGTCCCACAACCTTGGATTAACCAAAGGATAGTGAAGAAGGGTAGGTATTGACAGTTGCAGAACGTCCGCTTTCGCCTTCACAAGAAAGTTTGGTTTTGAGGTAAAGTACCTACGAACGTAAGTAGGCGAAATTAAAGTCATTGTTTATTTTAGTTGGCAATAAGACGAGGTTTGGTCTCACCATCTCATTCAGCGTTAGATTAAGATGTAACTGAACAAATAAGATTTTTTCCAACTCCCGTTATATTCCTTACAGATTTTTGGCACGCCTTATACAGCCAAAAGAATTAATGTAAGATAGACTTGTAGGTACATTAATTCCTAATTCATCATAAAAGATGATTTGTTCCAAGCATTGCTACCTGTTGGCAGATATCATCTATTTTTTGCACACGGCAACGATGAAGAAAGATATCATCAATACCTATATTAAATAATGTAATTTTTTCAACAAAATAACTGCAAGGCAGACAATAGACATAAGTATCACTATTAATTGACGACGCGCCATAATAATGAAAAATCAATTAAGTAGGTTCTTGTATGTCCTCTGAAATCAGTGAGGGTGGAATTTTATTCTTAATACATTCAGATTTATAAGTAAGTACCTATTTAATTCCCTCTTCATTACCTCCCTTATTTTAAGACAATTTATATTACGACCTAAAAATTTTGCTATTTACAACCCATCTTCCCACCGTAAAAATTAAGATACCTCCTTTTTGTTTACCTTCAAATTTATTGTGTCACTACCTCTGGTTCTAAAATAAACTATTTTGAGCGCATTAATCTTAATTAATATTATAACCCTTCTAACTGTAGAGTTTAGCATAACCAAATACGCATGCTATCGGGACTTTTGTAGGTAGCAAGCATTATAAATTTATGCATAAATGGTGAATGTTGGAGTATTTTTTACCACTTACCGTTAACAGTATCCACGTCAGCATCGGACATGGTCCATCAAGTTCTTTACACGCTAAATTGAAACTTAGCCACTTCCCATTCGATACTGTTTGCAATCGAAAGTTTTTGGCACAAAATGGACGAGAAGATATTGCTCAGTTTCTTATATACAGTGTTTGTCTTCTAGTACGAAGGTAAAACAATGCGCAAACATCCGATACCAAAAAGATATCAGTGATATTGAGGTCATAAATAGCTAGGATCTTATGTCCACATGCTTCAGAGGACTTGCTCAATCTTTTGGTAGCAGGGATGTCCCTTACAGGCCAAACTTTGTTATCGCGTTGAGTGCACTTCACTGAGCAGTTGCACATGATGATTTATTTATTTAGAGTTGATTTATGAAGCCATTTATGAGTGCTTATCCACATAACTAGATACCAAAAAATTTGAATTGAAAATGAAACTTTATCTCACTTGCTTCATAGAAAGTATTTACCAAATAAAGATTATAAAAACGCTGTAAATAATTACACAACGGTTTATTAGTTTAGTATAAGATAACAAGGTGTAAATACGATGACAAACGGTAACGAAGGGGATGTGAATTGTGAATCAAAACTCTAGTTCGAACCGAAATATGACTCCATTTCAAGTCAACTTGACACTGCCCTCACCCGAGGCATTTTCGTTTGTGCCGAACGAGTGGGGTACTTCGAAGAATCGGAACAGTGCGGACTGGATAGCATGCCTGATACACGACAAATTGACGTTTTATTGTTTATGAGAGAGCTCAGTGTGGTGAATTCCACCACAATCTTTCAACAGCCCTTTTCAGGGCTACCAAAAAGAAGTACTCACGATACAAGTACATATAAAAGACGTCGAGTTACAACTCAACAAAATAACATATTTCGCCCGAGAGAATATGCGAAATATTCACTCACGAACGAAATATTCACAAATAAGCAACAAGCCAAACACCCACTGCAGGAGAAGGGTTCGTCAGGACAACCCACAAAAGTTGTCTTGAAAACAACAGCCCAAGGAAATAATCAATCGACCTCTAAGAAATGCAAGGGCAAGGCTGGCAAACCAACTCAGCTATCATATTCACAGATTCTGAGAAAACTCTATGCGAGCCAATAAAAGAACACCTGGCGAGCTAATGAAATTAAGCGAACCAACCAGGGGGCGGCAGGAGGCGGCCACCTCCCTATAAATACCCCGCACGGAGCCTTCCGTATTCATTCCACCTTCTGCTCTCGCTGACGACTCTTCTCATCTCTCGACGAAGTTTCTACACGCATTCAAGACTCAGAAAGGCATATCTTCCTCTCCTCACAGATTCTCTCGATCTTCTTGGCATCTACGAGTCTAGTCATTGCACTACTCATTGCCCAACGTAGATCTCCAGTAAGGGTCCCACCCGGCACGTTTAAGACTTCGTCTAAAACGTCGCGTCCGCAGGGAGACCTGAGCCGTATCACCCGAATCTCGCAGCCTTCGGCTCTTGATTGCCCGAGGGGTACGCCGGGAAATTGCACAGCTCATACGCTCCAATTTACCGTCCAAGGAAGCCTTTATCAAGGCTCGGAGAGGACCCCGACATCAAGCTGGGAGAGAGCTTTGTCGAGCGAGTCCCTCCTCTACATAAATCCTTCATCCGAACGGAAAGGTATTTTTCTATCGAGTAAACACACTCGGATATCTCGATGGAGCGAAGCCCCTCTTACTTCCTCGGGTTCGAGGGAGAAGAACTTGGCGAGGGGACAGGCGTCGGCCCTGCTCCAGCTCCTTATCCGAAACTCGATTCTCACTCAAAACGTAGTGACAAACTACCCGGGCCAGCTCCGCGCCCAAAGCTCGGACCTCTCGATGATATCGCAGCTTTACCTAATAAACCCTCAGAAAGTTTGATAGCTACTCCCGTGCACACGCAAGGGATCGAGGATTCTTTTCAGAAGGTAGTTCTTACGGTTCTACCCATGAATATACTAAATATTCATCTCACGATCGCACCGTCGATCCGAGTGTTAAACACACTCCTATCCTGCATACACCGCACAGACCAAAAGGTACTTTCCAGTACTTCAATCAAACACATTCCGTCCCTCCTACAGATGTAAATCTGAGACCGGAATATTACACAACGGTTCAGCACCCGAATACGCATTTCCAAACAGCTCGAACCGAACCTGGCGCCCCTCGCGGCATACCAATGAACGAACCACGAGGTTCAACCACCCAGCAAAATGTCCTTGACAATTTCGCTCACATTTCCTTCGGAAATAATACAGGGACCAACCCGCATAACCAAGATATGGGTACTTTTCACAACGTCCCACTTGGTCTACCTACACCAAGTAGAACATATATAAATCCACTACACTCAGTTTCCTGCGGAACATCTCTGCGGAGAAGGCAAAATGTGGAAAATGGATGGCAACTGGACCCGATGCTGTTCTGGGCGAAGGAAAAATGTCAGAGAAGTCAAAGGTTCTGACTCTGATGATTCTGTGTATGTCCCAGAGGTAACAGTGAACTGTACAGTCAGTGATAATGATGCCTGGTCTCAGAAATTAAAAGTAAGCTGCTCGGGGAAATTCCTAGAAGCTGTGACATTCAAGCTTGATACAGCAGCTGATGTAACGATGATACCTACTTATCGATGTAGTGAAAAATCACGTTAAAGAGTTAAGTAGGTACCCCTAAAGAGCAGCAATACACGAGTTTTCTGTGCAAAGCGACAAGAACGGTCAAGCGTTGTCGGAACAGGGAAACTGGAGTTGGTACACAAGGACCAAAAAGTTGTAGAGACTGCATATACATCTGAAGATATGTCAACTCTGCTGCCCAGCAGAAGAGCTTGCAAACAGTTGAACCTAGTCAAGCGGATTTTTGCCCGCAACACTAATGTGGACGGGGTCGCTGAGTTCCCAAAATTGTTCCAAGGCTTGGGGAATAAGAAAGGGGAGTGTAAAAAAGAGTATGCGATATCTCTTTAAAGGCCAAAGTGAAAGATGTTCTTGATGAAATGGTAAAGAAGGATGTCATCGTTCCAGTGGAGCATTCAACTGACTGGTATAAGTGCCGATGGTATGTGTAGCCAAGCCTGGTGGGAGTGTCAGAATTTGTGTAGATCTCTCAAAGCTGAATGAGAGGGTGAAGGGACCATACCATCCTATTCCCAACATTGAATTGTGTTTAGGTGAACTTAATGGGGCAAAGTTTTTTAGCAAAGTGGATGCCGACTCGAGATTTTGGCAAAGGAAATTTGTAAAAGAGTCCCAAGATTATACAACGTTCATTACTCCATTTAGACGGTTTAAATTTCAAGTCATGCCTTTTGGAATTTCTAGTGCACCTGAAGAATACCAACGATGTACATCGTCGGCAGTGAATGGAGCTGGAAATTGCATCAATCTAATGGATGATTTTCTAATTTGGGGAAGGACGAAAGCAGAACATGACGAATGTGTGCGTGATGTCCTTAAGAGGCTCCAAAATGCAAGAATAACTGAATAAAAAGAAATCTGAGTTTTGCAATGTAAGTTTGACGTTTTTGGGATTTATTGTCTCGAAATAGAGGATCAAACCTGACCCTGATAAGGTGAAAGCTATTGTGGAAATGAGCCCTCCCACCAACTTGAGAGAAGTCCAGCGTCTCATGGGAATGGTCACATTTTTGGCAAAGTTGATTCCTAATCGGAGTGACGTGATAGAGCCAATCACGAGTCTAATAAGCTCAAAAAATGATTTTGTCTGGGCTCCCCAGGAACAAGCATTTGAGAGGATCAAACAAATTCTAACTTCATTGCCTTTTTGGCAATGTTTGATCCCTCGAATGAAATAATTTCATGATGCTTCTACTCAAGGTCTTGGAGCAGTTTTACTTAAGAAAGTAGGCAATGACAAAAAATCAATTGCATACATTTCTAGAACATTATCGTCAGCAGAAAAAACTACACAGACATCAAAAGAGCAGCTCTTGCTCTGACATGGGCTAGTGATCGCCTGAAATGTTTTCTTCTAGGGAAGAAATACCTAATTGAGACAGATCAAAAGCCTCTGTTACAAATTTTCAAATCGAAGCATTTAGATGACCTGAGTCTAAGAGTGCAACGCTTCAGGATGCGAATGATGCGCTACGATTTTGATATTACGTACACTCCGGGGAAAGCCCTCTTTAAACGCTGATGCGTAATCCAGAAAACCTATTCCTGCTGACAATGGTAACGAGTTGGAAGAGCAAGTTGATGCATACATCCATCATATTTTTTTGCCTAGTATAAACACTTCAGACGAGAACATCGTATAAGTTATCAACGCACAAGTGAGAGATCGTGTTTGTGCACGTCTCAAAACACTGATCAAGGGTAAAAAGCCTAATAAATCAGAGCTTCCCTCTGAAGTGAGGGGATTTTGCAGCATACGCGAAGAGCTCAGCTGTTTCGAGGGATTGTTATTGCGAGGATGCCGCATGATAATTCTGTCTGCATTACAGCAAGAAATGCTGGGAAAACTGCACAGTCATCATCAGGGTATCTCAAAGACTCGACGACAAGCTCAAGCTACAATGTGGTGGCCTGGAATTTCTCGTCAAACTGAAGAGAAAATAAAATCTTGATTGAATTGTACCTAAACAAAATTCTTCCAACCATCATGATTGATTCCACAAAAAATACCTGACTATCCATGGCAGCATATTTCTCTTGATCTCTTCAAGTTAGATGAAAAATGGTGCATTGTCATCGTGGCCCATTATTTGAGATTTTTTGAGGTTGAATTTCTATCTCGATTAAGGGCATCGGACATTGTTCAGGTTTGCACGGTTATTTTCTGTATGGCTTTCCAACATGCTTATTCTCTAACAGTGGAACTCAATTCTCTCATCCAGAGTCATCAGAGTTCAAGAGGATTGCGATTGAATGGGGTTTCTCAACTTCTAAAAGCAGTCCTTATCATCATCAGGCCAATGGTGTGGCAGAAGCAGTGATCAAGTCAGCGAAGTATATCTATACTATTTTATAAGAATGAAACTCCGTCTGTCTGTTTGTCGTGTCTATGCACGGCCAAACGGCTGAGTGGGGGGAGTCTACGAGTGGGGGGATCTTCTTGGGATTTTCCGAAAGGGGGAGCGAGCGAATTTAAAATTTTCTAATCCCAGCCGAACCATGGGCCGTAGGGCGGGAGGGGGGTCGAAGTAAGACTTAATGTGCGCTTTTTCCACTTCCCCGCATCCTCTACCCCTCTAAACGGCCGTTGAAAATTCCGGAAAAATACCGGTTTCGTAGGTTTTCCTACGAGGAAGACGACGGCGCGATCGGATCGCGAAAAAAGTATCGGGAAATGCGTCAAAAAAATGCGAGAGTACGGACCGTGTTTTCTCGAAAAGTCCGACGAAAAACTACGTTTTTTCCCATTAAAATATACCCCGTAAAGGTACGTTTTTCGGAACGGTTTTCGCGGGCGAAATACAGCTTTGATCCCGCCGAATCTGAATCCGAAATCGGATATCGAAAAAAGTGGCGAGAACTCGGTCAAATTGCGAGCGGAAGCGAGGGAAGCGTTCAATATGAGAAATTAATTGTGCCCCGGACGCAAGAAGGCTCTACGAAGACGTCAAGGGGTTTGATGTCACAATGTTGCGAGGCGAGCAGGTATACATAGGCGAAGCGAGAGCCATTTCAACAGAATAAATACGGACTTTGTCCTACACATATACAGGTATACCTTGCGAGCGAAGCGAGCAACATCCCCTAATAAACTTTTCGTGGTTCCACGTAGTTTTATAAGATTTAATTTGTTTGTAAGAATTTCCAACAGAAAAAAACGTCTGCCAAGTTGGGTGGGCAGTATAACTTCCTCAAGGATATACAGGTATACCTTGCGAGCGAAGCGAGCAACATCCCCTAATAAACTTTTTGTGGTTCCACGTAGTTTTATAAGATTTAATTTGTTTGTAAGAATTTCCAACAGAAAAAAACGTCTGCCAAGTTGGGTGGGCAGTATAACTTCCTCAAGCGAGCGGAGCGAGCAACATCCCCTACAGAAGTTAAAACTACCCTTAGAGATCTACCGTTTGCGAGCAAAGCGAGCAACATCCCCTACACGTTCCAATTGTAATATATCGCATGTATACAGCCACACTTTGCGAGCGAAGCGAGCAACGTTCCCTACATGCCACACTTTGCGAGCGAAGCGAGCAACATTCCCTACATGCCACACTTTGCGAGCGAAGCGAGCAATATTCCCTACATGCCACACTTTGCGAGCGAAGCGAGCAATTTAATGGGGGGTCCGGGGGGCTTGCCCCCCGGCTGGACGTGGAGGCGAGCGCAGCGAGCCGGAGCGGCTAGTGTTGGAGAAAAATAAAGGAAACAGAGAACTGACACGAACCTCGTGTCGAAAACAGTAACTGCCTGTCAAGAATGTAGGAAGGTGGGTACAACCAACAACACCAACTCCATGCTGTTATCACACACTTATCACTCAGATTTCAGATTACGTGGTTGTTTATGTGCTCTTTGGGTTTGGGCTGTTTATTTCTCGTTTTCATTTTTTTTCTCCTTGCTAACATCTGGAGTTTCTCATTTTGAATTAAATAGAGAGAAGTTCATGCCAAATAATTCAAATACATAAGTTTTTTGCAATATACATTGTAGGCCTACATTGTGTCCATTTTTATAATGTACGTAAAATTAATCACAAAAAGATTTGAGTTCGACGGCTGTTTTAATAACATAAATGGAGAAATAAAAATCAATAAAAACATTCGTATGCGTAAAAAACAAACACGTATGTATAAAACATTTAGCACACGTCAACGCAATTTCAGTAAACCAGAAGTTCCTAGGTAGTTTACACAGCTAGACTGTTTGTACTAAAAAAAGGTAAGAAAAAAAAGTTTTTCATGCACTTTTTAAGCCAGTATTTAAATTTTAAATGAAAAATTTTAAATTTAAAAAGGTAATTTATTTAGTTAGGTAGATACCTACCTACATAAATAGATACCTACCGGTGCTAGAAGTGATTATTTTAGATTGACCCCAACATTTTTCTTACTGACACCATCAAGATATTTGAGCAATTTTGATTGAAATATTTGTGTGGAGGAAGTGCTCCAGGTATAGTAATTCAGATCCTATAAGAGCTTAGGCAGTATAAAAAGCAATATGAAAATTCTACCTTAATCTGAATTGCACGAAACTTCTACTGAAGGCAATTATAGTAATAAATTTGCTCCATCTTTCTGGGTATATGTAGGTACATACCTATTGAGATATCGAAGACTTGTATTTTGACATGAATAAGTTATGTATTATGCTGGGGGTCAGCAAACCTTTCGCGTGATGATAAATGCAATGTTTTGTGATTAGTGACAAATGAGGCATTGTTTATCTAATCGACTTAATGGTGACGAAATTTCAAACGGAGCCTCTGAGGGTCAGATAGAACCAACTGAAATAAATCTTGAGAAACTACCCTGATCAGCTGAGTGAGCACAGAAGCAAATTTCTCTCCTAATCGCCCAACATTGCTAAAATTTGTAAACGAACCTCTCAGATAGAATACAATGAGCGTTACCCGTGGTTGCGAAAAAAAGGTATTTTACCTACTTGTAAATGGAAGAAGATTCCAGCCTAAGAAGTTTTGTCATTAACCACACTCTCCTGCGATGAGTAGTTTTCTTTCTATTTTTCAAAGTTTCGCGCACTGGTGACTTCAAAGCACACCTCCCTCCTGGGCACCCCCCCCCCCCGTCACCCAGTGTGACGTCACCAGTTCAAACATTGAAAAATCATTAGCTTCGTTCTCAGTGTGCGATCTGCGAGTTCGGAACGGTTCTGGGCAAGCGCAGTCGAGTTTTGTCGTTCGTCGCAGTGCCAGAATGCCCAGTTCCGGAACGCCGAGTACGGCGTTCGCAGTGTTTTGCGAACCCAGTTCCGAATGGTTCTGACAGTCCCCGTTTTTTTTTCTTTTTTTCGGAACTGTCATCTGGTTTCACATGGAGCAGAACGAGCACGGAAGGACGGAAAAACCATTGGAGGGGCGGCGGAGTCAGAAAGATTGTTCACATGAAGCGGTCAACTTGGTGCACGGGACCATAACCTTCCATAGAAAGCCTCTCTGATCTGAAACCTCTACATGCGGTTATCAACATTTCTGTCCAATGAGCTTGCACTCCGCTCGACGGAACTCTGAAACAATATAAACATTTCTACCATCTCCTGCTGTCCGCCCATTCCGATAACATGGCAGCCACCATCCTCAACTGTTGTCCCAACAGCCTATCAGATTGCGTTCCGTCCTTCGGCTTTCCGCTCGATCCGCTTCATGTGAAACCGGCTTTATACCGTTTCCGCGTTCCGTCGAGCTCCGCGCACACTCATTGGACAGGAATGTTGATAACCGCAAGTAGAGGTTTCAGATCAGAGAGGCTTTCAGTAGGAAGGTTATGATTCCGTTCACCTAGGAGGCTGCAGCATGTGAGCAATATTTCCGACTCCGCCGCCCCTCCACTGGTTTTTCTGTCCTTCCATCTTTCCAACCAGCTTCAGGACTTGAATGCAAGGACGTAGTTAACGCATGTGCATTTCACAATTTTTTGTATCTCGTGGAGTAAACAACTCTCATTTTCCATGGTTACAATCAATTTCAGGACCACCCAGAACAGCCTCGTAGGGAGGAGAAGAACATTGTGTATAATTAATATGGCATTCATTAATATGTCAGGAAAACAGTGAACTATGGGCTACAGATCACCATTGGGGGCGAAGTGTAACTCCCTAAGTCGTTCGCCACTTTTTGGAATGCTCTTTTTATCACATCTCATGATCCCTGAAGCATTGACAAGGAAAGCTGTTTTATCACTCTAAGTTATAAAATAACCACAATGAACTAAAAAAGAAGGTACTACATGGTAGATACTATTGATATGTAGGTACTTGTAAGAAATAGGTTCTAGACGATGCATAGACCTCTGATTTCCTCCGTTGGTAATTGGAAAAATAAGATACCTACCTATTAAGGAAAGACATTTCCATGACCTTTTGTTTCTCCCGTTAAGGGAGAAATTTCAACATTCGCTTCAGTCATTTTGGCAGTCTGCACTATTTCACCTAAAACTCTACTTTGCTCACTTATTTTATTCGATTTTAGGGTTCTACGCATATTCAAACGTAAATCAAAAAATGGTACTCTCATCTTCAGGTTGTCTGTTGGTTTAAGGTTTTTACAGATGATTTAAGGATCTTGTCTTCTGTGTTTTATGAATAGGTTAATAATATAAACTTGTAACAAAGAAAATTCGTTTAAATTTGAAAATCAGTTGATTTTTTTATGCTTGAGATGGAAACCCCTAATCTATTAACCCTCTATCATTCAAAAATAGAAGGGCGGGGGGGGGGGGGGGGGTGGGGGGGTTGAGGATGAAGATGGAGGGATATTTTGGTTCCAGGGGGAAATGTAGGGATATTTCGAGTGGTGTGGGGGGATTTTTCCATCGAGGCATCTGGCAACACTGAGCGAAACTACCCTGATCAGATAAGTGAGCTGTGAGTATAATTTCTTTTGTGACAGTTCCTGTCAATTCTAAGAGAGGTCACGTCTATCCGTCGCTCTAGCAGCGGATCGAACGCGCCCTGCTCGAATTATTGAGCTGCTGTGATTGGGGATAGATAAGGATCCGAGAACCGGAAAATCAGTCTTCTCCGAACATGACACATACGCTATTAGTACGAGTTTTATCTCTTACAGTACTGTCACACCCTTCTCTCTATGTAGCGCGGATTCAGGCCCCATTGCACCTGTGGGGGCGACCTACGTCCTTTACACTTTCCTAGTCACACTACGATGCTAAAATTGAAAACTGAACCGCTCTAGGGAACATAGAATAGATTTACAACGCGCAGAACCACATTGATCAGCTCTGATTTGAAAAAAAATCCCTCTGTTTTCATTAATATATTTAAATTGATGTTTCACATTTCTGCAATAGGACTTATTAATGATCACATGTTTTTCCCAAAAGAGAAAATCTTTTGTACTAACTTTTGTAATGCTTAGTGGCAGTTTTCTTGAATTGTATTTCTGTTTCGTTTTTTTTTTTTTTTTTTTTTTTTTTTTTTTTTTTTTTAGTCAGGATGCTTTTCAGAGGTTTTCTTCCCAAAATTCTAACGATTTGTGAAATGATGTATTTCACTGGTGGACAACAACACGTACCACCAGGCGTCGCACCTCAACATTATCAACGGGTTAGTAAGTAGGTACGCACCTATAATAGTATGTTTTAGTTCATATTTTATACTCAACAAATTGGGATATTTTCTTCTAATAGGTAAATATTTATATACTTATATTTTCTTATTGTGTTTACTTTATAGCAGCAACCATACCAGCAAACCACTGGTGGACAACAACCTGTACCACCTGGCGTCGCACCTCAACATTATCAGCAGGTTAGTAAGTAGAGGTACCCTACCTACAATAGTATGTTTTAGTTCATATTTTATACTCAACAGATTGGGATACTTAGTTCTAATAGGTACATATTTATATACTTATATTTTCTTATTGTGTCTATTTTATAGCAGCAACCTATGGGTCAGCAAGTTCCTCAATCGCAGCAGCAACACGTATGTTTCAAACAGTACGATAAAACTTTTCAATTGAATAGGATTTTTAAAATGGACCCCATGCTTTAGGAACATATCAAGTTCAAAACGTAGATATATAAGAAGGATATCCAACAGATAAATAGTTCAAAATCTCATTTTATAAAAATGCATTCACAATGTTACGCTCCAGGAAAATAACTCTCACAGTCGAAGAGGTTTGGTGACCCTGGCCTCTTAGGTCTGATCGTTAGAGTGTCTCAACTACGGGAAACGAGTTCGAACTCCTGTCGAGGTATCAAATATTTTTAGCCCGTTACTATGGCGCAGTAGAAATAGGACCCGAAATCATACGAAACAATAATTAATTAAATCCCTCTCGAGCCAAAAGACTGTAAACATCACATTTCCTGTTGTTACGCATTTCATTTCCTCACTCACTTGAGTCAAACACACCGTGACAATGACCTCGCTCGACTGCTGACTTGTTCCAGCGAGCATCTGCTGAGCCAGCGGCCTGCAGTTACACTTTGTCATTTGTCCGACCCCAAACCAGCAGAGACGGCTGGTATTGGACTCCGGGGAAATGTTACGCTCCAGGAAAATAACTCTCACAGTCGAAGAGGTTTGGTCACCCTGGCCTCATAGCTCTGATCGTTAGAGTGATCGTTAGAGTGAGTGTGATTCCGCAACTCTGAGGAATTTCCCATTATTTCTAATAGTTGTGACGACGCGAGTTCGAACTCCTGTCGGGGTATCAAATATTTTTAGCCCGTTACAACAAGTTACTGAATCACGAGCACTCATAACATCTTATGGATCGTTCGGCTATGCGTTTGGAACGGTTCAGAACAGACCTCATCACATTTTGGGCGCCCCCCCCCCCCCCCCCCCCCCACGTTATCATTTCATCTTTTACTTTAGCCGGTGATTGTTTTCCTTCAGTACCTACCTACTTATTCCCACAAAGTCAGATCGTTTTATTTGATAAAACCTTTACTTTTTACTTATTTTTCCATAGCTGAGTTATCTCTTTCTTCTGATGAGGTTGATCAGATGACTGATAAAGACTCAGGCGATGAGTTGATGTTTTGCTTCATGACCGTCCCAAGAACAAAAATTATCTACAGGACACAGTAGATCCCTGAATGATATAAAGTATTTTAGAATAAACGTATCAGGAATATCACGCCTCAATATGGATTTCCATAAAGAATTTAATATTGAACATTTTTGGAGCGATTGCCGTTTTTCGAAAATTCGCTAATGGGCTTCATTGTGTTGATATTTTTCATCTAAAATTTATTGATCTTGAAAACCCCACATTTACAAATTTTCAGCTCGAAATTCCTAAAGGGTTCGGACATCAGACCAATGGAAAGATAATTAAATGATGGTAAAGGTGGATGGCTCACTGGTTATTCCCATTCATTACACCACTGTTTTGGCCACTTTCTGTCGTCCCTCCGTACAGACCCGTTCCCGAATGAAATAAGGGGAAATTGACCATTGTGGTAGTTTTTCCTTACTGAACTCATGAAATAGGTATGCGACATCACCAGAACTCGTATTATTACCCAAAATGTGAAGTAAAATGTCCATGAATATGACTGAAACAATAAAAAAATATGAAATATGTTTAAAATTAAGAGATATTGTTTGAGAACAGTTTATTAATTATTTTAATGTGAAGAGTATTTGTTACTTTGAGTTTTAGGATGTGTATCAGTGGCTGTGTTTACTTTAATTACTCTTTATCGCGTCTGAGGTGCAAGTATAGTCTTATCGGTTCGTCTTTGTGCCGTTCGATTCTCGAACGGGGGAGGGGAAAAGAGAGGGCCCTGGAGCTTCACAGAGCAAATCGTCAGTCTCGCCAGATTTTAGCGAATTTTTGAAGAAAATTAAGCTATTGCTCTCGCCTCAAAATTTGTAGAATGTGAATTTTTGAAAAATTTTTATGCAGAAATCCGTTTCAGGCTATTCTGAATCATATTCTGAAGTTTAACGCATTTTTTTTATGTATGTATATATGTATGTATGTATGTATATATGTATGTATGTATGTGTCATTCCAGACGATAACTGTCCGTAGAATTGTGCTAGAAACTTCAAACAAATTTTAAAATGTTAAGGACACAAAACGAAAGTTTAAGTTCGTTGGCCAGCATGATCGGATTACATCTTCGGGTTGAAATTTTCAAAAATGTCAAAATAGCCTGTTTTTTGCGATTTGTTGTGCGAAATAATTTTTTCAGCATACTAACATGTGGTATATTCGGAATCAGCGTAAAATTTCCTATAAGAATATGTATCAAGTTTTCAAAAATTTCAAAGTTGAAAAATCAGTCAAAAATCGCAATAATGCCGTTCGCTAGTTGTAAAAATCGGTAATATTTGCATGAAACATTGTCCAAACTCAGATTGAACTACTCTTATGGAAGTATCCCTGTATAACCAATCCTAGAACCATGCTGTTTAAAACGTAGGTAGTAGGTGCTTTAAAAAAATAAAAAAAATGTAATGTTGAAAAATCAGTCAAAAATCGCAATAATGCCGTTCGCTAGTTGTAAAAATCGGTAATATTTGCATGAAACATTGTCCAAATTCAGATTGAACTACTCTTATGGAAGTATCCCTGTATAACCAATCCTAGAACCATGCTGTTTAAAACGTAGGTAGTAGGTGCTTTAAAAAAAAAAAAAAAAAAAAAAATGTAATCACAACTGATGAGTTTACTCTGTGCATGTGTTAATAATTTGATTCCATGCTTGTCTATCAAAATCATAAACTAAAATTTCTCTACACGATCAATAGCGACTGAAATTTCGAAGATTTCTTCAAAAATTCGCTCATGGGGTCATGCTGCATGACTGGTTTTGTTTCAAGATGAACCTACGCCGCTTCCGGATGTCCAAATATCCTCCGAGTAGCTTGTTGTTCTACGTTCGCCATTTTTTTGTTTGGGTAACAGCATCCGAACGAATTTATTTTCAACTTTCGCTTCATACTCTCGCTGTTTATGGTGAGCCTGGTAGCATATGATCCTCCTGAAGTCCACTGTTGTAATAATTGTATTTGGATCTGTGGTGAACTCACCACCCTTAACCGGCCCTTTTCAGGGCCACCAAAAAGAAGTTCACACTTTAGAACTATACAAGGAAGACGTCAGGCTACGTCTAAACGGAACAATAGAAATCACCGAAAAGATTATGCGAAATACATAATCAAGCTCACTGCACGAGGAAGACTTGACGAGCCGGCAAAACTTACACACAAAAATTGCCTTGAATCAAATGACTTTCAAATCCGATCAAGGGCAAACAAGGCCAGACGTGCTTTACGGAGAAAAGGCGGAAGGAGATGATTCGACTTCCGCCCACCGGGCGCAATCAATCAAATCGGAAGCGATTTCTACTTCCGCACACGCGAGCGCTAGAGATCAACTGATCCAGCCAATCAAATACAGAATCCGACTTCTGGACGGATATAAATATAGCATTTGATGGGCCGTCCGATATACCATTCTCAACCTTCTGATCTGACGTTCCTTCTCTCTACGACGAAGCTTTCTACACGATCCAGAGACGAGATACTCAACCTTCTTCTTCAAGACTTCTGGTAGCTTGAGCCTAATACATCCTGTATTACTCACTACCAACGATCTTCAATAAAACTTGTCGGCTGGGGCAAGTCGAGACTAGTCGCCCGGGCTTTCAAAATATTTCGTCAGCCGTCCGCAGGGGCTAGCCAGTTGATCATCAAGCAAAACCGCATCCGGTTTGATCAACTGAAAAAGCTTTTCAGCCCAGAGGACTCTCTGACAATTAATTGCTGGAAGCGAGTCCCCGTTATAATTGTTCTTATCAGAACAGACAGAGGACCCTCTAGCGCCTGCTGGAAGCGAGTCCCTGCCAAGCCTCGTTCTTTTATAGAACCTAGAAGGCAAAACTTCCTAGATGGAGCGAATCCCTTCATTTCGCCTTCTAGACGAGTCCGTGCAGTCGGAAACGACTGATAGACGGGGAGGCGCCGCTGATCAATGTGACGCGACTCCTAATCGCATTCCTCGGCCGGCACGTGACACGGCCCACAGAAGCTCAAGGCCTAGCGCCGACGAGTTATTGGGCGCAGCAAAGGCCGCCTCCGTGCGAGACGCTGGCCATTCTCATCCCCCTGAGACACGGCGAGATCGAGCTTTGGATATGACACATTCACACACATCTTCCACAGATGTCAAATACACTGTCGAACATATTCAGACCCCTTCAAAGGGAAACTACGGAGATTTCACTGATAAAACAGAAATCCCTTCACAGCTACCCACCGGGTACGCGACTGACATGAGTGCTTATCAAACTCAACAAGTGCATGGCCTGCACGGAAATAAAGGTACTTTTCAGTACCCCCAAAAGCGTATTCATATTATAGTGAGAACTCTCGGTTAGAACCTGAGTACCACTATTCACCAGCGAGAGAGTCACATTTAGACTCACGCAGCGAAGCTCGACCTGCTACAGATTTATTACAGGATTCATATATTTCCTACCAAGCGAAATATAACGATACTCGAGACAACAACGGTACTTTCTCGTACCTCTCGCCCGAGGGTCAAGGGTCAAGCCCGCATAACCATCTCAATAACACGGCTCGCAATATTCTGCTAGGTATTCCGACTCCTAGCCAAATGTATATAAATCCACTACAGGATCTTCCTAAGATTTCCAATGGTACATTTCCAGGACTTCAAGAGGTAGCAATCAACGTACCTGCTAGGTCCCCTACTTTTTTTTTTTTTACTTCGCCTTCACACCCTGATGTACCTGGGTATCTGCCTGACCTCAGCTTGAATTTGGAGCCATTTTCTATCGATCTACCTGAATACCTGCTTCACCACCCGACCGTTCCGTATACAGGATCACGTGTGGTTATTAGGGTACCCCTCTCTACCACGCCTACTCTACTTGTGAATGCCACCTCAATTCTAGCTAAGAACACAACATATTTTTGTTAAATTTTTGGAACATTTTCTTAAATTTGGGTTATTTTGCACAGACCTAGTATCTCTAGAAGTGTACATTTAGTTTCTTTCCTTTTTTACTCTATATTCGAATTTATATTTTTACTCTATCATCTTCAATAAATTCAAGATAGGAAAGCTACCATAGCTCTATCATATTCATTTTATTACAAACCCACTTCTGTGTTACTTATGCAGAATAGATATGATGGAAAGCTTCTGTTCTTGCACAGATAGGCTGTTCATGCTTTGGTCTGAATTATATATAGGATTTTCAAGGATAGAGGTTTTATAAAAATTGATAGAAATAAGATGCATTTTATTACATATTTTACTTCACAAAACGGACATTTTACTTCACGTACTACGAGTTGTTTGGCCAACTGCAGGTAGGTACTGTTGAATTGCGGGTATTTTTGATAGGCAAGTGCTACAGTATCATATAATAATCATGCAAATATCACACAAAAACTGCAAATATCACGATAGTCAATAGGTTCGTTCGGCTAAGGATTCTGGACGAGTTCAGGACGGGATGGCATTCTGAAAGGGGAGGGGATAGGATCAGTTCGGTACCGTA
Source organism: Adelphocoris suturalis (assembly GCA_030762985.1). NCBI lineage: Eukaryota > Metazoa > Arthropoda > Insecta > Hemiptera > Miridae > Adelphocoris > Adelphocoris suturalis. Next base: position 127,150,619 of record CM061041.1, read on the forward strand.
CTTAACCGAACGCCTTCTGAACTCGTACTGATCTGGTAGCCAACATTGCAACCTTCCTTTCATTTTTAGAGTTTCAGTGTATAATTACGAATTTGATAGTTATACTTCTTTGCACACAAAAACCTCACATATCAAGACAATTCAACATAAATTTAGTATAATAGGTACCAACCTACCTACCATTATTTATGAAAATGAGAAAAACCTCAAGAGAAAACCAATAAATTTTTAGTTGCATTCAGTAACTAGGTATACGTTATTATATTCCGAAACTTCATCGGACTCGTAAAAATCTGAGTCAATCAAAATTATTCAACAAAAATAACAAGGCGACACACGCAAACAGTAAACAAAAATATTTAGATGATAAGTGAAACGATAAGACGATGTGATAAGCAAAAATATCTAGTGCGCATGTCTCGGACTATCGGTCCCGACGAAAATCTCAGGACTGGTTGAATGGGTCCTGGACGGTAATGGATGCCTAAACGAACAGCGGACTGTCGGTACTGGACGAGTCCTACGCCTAAACGAACGCCACAAAGGGGGCGTGGTCAGTCCCGAACCGTTCAGAATCCTTAGCCGAACGAACCTAATAAGACAACTTCAACAGACGAAACGAAGGTTATCGATGGATCCTGAGAACCGTTCGGCTAAACACAGCTCCGAACTAATCCCATCCCCCTCCCTTTTCAGAATGCGGTTCTGTCCTGAACCGATCCGAGAGCGTTAGCCGAACAAACCTTTAAGATTGAAAACCAATAATGGACCCAGATCTTGAGCATTTAAGTAAGTAGGTACAGCTTTTATAGATGTTATAATAGTCTTGTCTCAAGTGAAGGAATTTTTGTGAGGTTTTCAGGGTATAAGTAGTATAGAAAATTATACCTATTGAATTGTAGAGCCTGTAATCGAGACCAAGGTGATGGATAGTATTTGAGAGTCATCACTAGCCCTTTCACGTCTGCACCTGTAAATCTTCCTGCTTGACTCGTTTGGCGTTCGGATGGTAACATAATGCGCTGAAAATTAGTAATTGAACTGGAGCTGCTTCAAACAGATTTCTCATGCCCAGTGCATTTTATTCTGAATACCTACATTACGAAACTCCCCTCCATCGAAGCCGCTCAGTACTTGATATTTCTGGGATGCCCAATTGAAACTACAGACAAAAACTCTTCATTAATTTCAAGAGTCCCGCTTCAATAACCTTATTGTCATATTTCAATCATAACTTTAAAACTACAATTTCTATATTTGAAACAAAGATCTTGGCATAACTTCCCAGCAGTTCCTACCTAAAATGCAAAATTTTGAGCAGCTACTATAATTTTGCAACATTCATATTTCAATCTAAAGGAAGATCAAGTGTTAAGATGGAAATAACAAATTTGGAAGTTAATCCTCTGAATGTTTCGTCTGTTTGAAATAATTGTATACTCAGTAACCATATTTACTGTATGGAAGAGCTTTATATTAAATTAACAATTGCACTTAACCCGTATTGCAGATACCTGGTCAGCAACAACAAATGCACATGCAACAGCAGCAGCAACAAATGCACATGCAGCAGCCACAAATGCAACAAGTTACTGTTGAACAACAGATGCCTCAACAGCCACCGCATCAGCAATCCCATCACCATGGTCATCCTGACCAGCCTCCTCAAGTTCTCAATGTTGCCAACATTGCCGAGGAAAAAGAGTTTAGTTAAATTCTTCAATCATACAAATGCATCATTTCAGTGGTTCTTGCTTTGTGTAAAAGTCTGTCTGTGCTCTGGCATCTGACAATCCAATATGTTATTTGATGTCATTGGGGGTCAGATATAGGTATTGGATAGAATTAACATGTATTCAACTTCCATTGGTGCTATTGTTTTTTCCTGTGTTAAACCAAGACATTTTTGATATTTTGAATGGTTACATTTTTCTCTGACTGTACTCCTGGATACTACTACAAAATCCTAGAATCATTTTTCTCGTATGAAGAACCTCCCAGGGACTTCCTATGAATTTCTTCAGGCGGTAGAGGCATCAGCTGTGGAAGCCCTGAACAAAGAACCTGTAAACCTGACATTCCCTGGGACAACTAAAAGCTGGATAAGTGGGCAATGATTCCAAGTGCCTCAGGAATCCGAGAACCTTTTCTTCCCCCGAACAGTCTCCTAATATAATATAAAGGACTGATTGGGCTTTCTAAAATTCATTTTATTAAACCTGAAACGGTCGAACTCTCTCATTATTAGATAGTATATTAATTTCAACCACAGCTGATTGTGAAAAAAAAAGTATTTTCTTAAATTCAAATTATATCCATCTGTACTGCTTGACCCAAGAAGTAGTTTGCATCCATGCTCAGTACTTTTTAATGCTTAAGTACCTAATATCTAAATTATGGTTTTGCTCTTTTCCAGTCATATTGCTGAACATTTGGAGGTCCCTCTTGACACGAGTAAAATGACTGTACAAGAACTTCAATTCCATTACTTCAAAATGCATGACGCTGACAACAACAACAAATTGGACGGATGCGAACTCATCAAAGCCATGCTCCATGGGCATGGTAAGTGTAAACATTCATTCTCAGTTCGTCCTACCCTGTATCTCTTGGAGTTTCACCTCGCTATGATTGGCAACTTATTATCAAAAGCTTAATGTTTTTAAATGATTTTTCTGTCCGCTGCTTAACTTTTTTTTTAAATGAAAAATTGCTAAATTTAGTTTTGTAGCAACAACGCTTATTATTGAATGACTTGATTACATCTCTTATGCAGTTTTTACTATTGTCTATTGTTTGGAATCATGTCCCATTCGCAGCTGAGAGAGGTGTGGAAGATAAACTCTTCAAGGACGACGAGCTCGTGAGTTTGATCGATCCGATCCTCTCCCTGGAGGATGCCAACGTCGATGGTTTCATTGATTATCCTGAGTTCGTTGCCGCTGCCACTGCCACAACACCTCATGCTCGGCGATAAGATTAATTCTGCTAGCAAAGCTTAATTTCATTTATTGACTGAAATTGGAGATTTCCCTAACGAACTACTTGCATTGGATTTTCACCCACAAACAGGGTGGAACCGGATAAGTGACAAAATTTGTATGTGTGTGTTAGTCTGCATAAAAAATGTATTAAAATGCCTCCAATCGCATATTTTTATCTCAATCCGTACTCGAGATATGGATTTTTTTAGTGTTTTTTCCTTTCAAACTCCAAGTTCTCCACTTTGCCTCATTTAATTTTAACTTTTGACCTCATTTTTGGAATCAGCGTTGAATTTCCCTTACGAATAATGTACCTACTTGAATTTTTTTAAAGTATCATCCGAAGTCCTTAACATCAGCTCAAACATAGACGATTTTGAAAAAATGAAATTTCTGAAAATCTTTAAAACTTTTCTTCTCGTCCAAAAAAAAAAAAAAAAAAATCCTTGGAACTGGCAAATCTCATGAAAACTGCTTCATTCAGTATTCTTTCCAACGGTATAGTCAATTTTACTTTTACTTTGTTATTTAGGGGAGAAAATTATGTTTTAATGTTGAAAAATGTGGGTTTTTCAATGAATTTTTTTTAATTTTATTATTATTTTATTATTATTATTTATTTATTTATTTTTTTTTTTTTTAATGACCTACGAGTGATGAGGTCGGTTTCTACGTATTATTCCACGCTTAATCGAATGGTAACATTTGTAGATCTCTCCAACTTCATTATAAACGAGTTTTACACTTGAACTCACAAATTTTTATTTCCAGGTTTTTTTTTTTTTTTTTTTTTTCAAGGAGTTGTAAAATTTTAAAGATTTTCAGAAATTTTATTTTTTTAAGATTGTCTAGATTTGTGCCGATGTGAAGGTATTTGGATGGTAATTTTTTAGAACCCAAGTACACTATGTTTAAAGTAAATTCAACGCTGATTCCTAAAATGAGGTCAAAAGTTGAAATTAAATGAGTGAAAGTGGAAAATTTAGATTCAAAAGGAAAAAACACGGTTTTCCTGAAAAAACCTGTAAAAAATCATATCTCGAGTACGGATTGAGATAAAAATGTGCGGTTGGCGGTATTCTATTATATTTTTGATGCAAAATGATAAGAAAAAAATTTTTTTGTCACTTATCCGGTTCCACCCTTATATTATGTTGCAAGACTTAGATCCTATTCTGTCTAGTACCCTAATGCCATGAGCCTATGATCGTTGACTATCTCCTTCAAACGTGCCCCTGTTGCCTGAGTCTTGTTAGGTCTTTCGGACTCTGCGAGACCAACATGGTGGAATTTTGCAGCCCCCTACTCCTTTCCGGTTCTCCTTGATCTTGATTTCAATGTTCATAGTAAGGACTGTGAGGGGCAGAAGAGGCAACGTTCATGTAAAAAGCCTCCACGACCCGACCAGCCTTTGAGGATTAACAGGGTTTTTCGGCATCCTGAGTTCAGTCAATCTGGAGATCCTAGGAAGCGTACAGGAGTAAGTATCCCCCACTAATCGGGAGACCTGGTTTGATCCATCACCAGAGAGCCCAAAAGTTATAGATAGCTCACCAGTATTCGAACTCATGTCTTTTCCCGAGAGAAGCCCATACCGCCCCACTTGGCTTCTAACGCTAATTCATCTTGCCTTCTAACGCTAATTCATCTTGCCTCTTTGACAGCGGACTTTACTAGCACATACCACAGATAATTGTTGCAGCAAAGGCTATTTATAGCAGACTTGAATATTATATAACTCTGAACAGACCATAAAACTAATGGGAACCATCTGAAAAGACTAAACTGATATAATTAGCATATTTTCAAGCTAAGGTTCCAAGATATCTCCCGGATTTATAATTGTTATTGCCCATGATGTATCCCTAAGGTGTAGATATCTATCTAAATTAACCAAATGGAGAAATATCTTGAATTTTCAGGAATTTAAAACTATTACAAAGAAAAATTAAAAATAAGTTTTTCTTACCGTTTGATTCTGAAGTAAGATTAACAACCTTTCGCCACGAAAGGGGTTTCTTATATTGACGTGAGTGTAAAGAAATCCCATTTCAGAAAGAACACTGTATGGGGTTACTTTATTTTTTCACGTGAACTGCATTACAGTTCAATTGGTAACGTTTTATAATTTCCAAAAACTGGTCTTGATACAACATCAAATGTTTCACTAGTATTTTATTAGTTCAGAATTTCGGGACTAGCGCAAGTTGATAAATTTCGCTTTACAAGACTTTTAGTACCTACTTCATAATCACACGTTATATACATTTCCAATTAATGATAGGTCGCAGTTTCTTAGTAAGTTACTGCTTCTCATACTGTAACGTTAATGGAATGTCACATTATTTGATGCTTCGAAGTCCAATAACATTTTTTATAACCAAGGGATACTGAAAAATATGTAAATCACTTCTGAGTCATTGGAAATGAATTACCTGAATAAGTAAGATATCAAGGAATAGGTTTCATGTAAATTATCAGTTTTTGGTAATTTTATAGCTTGATGAAGTTTATTGAGATTGATTTACAATATTTTTGATAAATAGGTAGTAATTATTCCGATCTCACAGACTTTAGGGTGTTACTACTATGTGATAAACATTTTCGAGTACTACCTTTAAGAGCATTGATATTAAGGGTATCGGGTTATCCTAGAATTAAGTTCGATTTGATTAGAAGCAAACAATAATTGTTAATGATGATTATTATTAGTTAGTGTGCGCCTAGGTATGAAATTTCCATGTTTGTGATGATCACCTATTCATGAAATGTTGACTAATTTTATGTTTTGGGAAACAGTTTATTTAAGATCTATGATATTGTCTTATAATCCCCTAGTTAATAATATTACTTTGCAATAGGGCTAAATAAGTTGTCTAATAAAAACAATGGTTATTTGAAACATTAGGTCGGTTCATACAAACTAAATTCTGGTTGCTCCTTTGTCTTGGAGTTATTTTATCACTATATTATAGATCTCAGGTGTGCAAATGTGCATCTTTATTCTGTTTGAATAACTATGTTAACAATATTACTTGTTCGATTCACAATTGGTAGGTAAACATATTGTTTGAAATACATTGCTGAGCTGAGTTACGTTGATTAACTTCTATGTAATGCCCTACACCCTTTTGCCTTGTAGTATCAACGAAACTTTTCTATGTCCTCATTACTGTAGTGATAATACAGCGTTCTTTGTATCTTTCAATTTTTCTTCAAATAACTAATTAGCTACAAAATTATATTACTTATTCACTTAAATAGTTGCATACTTACATACGTTTGTTTCTTGTGTTTTCGCTTCCTCGTATACCTATAAGTAGCGGAAGCATTGTTTTTACTTTCGGGAAAACAAAATTGTTTTGGTCTCCAAAATCAAAATGTCCACTTGCATTTTAGGTTTTAGACCATTCTGAACAACTTTGGTTCCGGTCTGTCTGTCTGTCTGTGTCTGTCGTGTGTCCCCAATCCTTGTAACAAGCTTATTTTCCACAGTTTTCATCTGATTTGAATGAAATGTTCAGGGAATGTGAAGGCTAGAGTATAGACGGTTCCCTATCAGTTTCATCGTTCCTGGCTCAATACTTACTCTGCTCATGCGCAAACGTAAATTCTACTAAGCATCATTTTCTCAATCTCTAGTTGTCCGATCTCGCCCAAATTTGGATGATTAGTAGGGAGAAGACGATTTTATCATTAATAACTACTGCCCATGTACCAATGTGAAATCGTTGTAACGACTTTGGTTTTCACAGTTTTCATCTGATTTTGGTAAAATTGTCAGGAAATGCGTGGGTTAGGTTGTTGATGGTCCCCTATCAGTTTCATTGTTGCCAAATGATACTTCAATATGCGCAAAGTAAATTCCAATGTGCTCAATTTTTTCACACCCTAGTCGTTTGATTTTCCTTAAGTTTGCTGACCCTTTTGACTGAATTTTCAAACATTTTCGAGTAAATTCGAAAAGTTACCAAAGCTAAGATATAGCAAAAGATAACATTTTCTGACTACAATAATGTTACGCTCCAGGAAAATAACTCTCACAGTCGAAGAGGTTTGGTCACCCTGTTCTCATAGCTCTGATAGTTAGAGTGTCGAAACTGCGGGGAAATTAATTTCTTGTAGTTGTGACGACGCGAGTTCGAACTCCTGTCGAGGTATCAAATATTTTTGGGCTGTTACAGTGGCGCAGTTTAATAGGACCCGAAATCATACGAAACAATTATGAATTAAATCCCTCTCGAGCCAAAAGACTAAAAATCACATTTCCTGTTATGCCTTTCATTTCCTCACTCACTTGAGTCAAAACACACTGCAGCCTGCAGTTTCACTTATTCATTCGTCTGACCCCAAACCAGCCGAGACGGCTGGTATTTGACTCCGGGGAAACGTTACGCTCCAGGAAAATAACTTTCACAGTCGAAGAGGTTTGGTCACCCTGGCCTCATGGCTCTGATCGTTAGAGTGTCGCAACTGCGGGGAAATTAATTTCTTGTAGTTGAGACGACGCGAGTTCGAACTCCTGTCGAGGTATCAAATATTTTTGGGCTGTTACAATAAGTACCTACTTGAAGTGATTGTATTGCACATTATGTAGGTACAAAAATGAGATATCGGGTCGATATATAATTGATTCAGTTTTGAAAATGATAGATCAGGATAATGACGGTTTCATCTCTTACACAGAATTCAAAGTTTTGGAGTCTTGAGCTTCCAATGACGTCCAAATGACTGTACCATCAAGTGCAACCTATGATATTACCATCTAGTAAACAGGTAGGTACCTGTCATGTACAACAAAGTAGGTAAATAAAGTGTTTATTTACTATAAACTATCGTCAAAAATTTGTTTGAGTACCTACCTACGTAGTTATAATTTAATTACTTTTTTGGAATCTATTTAACAATGAGATTATATTTGTATACCTTGGAAATATAGGTTGCTTCACCAAATTTTGGTACATTTTATGCAGTAAATTTGAAGGAAGGGAGTCTGGCACTTACTGTGTCAACACAGAAATATGGCAAACACTGGAAATTATAAATGAAATATTACGCTTTTTGTTGATTTTTTTTTTTTTTTTTTTAAGTTTTATAAGGCTGTCCACAGTCAAAGCTGGCAGACTGACTGCATGGGGCTTCCGTAGAAATAAATCTCAGGCCTAGTGGCTTATATTTCCCCAGAATGGACCCCTTCTTTATCGGGGATTGCTAGAGGAACAAATATGTTCCTGGGTATATTTGTTGCTTAGCTCAACAAAACTTTTATCTTTATCCAATCTAGGCCTCTGGTGAAAAAGACTTACCTCTGGTTTACTCCAGTTCATATTGTATGTACCTTAAAACATCCACGATCATTATTTTCCATCAGGGGGCTTATCCGAATTTTCAATTTTAGGACGTTAGTTCAAATCAATGATTCACGATGTTCATCCCAAGTTGGAAAATCAAGTTCTGGACTCGGGAAGTCGGTAACTTTTCTGGACAAGATTGTCCCTTTTACGGAAAATGACCAGTACGAGCGAGTTTTGTCATTGCCAGAGATACTCATTCTAGATTTCTCTGTCTATTAACCTATTTTCTCCATATCTCTGTATATGTTCAAGGTATTAGGCTTAACCTTGGATGCATTTTTTGTGATGCCTTGTGCAGCAGCTGGTCCATGATATTCCCTAACAAGCCCAGCCAAGCAAGGGTATCTACCTCCTCGTTTTCAATGGGCCCCTCGTGATCCAGTACCCACTTAACATACAAGTTATGTGCGGGTGTACGTAATTTGGTCATTTCATCTTCAGCCTCATTTGATGTCTTGAAGGTTGTAACCGGATTACTATTTTTACTTATTTACCTTCATCATTGAGTAGGCACTAGTTTGCATTTGCTGGCTGACGAACAGTACTTAAAGCATGAGTATTGTACAAACTAACAGTCAAATCGTCATAGTTTATCTACAGCACAATACCTTTCATAGTTTAACATGTTTTTACTACGGGAAACTGTTGTAACTTGGAGAAATCTTGAGAATATTTGTATACCTTACCTTTCAATATTAGAGTTTACACTTACATACCCCTCCTCCATCCCACCTCTTATATCCTCTACAACCCTCAACATTGCACTCTCACAGCTGAAAGTGTACCTTACTTGAAGCAAAATCAACAGTTCAACTTGAGGAAAGAAAAGACGCAAGTGACAACTTCCACGATATATCCACAATAGGAAAACAGTAACTGCCTGTCAAGAATGAAGGAAGGTGAACACAACCAACAACAACAACTCATCCATGCTGTTATCACCTACTTATCATTAAGATTACGTGGTTGTTTATATCTCGATTTCATTTCTTGTTTTCTCCTTGCTAGCATCTGGAATATCATTTGGATGAGAGAAGTTCTTGCCAAATAGTTTCGTACACGTCAACGTAATTCCAGTCAACCAGAAGTTCCTACATAGTTTACACGGCTAGGTTGTTTTTACTAAAAAGGTGAGTAAGAAATTAGTTTTCCGTGCAATATTTTTATTCACCAGTATTTGAATAGGTATCTAAATACTTACCGGTACTGAAAGTGATCATATTAGATTATTAGTATCTGACCCCAACATTTTTATTACTGCCAACATCGAGATATTTGAACAACTTTGATTCTGAAATATTTTTGTAAAGGAATTGCTCTAGGTAGAGTAATTCAGATCCTATGAGAGCTTAGGCAGTAAGTACCTTAATCTGAATGGCATGATAATGCCATTATAGTGGTGATAAAATTGCTCCTAGCTGCCGAAATTCAATCTTTATGGGTAGATGTAGGTACATAGTTGGATATCAAAGACTTGTATTTCGGCATGAATAAGTATGTAAGTACCTAGCCATAAGCGGTACCTAGGTACTCACCTTGTATGTTACCTACATACCGGGAACTTGATGTCTACCCGTCGTGGCCGATGCCTACCAGGGGCTTACATGTTTAAAATCTCGTAATATTATCTGGGACGATCGTAATAAAGAATGAACCACGACTCGTAAAGAACCAGAGTCGAAGTTCATTCCTTGTCATGCCATGTGGTCAAATGCTGCGTGGTCAGCAGTTCGGTTCGGTTCGTGGAAGACGTTGGTTGGACTAAATGACTGCCGGTCATTTCTATGGGTGAATTATCTTCCTGTGTGGAATTTTTAAGAAGTAAAGGTGTGTTCTAGGAAGTTACCAAAAAATGGAGCAGTGTATGGGGGAACTAAAGGATTATTTGAAAAACGTTAGGAAACGAGATAGTTCAGGGGAAATCATTAAAGTGAAATATTTAAGATGTACAAAAAGGGGTGCCATACAGTTAGGAAAGCTAATAAATTTTTGTGGAACAAACGTAAGAATAGGGGTGTGAGGACGGAAGTACAGATGGACGAATCATTATTTCAAGCAAAACCCCAAAGACAGGCTCCTGTTATATGCATAAGGCAACCCTTTGGCGCTTTTTTGACGGAATGAAAACCACCTCCCTTATGCTGTGAGAACGAGAGGACCCACAGACGTGTTTCTACTCGAAATAAATCCATTTGACAGGTAACATTAATGTAAAACATTTCTCGAGGGTTGGTCAATGAAGAGTCCATGTTCTAGGCCGAAGTTTCGAAATATTTACATTTCATCTTCAGGGCTGATAACAGAGGAGGGGTACATACCAATTAGAATCGTCCATGTGGATGCGACTTAATATGAAAGACAGGATGAAATCTATGGTCTTTATATATATAACTTAGTACTAAATAACTATATTGTTAATTTACCTTGGAAAACTGTATTTTGACGCTTATTTCATATTAATCCTCGTCGTAGAGCTTTAGTAGGTAGCTATCAACTTAAACAACAAAAATATTTATGCAATATAGTTATTTAGTACTAAGTTAGTTATATATAAAAACCATAGTTTTCATCCTGTCTGTTCATATTACCTCGCAATCACATTAGGAAGATTCAAATTGGTATGTACTCCTCCTCTGTTATCAGCCCTGAAGATGAAAGGTAGACATTTCGAAACATCGGCCTAGAGCATAGACTTTTTAATGTCTAACCCTCGAGAAACCCGAAAGATTTTACATTTTTCAGTGGTCGAGACAACACAGCCTGATGGTAACATTAATTTTAACGACTAACACCTTGTAGGTTAATATGACAATGGAGTGATGGAAATGTAGTAATTCCCCCTTCAAAGGGGAGAGGCGATTAACCTGCTACACCCAGAGGATATCCTAAAGACCGAATAGCCCAGGATTTATCTCCCTAGATGTAACATTTGAAAGAAACGAGAAGGAGGAACTACTTTTAGCCACCACAAGGTAGAATCGATTAGGTAGGTAGCATACTAGGGGGATCGGACGTGCGGTTGGTAACATAGGAGGGCAGTACACCATAAGCTGACACCCCCCCCCCCCCCCTCCTGAGTCAGCTAACATTACCCGTGACGATAAATGCAACGTTTTGTGATTAGCGAAAAATGAGGCTAATTATTTTCCTAACCAACCAACGATATGAAATTTCAAGCGGAGCCTCTCAGGGTCAGGTATTATTGAAATACAACTTGAGGAACTACCCTGATCAGCTGAATAAGTACAGAAGGCTAATTTCTCTCCTAATTGCCCTACGATGCTAAAATTTGTAACTGAACCTCTCGGGGGTCAATATTTTATTGCACTTCGTTAGAAATCGTTTCTATATTGTAGGAAACAAAATACGGATGCTGTTAACGAGGTAGCAACAATAAAGAAATGGGAACTAATATGTAGTTGTAGAATCCAATAGTTCCTCATCATTCTATTTTCGCAATAATTTGGGCTGGACACTATAATTTGGGTGGCTGCCTGGACATCCCCACCAGTTCATAAATTCATTATCAGAATTCATTCATCTTCTCGTCTGCACTACCTTTCCTCAATGATATAACTTGCTAGACAAATTCTCCACTTAGAACTGAGTTTATACGGCCATCGACAACAGTTCAGCTGGGCTTTGAGCAGAGCCCAGCTCTTATCACAATTGATGAGCGTCTTTTAAGAACTTATACACCTGGCATAAACTATACTCTCCATTTAAACGTTGAGCGAGGTTTAAACTGGTTTTGTACATCTGGCCCATGGATTACAATTATAGGTTTGTTCACAGTGACCACCAAACCGGTAAGAAACGGTTGGAAACGCGTTTGGGGCGTTCGCAGTGTCTATTTGGGGAAATCTCTGACTGTATAGCATCCATAGCAGTCCGCTTGCAGTGACCACCAAACCAGTTAGAAACAAGTTGTGGATCAGAGAAATTTCTGCTGATCGATCTGACGGTTTGCCCCCCACCACACCACGACTTGAAGTAGCCAATCAAATCATTCCACTGTGAGATGTATGGGTAGCAGGTGCTCAGCAAGCCGAGTTTACTGTAGATATGATAAGATAAGCCAGCCGAAGAAGATGAGATAGCTTTGGATATCAGCATGTCTAAGTTCTGTCTTTACATTTACCCTCATTTTACTTCTACGGTTATTTATTAAGTTTCCTACTCTGAGTTGTGTGATATGGAAAATCTTGTTGGTGACACGGACATAGAATGGGGATCTCCGTCTGAATAGCAACAAAATCATTCAGTGAAATGTTATTACTAAATGTTAATCTCAACTGAAAAGTTGTTAGTGAAGCTATTAACATTACAAATTAAGAACGACGGTTGATCTCGAGATCGAGTTGAATTCTTCCCGCGAGATAAACACCGCATTCTCCCACAAAATCATCAGCTGGAGAAAAGAAAAGATTGAGCATGGATCCATATTGCATGGATTTCTCATTCTTGTTGGAAGGTTTGTTCCCAATGAATATATTTCATTTTTCAACTTGTTTGTTGTCTTGCAGGCCATCTCTTTACGGTTCAGGTTCTTTATTAATACATAAAATGTTTACCTATTCAAAGGATGGTGCGAGCCCACCAAGCAGGTTACAGTAGTGGAGGCTACACGACGGTTAACTTCAGTCAAACCCGTTCGCAGTAAAGATTTGGTTACAAACGGTTTGAAATTAGGTGATTGTCACGCATTCGCGCTAAACCAATCACAAACCTGGTCGCCAACATTTGGACACGCATGCGCGCTAAACCAATCACAAACCTGGTCGCCAACGGTTGGCAACCGTTTCCAACCGTCACTGTGAACAAAGCTTATTACGATTGCATCATTCGAAACTACCCTGATCAGCTGAGTGAACTGTGAGGTCAATTTGTTTCCTAATCGCCCAGCGATGCTAAAATTTGAAACCGTTTTTTCCCCTTTTTAATGACACTTCGGATGAAATTACAACTTGAGAAACCACCCTGATCAGATAAGTGAGTTGTGAGTCTAATTTCTTTTCTAGTCGCCCTACAATGCTAAAATTTTAAACGGGAGACTCTAGGACACGTAGAATAGATTTACAACGTGCCAAACCACACTGATCGGCAGTGATTTGAAGAATATTTCTCTGATTATCAATAATATTTTTATATTAATGTTTCACATTTCTGCAATAGGACTTAACGATCATATGTTTTCCCCAAAAATACAAATCTTTCTTGAATCATATTTCTGTTTTTGTGTTTAAGATGGTTTCCCAAGGATTTCTCCCCATAATTCTAACGATTTGTGAAATGATGTATTTCACTGGTGGACAACAACACGTACCACCGGGCGTCCCACCTCAACATTATCAACAGGTTTGTAAATAAAATAATATGTTTTAGTTGATTTTATCCTTAAAAAGTTGAGATATTTTCTTCTAGTACAATAATATACTTTTATTATCTACTTGTGTTTATTTTTTTGCAGCAACCTATGGGTCAGCAAGTTCCTCACATGCAGCAGCAACATGTACGTTTCAGACAGTATAGTAAGATTCTTTCAATTCAACAGGATTTTTAAAATGGGCCCCCTGCTTTAATCTTTAAGTTCAAAATTTAGGTATTTAGGCTACTATCCAACAGATAACGGGAATGGTTGAGAACTGACTACGCCCCATTTCGGGCAATTGTTTAGTCACAGAACAATTTTGGAACCAATTGTTTGCTGCTCGTTGAGGCGTTCTTTACCATTCGGGATCAGTTCTACCGGTTCTGGAATTTTTTCAGAACTGGCTGTTTGTGAGGTATTCAGGTTAGAAATAGTTTGGAAAACTATACCGTTTGAATAGTAGAACCCGTAATCGTGGTGGTGGTTATCTGCACTAGTAGATCTTCCTGCTGGACTCGTTTGGGGTTTGGATGGTAACATAGTGCGCTGGAAATTACTAACTTAACTGAAGACGCTTCAAACAGATTTCTCAAGCCCAGTGCGTTCTACACTGAATACATTAAGAAACTTCCCTCCATTGAAGTTAATTAAGCTCAGTTCTTGAAATTTCTGGGATTCCCAGTTGCGACTCTCAATGTTTCAGTCATAACTTTAAAACTACAATATCTGTGTTTGAAAAGAAGATCTCTCAAAACCACTTAGCAGTCCCTACCTACAATGCAAAATATTGGTCAGTCACTGCTAATTTTGCAACATTCATATTTCAATCCAACTGAAGATGGATTGTTAGGATGGAAATGACAACTTTATTTTTGAGGATTTATGTTGGAAGTTAATCTTTTGAATGTTTCGTCTGTTTGAAATAATTGTATAATCAGTAACCATATTTACTGTCTGGAAGTGCTTTATGCTGAATTAACAATTTCAGATACCTGTTCAGCAACAACAAATGCACATGCAACAACCGCAAATGCATTTGCAACAGCAGCAGCAACAACAAATGCACATGCAGCAGCCACCAATGCAACAAGTTCCTGTTCAACAACAGATGCATCAGCAGCCACCACATCAGCAAGCTCATCACCATGGTCATGCTGGCCAGCCTCCTCAAGTTCTCAATGTTGCCAACATTGCCCAGGAAAAAGAGTTTAGTGACATTTTTCAATCATATAATAAATGCATTATTGCAGTGGGTCTTGCTTTGTCTGTCTGCGCCCTCTCATCTGAGAGTCTAATATGTTATTTGATGCTATTGTTCAAAATTTCTATCTTTGTAGGGCTACACAAGGTCAGATATAGGTATTGGATGGATAGAATTAACATGTATTCAAATTACATTGGTGCTATTGTTTTTTCCTGTGTTAACCTAAACCAAGACATTTTTTGATATTTTGAATGATTACATTTTTCTATTGACGACTCAGACCAGACTTCTGGTCATAACTACGAAATCCTAAGCTCATTTTCTCATTTGAAAAACCAACCAGGGTCTTCTTATGAATTACCTACTTCAGGGTGGTAGAGGCATCAGCTATGGTGAACCCCATAGCAAAGAACCTTTAAACTTGTCATTCTCTAGGACAACTAAAAGCTGGCTGAGTGGGCAATGATTCCAAGTGCATCAGGGACCCTGAGAACCTTTTGTACTCCAGAACTGTCTCCTTACATAAAGGACTAAACACTCTCATAAAGTTAGCATCTTAATGTGCTTTCTAAAATTCTCTTCATTAAACCTGAAACAGTGCTAACTCAATTTCAACCACAGCTGATTGTGAAAAATAGTGTTATCATAACTTCAAATGGTATCTATAGCTGTTCTGCATGAGCTAGTAGTTCACATCCTTGCCCAGTACTTTTTAGTGTTGAAATAATACATAAATCATGATTTTGCTCTTTTTCAGTCATATTGCTGAGCACATGGCAGTCCCTATTGACACGAGTAAAATGACTGAACAAGAACTTCAATTCCACTACTTCAAAATGCATGATGCGGACAACAACAACAAATTGGACGGATGCGAACTCATCAAATCCCTGATCCATTGGCATGGTAAGTTTAAACATTCATTCTGGGTTCGTCCTGTCCTGTATCTCGTGGAGTTTCCTCCTCGCTGTGATTGGCAACTAATTTCAAAAGCTTGATGTTTTTGTAATTTGTCTGCGTGCTGCTTAACAAACATTTTTTTAATGACAAATTTGCTTTATCTGCTTTTGTAGCAACAACGTTTGCTATTGAATGACTTGATTGCATCGTTTATGCAGTTGTTACTATTGTCTTTTGTTTGGAATCATGTCCCATTCGCAGCTCAGGGAGCTCACCCATCAACTGGACAGAAAGCTGTGGAAGAGAAACTCTTCAAGGATGAAGAGCTCGTGAGTTTGATCGATCCGATCCTCTCCCTGGATGATGCCAACGTCGATGGTTTCATTGATTATCCCGAGTTCGTTCGAGCTCAACAGAAAGCTGCCGCTGCCGCAGCACCTCCTCATGGTCGGCGATAAGATTAGTTGTTCTGCTAGCTAAGCTTAATTTCATCTATTGACTGAACTTGGAGGTTTCCCCAACGAAAAACTTTCATGGGATTTTCACCCATATATTTATGTTGCAAAACATCGATCCAACATTTTACTCAACATTTAAGAGTGATTCACTGTCATTCCTACCACCTGTTTGATCAGATTGTAATAACTACTTAGTACTTCTCTTTTCTACTTACTTGTTTTGGTATACATTCAGGATTCGCTTAGGTCTTCTGAGTGATAACACATCTTGTCTACGAAATGTATCATGTCAGTCGTTACATGCAGGGGAACTCCCACAATCGAAGAGGTTTGATAAATTGGCCTTGATAGCTGAGTGGTATTGGTCTTTTTAGGGCTTTCCTCAGGAAAAGGTATGAGTTACAAGTCTGTCCCAGCTTCCTAATACCGTGATCCCATGAAAGTTGACTTTCTCCTCGACATGCTCCCCTGTTACCAGAGTCTTAAGGACTGTGTGGGACTTTGAAGAGGCAGCGTTCATGTTGGTAGCTCCCACGAACTGGCTAGCGTAACCTTCTTTGGGGTCGCAAGGGTTTATCAGCATCCTGAGTTCAGTCAATCTTGAGATCCTAGGTAGTGTATAGGAGTAAGTATCCCCCACTTGTCACTTGGGAGGCCTGATTCGATCCACCACCAGGAAGCCCAAAAATTCGACAATATTCAAACTCATTTCTTTTACTGAGAGAATCCCAGAAAAGACTGCCGCTTCAACCACTTGGCTATTGACGCTAATTTGTCAAGCCTCTTTGACAGCGGACTTTCCCAGCACGTAACACAGATAATTCTTGCAGCATTAACTATTCATAACATACTTGAATATTTTATCACCCTAAACAGTCCATAAAACAAATGGGAACCATCTGAAAAGACTAAACTGATATAACCAGCATATTTTCGGGTATTATGTGGATAGGGACAGGCCAAGATTCCAAGTTGGCTCTTGGATTAATAATTGTTATTCATGATGTACTCCTAAGGTGTAACTTAATCATATGGAGAAATACCTTGAAGTTTTCAGGAAATTAAGACTATTGTTAGGAAAAATTAAAATACGGTTTTCTTACCGTTTAATACTTAAGTGAGGGTTAACAAACATTCCCTATAATAAGAGTTTCTACTATTTACGTGAGTGGAAAAGAATCTCATTTCCTAAAAGGACGCTGGCTGGAGTTTTCATTTTTTCACGAACTGCACGACAGTTTAATTGCTAATGTTTTATGATTTCAAAAAACTGGTCTTAATACATCAGATGTTTCACTATCATTTTATTAGTTCAGAATTTGGGGATTAGTGCAAGTTGATCAATGTCGTTTTACAATACTTTTAGTACTTCAAAATCGATTCATCGCATGTTATAAAAATTTCCAATCAAAGGTAAGTCACATTTTCTTAGTAAGTTACTGCTTCTCATTCTGTGACGTTAATGAATTGTGAGATCATTCGATACTTCGAAGTGCAATAACATTTTTATTACCAAGGGATACTGAAAAATATGTAAATTCCTTCGAGTCACTGGAAATGAATTAGCTGGATAAGCAAGATATCAAGGAATAGGTTTCATGTAAATAATAAATTATTAATAATTTTATATCCTGATGAATGAAATGAGATCGATTTACAATATTTTTGATAGATAGGTAGTAATCATTCCGATTTGACGGACATTAAGAGTGTTACTACAAAGTGATAAACTTTTTCGAGTATTAAGAGCATTGATATTAAGGGTACCGGGTTGTCCTAGAATTATGTTCGATTTGAGTAGAAGAAAACATTAATTGTAAGTGATAATTATTATTAGTTGGTGTGCGCCTAGGTATGAAATGTCCTTGATTGCGCTGATTACGCATGAAATGTTGGCTAATTTTATGTTTTGGGATACAGTTTTGAGATCTGATATTATCTGATAATACTCTACTTAATACAGTTACTTTGCGATATGGCTAAATAAGTTGTCTCTAAAAAATAATGGTTATTTTAAACATTAGGCTGGCCCGTACAAACTAAATTCTGGTTGCTCCTTGGTTTTGGAGTTATTTTATCACGCTGTTATAGATCTCAGCTGTGCATAATGTGCATCTTTATTCTGTTTGAATAACTACGTTAACAATATTACTTGTTCTATTCAACATATTGGTTGAAATACATTGCTGAGTTACGTTGATTAACTCTGTGTAATGCCCTACACCCTTTTGCCTCAAACTATCACCGACTCTTATTATCTCTGACTCAAAAATTAGTCGATTTTTCTTCAAGTACCTAATTACCTACAAAATTATGTTATTTGTTCCCCTAAATAGTTGGTATGGGTAAGTATCATTGTAACATTACTCTCGTGACGATTGAATGGGTTCTATAGTCTTCCGGTGAAGGGATGTTGGTGTGTTGTTTTTTTCGATGAGTGAGCGTACTTACATACGTTTGTTTCGTGTTTTTTTTTTCTTTTTGTCATACTAATAAATAGTGTTGTCATATTTCTTGCTGATTGGCCTCACCCATTTCTGAACCCTATATGGATGTTTCCTGCTTCGCATTTGTCATCTATAAAGTGCTGATCACAATCAGACCGTGGATACCCTGTGACATTACCGGGCATTATTTCCTTCTTACTCATATTGGCAGTGTGGCATGCGTAATTGTTAATTTGCGTTGGCTTTCATTTCCTAAAGAAGACCCAGGAACCATCGTTAATCTAAAGGGTTTATTCCTTCTCTATTTGGGTAATGATCCTTTCTTATTTATGATTTTTACCGTATTTCATTTCTACCATTCCTGCTAAGTAACTTCCAATATCAAGTTTTTTCAGTGCAAACTTGCTAGTGTACTTTCTCTTTAGCGTACTTTTGAACTCTGAAGTATTAATTATAAGCGACAAAAATAGAGTATCTCGTGTATCAATAACAGAAAATGCGTAGATTAATGATGTGTGAAATTGATTAATCAATCGACTCCTGGGATGATCGATTGAAATTATATTTAGGTAATTGAAGGGAAACGTTGGTACGGTCCCGCCCAACAGTTGTCTCTTGGTATCCTGACCCAGGTTATCCACCAGCCTCTATTTGCGTCTCCGTGGAACTAAGTGTAGGGATTTCCCACTGAATAGTCTCGATAGTATCGATTTGGCCTCCTAACACTTCGATGCATTTAGATGCAAGTGATAGGAGTCGTTTCAGAGCGCTCTGGCGGCCTCCCTCAAAACCATTCCCTACTGAGTAGCAAAGTGCTGTGATTGTTCCTTCAAATCCAATGGGATGGCGTGAGCCTTTGGTTAGGAAGGCGTTCAGGTGAGGTGATGGACCCAGGTTCAAATCCAAGGAGGTCAAATTCTTTTTTTTTTTTTTTCAACTCCTGAAATACACTTTTAAAACGTCATTCTGACCTGCATGTCTAACTAATCTGAATTTTTACTAAGGGATTGACTACTTGATGTTATGTATTTTTGAGATGCGAGCTTGCGAGCATCCAGGCCACCAAACTATATACATCATTCTGGTCTAATATCCAACTAATCTGAATTTTTACTAAGGGATTGACTACTTGATGTTATGTATTTTGAGATTCGAGCTTGCGACATCCAGACCACCAAACTATATACATCACTCTGACCTACATATCCAACTAATCAGCATTTTTACTAAGTGATTGACTACTTGATGTCATGTATTTTTGAGATGCGAGCTTGCGAGCATCCAGGCCACCAAACTATTTACATCATTCTGATCTACATATCCAACTAATCAGCATTTTTACTAAGGGATTGACTACTTGATGTTATGTATTTTTGAGATGCGACCTTGCAAGCATCCAGACCACCAAACTATACACGTCATTTTGATCTACATGTCCAACTAATCTGAATGTTACTAATGGATTGACTGGAACTTTTTCAATTTTGGCGCTCAGAAGGTCGGTTGATTTCAAAATGAGCAAATCGATGAGTTGGGAGGCTGATTCTATAGGTACTATCGAGAAAGACTAGAAGAAAGAGAATCGAAGAAATACTATCGTACGATCGAAGAAAGAAAATCGAATAGTTGGCAGAAAAGAAAAGTGGGGGATCCCTACATTCGAGTTCCGCAGAGACGCAAGTCCAGGCTCTTCGAATGGAATGAGGAAAATGCCACAAGCCGTGGACAGTGTTACCAAAAAATAAACATAAGAGATTCTTCCATTTCTTCAATGTCTCTTTGAAATTGGTTCCAACTTTCCACGTCCGAGCGCTGCTGCCAGTAATTAACCTTTCCCGTAATATAATTAAATAGTAGGTGTTACGCTCCAGGAAAACAACTCTCACAGTCGAAGAGGTTTGGTCACCCTGGCCTCTTAGCTCTGATCGTTAGAGTGTTGCAACTCCGGGAAATTAATAATAATTTCTTGTAGTTGTGACGACGCGAGTTCGAACTCCTGTCGAGGTATCAAATATTTTTAGCCTGTTACAGTGGCGCAGCCGAAATAGGACCCGAAATCATACGAAACAATAATTAATTAAATCCCTCTCGAGCCAAAAGACTGTAAACATCACATTTCCTGTTGTTATGCCTTTCATTTCCTCACTCACTTGAGTCAAAACACACCGTGACAATGACCTCGCTCGACTGCTGACTTGTTCGAGCGAGCATCTGCTGAGCCAGCGGCCTGCAGTTACACTTCGTCATTCGTCCGACCCTAAACCAGCCGAGACGGCTGGTATTTGACTCCGGGGAAATGTTACGCTCCAGGAAAATAACTCTCACAGTCGAAGAGGTTTGGTCACCCTGGCCTCTTAGCTCTGGTCGTTAGAGCGTTGCAACTCCGGGAAATTAATAATAATTTCTCGTAGTTGTGACGACGCGAGTTCGAACTCCTGTCGAGGTATCAAATATTTTTGGGCCGTTACATAGGTAACAAAGGTTACTATAGCTAATATACTTCCTTATTGAAAATTACTCTAGATATAATAAAGATTTTAAATAATGTATTTTCTCAAATATTAGATGGGAGTTACTATTTGAATACACATTATCTGCAGGACTCATTATTCCATAATGCATACATTTTATTCAGTCCGCTGATCGTTTCCAGCATTCAGGAATATATAATATATATATTATATATATATTAAAATATATATATATATATATATATATATATATATATATATATATATATATTTTTTTTTTTTTCAATTACCCACAACACCACGAGCCAATTATGGGGAGTAGATGGTTTTTGATTTTGGGCCGAGGGAACAGCAGAGCTCTTCGAGGCAATCTACAAGAATACTACTCTAAGGAAAATAATTTATATATATAAGTAAAAGAATAGCCGTCGAGATTTGAGTTTTTAAGAACAACTTTATTTCACTTTCACAAGAGATAGAGATGATGCACTGTGCGAGATGTGTGTGTGAGGACGAACGGATGGAGACTGAACTGAGGAGGCTGATGGCCGAGAGCTTTCATAGGGATTAGCTGCTGCGTCAGCTTATTATTATTCGAAGGTTGGGGCGTTATACGTTACTTATGTTCATAGTATGATGTTTGTTAAAAGAATTTTTGGTAGTCAAGTACGTTGATAACACGGATAGAATTTGATAGACGCTAGTGAAACTATTTTTAAAATGCCTAAATTAGATGAGAATTGCAAGATTTGTGGGCAATTTCATTATTGCATGCGCTGTGGCTATCGTATTTCCAAAGTCAATTGAATTAATGGAAACTCCAAATGATTTCTGAAAACCCCAACTAATCTATTGAAAATTTTAATGATTCGGTGTGTGCTTGCACAGTGGCTTTAATCTGAATGCAATAAATTTAGTGCCGAGCTATCCAGTAACATGGAAGAATGACTATTAGATATTGTACGTAAAAAGTGGGAGTGGAGTGTATTGCAAAAATTTCAAATTAGGCACATATCTTGTGAAACAATTTCTCTTTTTCAGAGACATGTTGCTTTTTAGACGTGAAATCGACCCGAATAACATTTAATTTAATCCATAAATACACACTTTTAGTTTAAATTATATCAGAAGTCCTACTCTTAGCTTATTATTTAACATAATTAAGTTTGTTTTACCTAACGCAACTTTTGTGACTCAGGTGAAGAAGAAAAAGATAAAGAGCCCACGATCCACAGTGATAAAGATATCGAGTCGATAATTGATTCAGTTTTGAAAACTGCAGATCAGGATAATGACGGTTTCATCTCTTACACGGAATTCAAAGTTTTGGAGTCTTGAGCTTCCAATGACGTCCAAATGACTGTACCATCAAGTGCAACCTATAATATTACCATTTTGTAAATAGGTACCTGTCATGTACAACAGCGTAAATAAAGTTTTTATTTACTATAAACTGTGGTCCTTTTTTGGGAAGGGGGACTTGGTTATAATTTGATGACTTCTTTTGGGAGGATTATGATTTAATAGTTCAAAGAATATATTCTAGAATGAGAATATATTTGTATATGGAAATAATTTCCACAAATTTTGGTATGTACATATAATATATGTTCATCTATTCTGAAATTTTCATTGTTGTTGTTAGGAAATTAGAAGTAGAATTTCACGCTTTTTGTTGAATTTCATAAGGCTGTCCGCGCAAAGAACAGTTTTAATTTCCTAGATTTAGATCTAGAGTTTAGCTATCAACCAACCGTCTTCCAGCCATAAATTGGATTGCAGCATTGAAATCACCTTGCCGCTACATCTTTTCCGTTTACTGCCGAATGTGCCCCTTCAAACTAATCCTTAGCCATCGATACCCACACTTTCTCTATGGGGCTTAATATTCATGGTTGTAAACGTAAAATCTGAAATCTATATTCTTCTACCATTGCATCAGAATGATGTACTTTGTGATCGTATTTTTTTCTAGGAACGATCTAGTAAAATCTAGGCTTAAGCATGATGATAAACATGATTTTTAAGCTGAATCTAGGATGAGGCTGTGTTGTGGGCAGGACAAGGGAATGGAAGTCAGAGGGTCAAGAGGAAGAAGGACTTGGACGCTTAGAGAGGGAAGGGTGCGCAGCCCTCCTCTTCTGAGCCCCTTCTGTAGAAACGCGTCAAGTTAATGCAAACGACCTATACCCATACCTATACCCAACTCGTAATTTTCAATTCAAGCACATCTGTTTAAGTTGAGTTCTAATGGCTTATCTTCCAACTTTATTGGAGGGTAGGAGTGGTTTTATGCATGCCTATATTTTAAAATGAGAGTTGGCTTAAATTCACGATTTCATGCTACTATTTATATGCATCAGAGATTATTTGTGATTTTAAATCAGGTGTATAGGTTGAGCACATGAGCAAAAACAATCGACTGAGATTCCAAACATTTTCGTCACATTTATTGGCCATTGAGTACAGGTCAAGGCATCAGAATACCATCAATGCAGGAAAGCGATCGTCCACAGGTGTTCCTAGTTTTATTCCTCTAGCGTCTCAAGTCATTCCTTTACTTTCAGCTTTCTTTCGATTTCTTCGATATATCTTTCCGGAACATTGTGGCCCCTGAAAATAAGATTTTCATAAGGAAAGGAGAAATGGATTTTCCCCTCGATAAATGTTTATTCCAACTGAACTAAATTGATGGAACGCAAGGTACTCAACAAATGTTTAAGGTAAATTAGGTAATCGGTTCCTCTTGAAATGTATATACTCGTAGGTTCCAGATCCTCATGCCTAAACAACAAGCTACGTGATACGTTTTATTTCTAAAACGATTCACAATAAATGTGATTGGAGAGTCCGATAAGATACCTACATTCTAGGGTTCTAAATAGATGTCAAGGCTGACTGACTGCTGGGGCTTCCGTATAAAGAAATCTCAGGCCTAGTGGCTTATATTTCCTCACAATGGGCCCCTTATTAATCGGGAATTGCTACGGTTGTTCAATGTCCCGAAATTTTTGTAAAGCTCAACAAAACTTATCTTTTTCGAATCTGGGTGACTGAAGGAAGCCCTTTCAGTTTTATGACACCCAGGGTGATCTTGCCTGGATCTCTAAAATTTGTCACAGTTGCACAGAAAGTTCTCAACTGTATCTTCCCCATTTTCGTAAAGTGGAGAGAGTACCTTAGACTCCAGAAAAGCTAGAGCTAAAATGCCTCGTGAAGACCCCGCCCAATCATTTGTGCTGTAGGTTGTGATATACATATATGCCAGATATACACATTCTAGATTGTCTGTATCTATTAACCTCTTTTCTCCATATCTTTGTAAGATCTTTTATGGCCCAGGTTTTAGCCTTAACCTTGCTTGCATTTCTTGTAATGCCTGGTGCTGCAGCTGGTCCATAATCTTCACTATACAAGCCCAGCCTAGCAAGGCGATCTACCTCCTCGTTTTGTGATGTTGGAGTGTATCTAATTTGGTCAGTTCATCTTTGGCCTCATTAGACGTCTTGAAGGTTATAACCGGATTCACCAGTGCTTTGATTCAAGGCTGGCTATCTGTATGTAAACTACTTGTCTGTTGCTTATGTTTTTCTCTCATATGCTACCCACACATCTGATAATGGCATACAGCTCACTCTGGACGTCAGTGGTGTGTACATCTGCAGGGAAGCACTGAGCCATGTCCAATTCCAGGATAACATATACGATAGCACCTGTTTTGGCTGGGCTTCCAGATTCCACTCTAGGGCCATCTGTGAAGCATGATAGTCTAGTCTGTTGTCAAAGCTGTGAATACCAATGAAAAGGCTCCATTGATATCACAAAGTCATCTCTGAGAGTTAGAGTTGTATAGTTGATCCGAAGAGGGAATGCCTAATTGACCACCACGCTCCTCAATGTCAGACTAGAGCTGGGAATGCCCCCTCCACTACCCCTGCACCACCCACTGCCCCGCCTTCCCACTCACCTGACCAATTTTGCGAATTCAGTAGAAAAACTGCTCATCAAGAGCCAAGAACAGCTGATTTTGGCTGATCAATCAGGTGAAGCTGATGATTGGTGAAGGCAGGGCAGGGGTAGTAGAGGGGGCATTCCCAGCACTAGTCTGTCTTCTATAGGCACTGTGGCCAATGGCATTCTATTTTTGGACCAACTATAGCATTGACAACAAATAAGATGGTGTGGTTGGAGGGGCTTCGTTTTCAAAGCTGCTTCCTATTCATCAGCATCACCGATTAACGTCATACTCATTTCAGAAATTACTGGGTCCACCATGCACCTCCTGTTTCAATCACTTATTGTAATCTGTTATATTCCGTTATTAATTCATAATAGTAGGTAAATGCCTTCTGAGGCCACATTGGTTATTCATTGGTTACCCTCACATGCATTCATATGAAATGGTGAAAGGGTTGAATTACTGAATGTGTGGTGCATAAAGATGATTTTTGGCTAGACAGCATGATTGCTATCCCTGGTAGATGGCCTTAACTATCTGATACTGACCTTAACGATCTGATAACTATCTGACTATCCTAAAACTGATTACAGCAAATCTTACCTAATGTTGTTAATCTTCTTTTTGATAGTGTTTTTCAAATTCTCATCTCTTGCTTTTGCCTCGAGAACCGTAGATACGCCCTCTCTGAAGACATTTTTTCTAGATTCAATCCTTTCTTGCTCTTTTTCATTTATTTGCTTTAGAAGTGCTGCTTTGTATAGAACATTATCCTGAAAGTAATAAAAGATACAGAAAACGTAAGCTTTAGACACTGTAAAGGGAATCAGCATAATTCCTCCTAGGTAGTTTAAGGTGTGTACCTACCTTTTTACGCCGTTCCTGCTCATGCTGTATCCGTTTATCAGTTTCAGCAGCGATTCTCTCAATTTTCAAAGTTTCTTGCTCTTCTCTTTCTATCTCTTTGGCTTGAGTAAGCTTCTTATCCTCTATCTGTTTTGCTCTTTCTTCAAGCAACTGCTGACACTTTTTCTTCTTTTCAAGTATGACTAACTTTTCTTTGGTCCGCCATTGCCTCTCATACTAGAAACCGGATTTCCATTTAGTTCAATGAATGATTACAAAGAACAATAGATAACAAAGTTTTCTTTTTTGATACAGATAAGGGAAAACAGCAAATTCAGAAGTTACTTTTAATAAATTCTGCTGCTTGCATACCTACTGGATGATTAAATACCTAAATACCATAAACTCTCAAGTAAAATTCAGATTTCAATAATGATTAGCCTACTGATGAAGACTTACTTCATCTTGAACTCTCTTGGCCAAATACTCGTCTTTACTAGATTGTTCATCCTGAGCTTTTTGCTGTTTGGCTCGCAATTTCGCCAGTTCTTTCTCTCGCTCGGTTTTTGCTTTACGACGCTCCATTTCCCTTGCCTCTTCTTCTTCTGCTTTCCTTTTCATGAATTCTTGAATCTGAAATTTCACTTACGAGTGTTAGTTGCGTTCAACGTTTTCGACTGGGCATATTCTCAGTAAACATGGACTCCTACTTAGTTCTAAGTCTACGCGAGAAAGACTCACTCTCAAATCTGCCAACTTAGCCTCTTTTCTTTCCAACTCAATTTGTTCCAACATGTGTTTATTTATCCTGTTCATTTCCTCACACATCTTTTGTCGCTCAGCTTCTTTTTTCTGGATAGACCTTAACTCGTCAATTCTTGATTGCATGGCTGCTTCAGTCAGAATTTTGCTTTCCTTCAATATGAATGATTCGAATAATTAGCAAAGAGAGATTTTCATCAAGTTACTCGAGTAACACTAGTAACAGTACCAAATAATATCAGTATCATACTCATACTAATAACATACCAGGATCATACCAGTCAGTTAGCAAATATAAAAATTTAGTTTGTGCAATTCGTACCTCCACTATTCTCTCGGCTTCAACTTCCCGCTCAAGTTCATTGTTCCGGACTTGTTCAGTGATCGCTCTTCTGTACTCCTTCTTCCTTTCTTCCTCCCTGAGTTGCTCCATTTTTTCCCGTGCTATGGCTTTCTTCCTTTCGAGCTCCATCATTTCATCCAGTCGCCTCTCTTCTTCCATAAGCTCTTTCATGATGGTTTGTTTTTCAGCGACCTGTGCGTCCCTAATAGCTTGACATTTGGTACCCAAAATCAGTTTGTTGCAGAGCTTGATGTCGTCATCATCTTCCTGCCGAACTTCCTTTGCTCGGTTCAACAGAAAATTGGATTTTGCTTCAGCTTCAGTCTCCAACTAGAAAATTAGAGTAATTAATTTTTTAAGACTCGTTGGATTGCAAAAAATGACTCCATCAAAATATTCCAAATAGCATGTTGTAAAAAGAAGGATTATAATGAAAACAGACCAACTCAGAGAAGTAAAAAAGTACAGAGAAGTAAAACAGTCCCTAAAACCACCCTTGCCCACTAATCTTACATTAAATTATTATCGCAATCCAGTTGATCCAATTATTGGCCCTGAAACCTGTCTACAAGGACAACAAAATACTTCAAAGGACATGTTGACTTTTGTTTTCATTAAAAAATTACAATAATCAAAAGTCCCTCGGATTCCTAATGTGTTTAACCCCTTCGCAACGGGCGTCGTTCAGCCACTGTAACACGCCTGGCCTGACTGCCTTGGAGCCCTCCACGCGCGGTGAACCACCTTTGCTTTTCGGAACTGGATCAAGAATATTAGAATTTGAAATTTCCCGAATATCATGATCACCATCATCAAGAAAATCGTCAAAACTATCGTCTTTGAATTGATCCAAAAAGTTTGTTGAACGAGCTTCAATTTCAACGTCAATCACATCACTCCCTAACTCACTGTCACTCCCGGCTATTATTTCTTTAGGGATTTCTTCATCCGTCCACCTGCAGTGGTCCATGGTGAGGAATAAATACGTAAAAGAAAGTAAATGTATGGAAACAGGTATGAGTAAAATTATGACAAAGACCGAATGCGGGCAAAAAACAAAACAGTGACCAAATCAACGTTTTTCCTGCTATTTTGATGTGAATAAAAACTCTCAACGTCTTTGATCTCAGCGCATTCTAATAGATACTAGAAGTAAATGTTAGTTACAATACCTCTCAACGGATGGCATGAGAGTCGATATAATGGAGGGAAATTCGAAAACGCAAAGATACGTCAGCAGGTGTTACGGAGCAGTTGATGGCCAACGTATTAATACGTCGTTAGGCGTTACGGAGGACATCTGTGCCGACGTATTAATACGGCGGCCGTCGCAAAAGGGTTAAGGATGAAGGAGCTTCACTTAGTGTATTCAAAATAGAAAATAAAGTAAGATCAAGCATCTTGTGTGAATTGCCAAGATAATTTGAGAGGTTTTTTCTTATTGTTACATAATTTTTCGACTGATGTGTGCATAGCTGCTTCAAGGCTAGTCTACTGCTGTTCCACCACAATCTTGGTCGTGGTTAGTCACCTGGTTGATTCAGTTCGATTCAATTGTGCTTCGAGCGAACACGACAACGACTCAAAGCTCAGTTTCTAGTGGTTATCCAGAAACCTTTCTTTACTAACAATTCCCTAGAACCTTATATATTTCACACCTACAGTCATTTGTAGTGAATCCATGTTTCCATTGAGACGTACCTAAGCTTCGTTCTCAGTGTGCGTGCTGGGAGTTCGGAACGGTTCTGGGCAAGCGCAGTAGAGTTTTGTCGTTCGCAGTGCCAGAACGCCCAGTTCCGGAACGCCAAGAACGCCGAGTTCTGCGTTCGCAGTGTCTTCGGAACCCAGTTCCAAACGGTTCTGACAGTTCCCGTTTTTTTTCGGAACTGTGAGAACTCGAACGCAAGGACGTAGTTAACGCATGCGCATTTCACTATTTTTCGGATCTCGTGGAATAAACAACTTTCGTCTTCATCGACTTTATTCATTAAACAACCTTATATCGTTTTATTTCGCTCGTTTTATTTTGCTTCATCGATCATAAAAATTTCAGCTTCATTCTCTTTCTTTCATTTCATTCTCTTTCAGTCTCTATACGTTACCAAACTATTCTATAATTCGAAATGTCAACTAGCTCGTCAAGTACAGATAGCGATAATTTCGACGATGGTGTTCCGTGGTTTGTAGACGATGAGGACGAGATCGAAGTTATAGTTGGATCTCGTCTACATCCAAGAAACTCAAATTTTTTTGAGAAAATCGTGCCAAGGTTTGACGACGAAGAGTTCGTTTACCACTTTAGAATAAGCCGTGGGCTCGCGGAAGAGTTAGCCCACCGTTTTCAGGCCAGCACCCTCTACCATCACCACTTCGGTCCTTATGGCAAGGTATGGCAAAAAAAAGTTCCAGTCATGCAGCATGATTGTACGAGCGAATCTCGTAAATTATCTTAGTACCTACCTATATTACGTTAGGTACATAGTTTTGAAATTAGAACACTTTGAAATCGTAATAACCAACATTATGGCAACAAAATTCGTTCTAAATAATAATCTGCGACTCAAAAAAGATTTGGGAATTTTAGCTTTTTTTGGGGAGCTTTTATCGATTTTCAGTAAATATTAATGAAATGTAAGTAGTAAAGGGATTTTTATCTCAATCCTAAGGATAGTTATCTTCTGGAATGAAACATGCGTGTATATAGATGAAAACGCGTTAAACACTAGGATTCGTTTCAGAATGTCTCAAAACGGATTTCAATGAAAAAAATTTACAACATTTTTGGACCCATTGCAATAGCTTTATCGTGGAATATATATATTTTTTTTATTGCCGGTTTGTTATTAATTGCAATACTTTAGTAATAAGCATCAAGAATTATATATACGGGCTTACGGGCACTAAACATATTCGAAAAGGGAACACTGGAAGGTAACACGAGTTGAGTGAGGTTACAAACAACACAGGTTATTCCATTTCCAAGTTCTGAAATCGTTCGCAGTGCAGAACGCGGTTCCACAAGTTACGGGATTTCCCGTCCCAGTTCTCATGAGTTCGAGAACTGTTAGAACGCGCACTGAGAACGAAGCTCTAGTTGAGTATTATCTAAGTATGGGGTTTTCAGAGTTGTTTGGATAGTTAAGACACCACTGTGGAAAGTAAGCTAATACATTTTATTGAACCTGGGCTCCCAAACTTGGCGTCTCCGGATGATGTTATGAGGGTCCCAGTGGCAAACACTGAGAGGTTTGATAGAACATTATTTTTCCACTTATACTCATTTTGGTTTATTATTTCCAATAATAAGCCTATGTGATCGTATAGCAACAAATTTTTATAACCCCCCCCCCCCCCCCCCCCAAACTTTGTCACTTTACGTTTCAAGGTGCGTAGAATCCAAATTTAAAATGTCCGTCCGCCGTCCGGGCCATAAAAGGCCTTAGAATTGACTTAAAAAATCTGTTCTTTCGCACATAGACTCCACTTGGGGTCTAGTTGGTCCTAACTTCTCGCCAGCTCGATCGCTCCACTCTCATGGGTGCTATGAGCCAAAAATAGGTGAAAAAGTGTCCTTTTTTTTTTGTATATTTCAAGTTGTATAGAAATTGGAGATTTATGAGTGAAAAGAAAATGTTAGCTATTAATTTTATGGAAAAAAAAGTATTCTAAATGATACTCTTCTATTCAAAATGAGATTTTGGATTTTAGGCTATTTTTTGCAATTTTATAGATTTTTTAAAACAAAATTTAATGAAGTTCAAGTTTTTAGCATAATTTCGTACATACATTTTTGAATGTTCTATTTCATAGTTGATAAACTTTATTTGACCAATCTTATGCTAAAAAATATCAATTTAACAATTCTTAGCCATTTTTAGTGATTTTGTCACCACATTTTTTGAAATTTGACCAATTAGATGATATCAATATACAGTATAGGTAACACTTTTATGTGTTGGAAAGATGACTTGGTAATAAATTGTTTTGTTTATCAACTATATTTAAAAAGCGTAAAATTGTGAGATTCCGCTGCTGTAATGGATTGAACCCATTTGTGAGGTCCGAAGCTCCGAGTTCCGATACTAAATCTCTACTATTAATAAGAATGAAACTCCGTCTGTCTGTCTGTTTGTCTGTCTGTCGTGTCTATGCACGGCCAAACGGCTGAGTGGGGGGAGTGTACGAGTGGGGGGATCTTCTTGAGATTTTCCGAAAGGTGGAACGAGCGAATTTAAAATTGTCTAATCCCAGCCGAACCATGGGCCGTAGGGCGGGAGGGGGGTCGAAGTTCCGGTTAATGTGCGCTTTTTGGACTTCCCCGCTTCCCCTACCCCTCTAAACGGCCGTTGACAATTCCGGAAAAATACGGGTTTCGTAGGTTTTCCTACGAGGAAGACGACGGCGCGATCGGATCGCGAAAAAAGTATCGGGAAATGCGTCAAAAAAATGCGAGAGTATGGACCCGTTTTCTCGAAAAGTCCGCCGAAAAACTTGGTTTTTTTAAATTAAAATATACCCCATAAAGGTACGTTTTTCGGAACGGTTTTCGCGGGCGAAATAAAGGTTTGATCCCGCCGAATCTGAATCTGAAATCGGATATCGAAAAAAGTGGCGAGAACTCGGTCAAATTGCGAGCAGAAGCGAGGCGAAACGATTAATAGCAGAAATTAATTTTGCCCCGGACGCGAGAAGGCTCTACGAAGTCGTCAAGGGGTTCGATAAGGCGGGGCTTGCACCTGACGGGAACGGGTTGCGAGCAGGTACACAAACCCAGGCCTACGCACTTACGTCTTGAAGGGTATACAGGTATACCTTGCGAGCGAAGCGAGAGCCATATCAACAGAATAAATTCGGATTTTTTCCTACAAATATACAGCAATACCTTGCGAGCGAAGCGAGCAACATCCCCGAATAAACTTTTTGTGGTTCCACGTAGGTTCATAAGATTTAATTTGTTTGTAAGAATTTCCAACAGAAAAAAACGTCTGCCAAGTTGGGTGGGCAGTATAACTTCCTTAAGCGAGCGAAGCGAGCAGCATTCCTTACAGAAGTTAAACCTACCCTTAGAGATCTACCGTTTGCGAGCAAAGCGAGCAACATCCCCTACATGTTTCAATTGTAATACATCGCATCTGCACAGCCACACCTTGCGAGCGAAGCGAGCAACATTTCCTACATGCCAGACTTTGCGAGCGAAGCGAGCAATATTCCCTTCACGTCACACTTTGCGAGCGAAGCGAGCAATTGAATGGGGGGTCCGGGGGGCTTGCCCCCCGGCTGGACGTGGAGGCGAGCGTAGCGAGCCGGAGCTGCTAGTATACTATAAGCGGCGTTTGATAATTATGGACCTGAGATCTACGTAGAAGGGCTGTCTAATACATAAATAATAAAACTTTGTGTTATAATTTGCAGCGTTTTCTCTTCTGATGACTCACTTGTATCCCGCAAAATGACGTTTATCATTGTTTGGAACAGTCAACTCCTAAACCGCTCATCCGATTGCCTTCAAATATGTACATGGTGCTCATGATGGTGTACAGAAGAGTCTGCGCCAAGTATTTTATTGGTTCAATTTGGAACAGACCATACGATTTTTTTACTGAAGAAAAACATGTACAATTTCAAACAGAAATTTGAAAGCTCACCAAAAATCGGAAAATTAAAATTTTCAAAAATTCTTTGGCACGGATTCTTCCTAATAGTATTAAAAATAAAGGTTATAATCTTGGAAGTAATGGTGTGATCGTAACAACGAAATTTTACCCCAAAGATTGCTATATTTTCAAAACCAAACATTATTGTACTTTAACTTTCAATGTTTGTTCGAATCGTACAAATTGAGCCAAATTTGAATGGAGAGACCCTGAGAATGTTCTGAATACACTGTAGAAATTTGAAAACATTCCATTCAGATTACAGATTTTGTATGAGATGGGAGTGAAGGAGTGCTGAAATCAGGTTTTCGACAGGCTAACTCCCCATCTCAAACGGTAGAAGTTTGCATACCAACTAGGACCAAAGAGTGATAGTAACGACTTTTTAGCAATTTTTGAGGAAGGTAAGAGACTCATACCAGAATTTGTCTATTAGTCTGTATATAGTTGATTTGTTGAGAGTCGGTATAAAGTTCTTCCTCCAACAATAGTATTTTGATGGGCTTATGATGATATTGTAAGAATCAACATGGTCAACAAATCCAACATTATATTTCAGCTCAACAACTCAACACCGATTCTAATGACAACCCCGGTTTCTATAATCAACATCTGATAAAGTTTCTGTGGTACTAGAGTAGCTAAGTACGTCTAATTGCATTACTCCCCTTCTCTTTCCAAGCCTGTCCTCTGGCTTCTTCTTGTGATAGTTTTTGGTGCGTAGACCATCATCGACCAAAGCAGTCTCTTGTTCTAAAGCAACATCACGTTCTGTTCCTTGGTGACCATCACTCAGAGTCCGTATTGTGAGCTTGGCTGCCAAAATCTTATTGGAATCTTCCAGGTCCATGGGATTTTATGTTGGGTCCTCCGATCCATCAGATGCACTAACAGTATTCCGCTCTTCCATATGGGATATTTGCTGTCAAGAGTTGTTGCTCGTTATTTCCATTTGCGAGGCAGTGTCTGGATTGCCACCACACTCGTTTCAACCAATCTCTATTCGTAGATATTATCCTCGAGTACTGCCTTCCAAACTCCTTTTTTTTATGTGGTAAAGGTTCTAATACAAGTGGATCCCATAATTCGCTTTCCCTTGATACTGGACTGTATATAGGTTGCTTTTGCATTCGAGATGAGCCCGTCTGAAGCAACAGCTTTCCCGTCAATGCAAGCTCATCAGTTGCTTCCAGTGGTACCACTTCACTCGCTCATCCAAAACTGAAGAATCATCAAGTCTATCCGCTATAGTCATAGACTTTATAACAGAGCGTGGCTCTTAC
Source organism: Adelphocoris suturalis (assembly GCA_030762985.1). Lineage (NCBI taxonomy): Eukaryota > Metazoa > Arthropoda > Insecta > Hemiptera > Miridae > Adelphocoris > Adelphocoris suturalis. Next base: position 127,184,654 of record CM061041.1, read on the forward strand.
TGCAGATTATCTGTTGACCCGTTCAACTGTTGAAAGATCCATTGCTCTGATTAGCCTTTGTTACCTGACTACAGTTGCGTACGACATGCCCTCTTTTTCCACAACCCCGCAGCAAAGGTATCAACTCCCTCTTGCTCTAAACATCCAATTGTGTACGGAAGGGCAACATTTCACGCATGACCATAGGAACCACACTTCCAACACGTGAACCGTTTCCTAGAATCCAAAAGTTGATGAGTCCCCACTTTTGATTTTGGGACTTTAAGTACAGTGTACAATGCTCGGCTCAGTGTCAGACCCTTGGACAATGGAGCATCAAAAGATTGTGAATGTTGAAGCTCAGTACGATGGCCAGTCTTAATTCTTAGCATATTGTCAATCTCCAGGTATAGAGATAAGAGGTGACTCACTGAATTTTCGATTCTTAGCATGACTTCTAGTACAAATCCTGCACATCCAAGTTCAATGTTGTTCATGCTTCCAATTGCTGACCTTCAGACCGGATCCTTTTCCGTCTCTGTTCAAACTGACACGATCCCGGATGGGCCCCCAAATGTAAGAATCACTACAATAACAAGGTCAACAAATCCAACATTATATTTCAGCTCAACACCGATTCTGATGACAACCCCGGTTTCTATAATCAACATCTGATAAAGTTTCTGCGGTACTAGAGTACGTCTCATTACAATATAATATCGTCCCTTCCAAGGCAGAGTCTCCTAGCGATATTTTAGCGATTTTGAGTAAGGCTCATCAAGGCCTATCCGTTGGTGAAAAAATCGTAATCTTCATAACTATCGTAACCACCACGGAGCCAAAAAAAAAACGTAAAGACTCCACGTATGTCTTAACCCCCAATACATTGTTTGGAAAGATGTCGAATCCTCCACTATTGTACCTATCGTAACCACCATCATAAAAAACAAAATATCTTAAGGGACGTCGCTTAAGATGCTATTTTCAGTAACTGAAACCTAACTCACTTATCGTACCTAAGCACCAAACAGTAGGTAAAATTATCTTAACCACCACCTACTTTACGATATAAATGATTTTGTCCCAATATTTGCATGGAAACGCAAGTACGGAATTGAGTAATTGAATCACGAAAAAATTGAAACAGTATTTCAATTGGGCATCTTATATCAGTTATTTGGGTCGGAAAACATGGCTTACGATATTATGCATTCAAGTTTTCTTTTAAATCAAAATTAATTATATTAATATCATTGGTAATTAATGAATGTAAAACAAAGGTATAGGCAAGTTAATATTATAACTCTTGCTGGCAGTCATCTGATAGGTGTATTCAAAAATACAAATCGAAAATATTTAAAAGTTTTTCTTTTACAAATCAGTCTCAATCTCCCTTTGTCCCCATACCATAATACTAATCGCATATAATTATGATAAATCATCCAATAAGGTTGTAGACCACGCCATATAAAATTATTTATCTACAAACCTTATCTAGGCGAGGTGGGTATGCTCTCAAGGTTGGGTAACTCTGTAATTCTTTTCTTCGCAAAGCACTCTCCTCCGCCTTCTCGTCCCTCTTTTGCTTTGCAGCCTTTGAAATGTCATCCCCTCCGTGTAGCTCCTGTCGGAACAATGGTATATTGATCAATAAATATTTATACGGCACAATGTAAGAAATACGTTCACAGAATATAAAATAACAGTAAGTACTAACTGCGGGCAGAGCAGTGAGTTTCTTGAGGTCGTCAGGGCAAATATACGTTTCGTTCTTGTTGGGTTCTGGATTAGGTATGATCAGGTCTCTCACATGATCATGCCCCACGATCCGGACGTACCTTTTACCGTTTTTCACAAACTCTCCTTGAGTAGGGCACTGAGATTTTGACCCACGCAATTTCCTATCACTCCCACTGCCCACTTGACCGTTAACCATGTCTAACGCATGAACTGTTGCCAAAAATAAGTAGCACGAAACGAATTATCCACTGAATACCCCCAATTACTTAACAATGTTCCCCCGAAAACAGAGTAAAATATAAAGTCGAAAGGTCTAGAATCTGGTTGTTAGGAGATGTATAAACAGGTGACAGCCACGAATCAATAATGTTGACGAGTAGGTTGGTTACTGAAGTAACAGGTAGCTAGCTATCCAGTGCAGTGAAGGAAGAATCGTTCCAAATAAAGATAAAACTAATTTACTAAAAATTTTATTTTAGAAAATAATTTAAATTTGGAACAATTGTAGTTATAAAAATAGGTTTATAAAAATACGGCTCAACATTTTCCTAACCTTATGGACTAGGAACATCTTTGGCAGTCTGCTTATTTTTATCTTTTTAAATTTTTACGGAATGGATAATTTAACAAGAACTCCTAATAATACCGATATCACAGTACAGAAACAGTTGAAATATTTTATACCTATCTGAATTTAAATTAGACCATCACAAACAAATTTTCATCAATCTGATCAAACCAATCAAATAATGATGACCATGATGACGAATGACATAGGAACCTATCACATATATGATGTATTTATTACTAACAAATAGAAATCCAAGTGGTAGAGGATTCTTAATGATCATTTGATAAATAATTCAAGACGTGTATAAGATCTTGCCATGCTAAGAATCTTGAGAAAATAATACTTTTAAATAAGTGACGGGGTCTTACAATGTACCTTGTACGTAATCATAAATATGAAAACAAAATGACCTACTTACGAGTCCTTTGAGTAAGTTTCGGAACTGAGTAGATTTACTCATGAATCTGAAGTCCATTTTTAAATGAAATTACATATCTACTTATCTGAAATTTCTGACACTTATGGTACCTACTCTCTCTCTCTCTCAAAGAGTAGTTGCAGTCAATGATTTATCAAGTTTGTAGCGCTGGTGAAGACATTCGAGGAAAATTTAAAAAAGTCCAGTCATGCAGCATGACCCTATGAGCGAATTTTTTAAGAAATTTTCGACATTCCAGTCGACATTCATGCAAATATTACCGATTTTTACAACTAGCGAACGGCATTATTTCGATTTTTGACTGATTTTTCAACTTTGAAATTTTTGAAAACTTGATACATATTCTTATAGGAAATTTTACGTTGATTCCGAATATACCACATGCTAGTATGCTGAAAAAATTATTTCGCACAACAAATCGCAAAAAACAGGCTATTTTGAAATTTTTGACTACATTTTTGAAAATTTTAACCCGAAGATGTAATCCGATCATGCTGGCCAACGAACTTGAACTTTCGTTTTGTGTCCTTAACATTTTAAAATTTGTTTGAAGTTTCTAGCACAATTCTACGGACAGTTATCGTCTGGAATGACACATACATACATATATACATACATACAAAAATGCGTTAAACTTCAGAATATGATTCAGAATAGCCTGAAACGGATTTCTGCATAAAATTTTTTCAAAATTCACATTCTACAGATTTTGAGGCGAGAGCGATAGCTTAATTTTCTTCAAAAATTCGCTAAAAGGAAACTACTTATAACACAATTGAGAGGTATTTAGATATTCTAATGTGGTTGAAATCTGTTTTCCATTAAAAATATGAACTCCCGTAAATTCAAGGCAAAAATAAAATAAGATTAAAAACTTGACCAACGTAGCCAACTCACTCAAACATAATGCTAAATCAATGAATTAGATATACATAACAAATTTCGCTTTTAGTTTTCTCCTATAAATATTCACAAACCACAAAAAACCCTGAATGAAGTTTGAAAGGATGAAAGTTCCGTTCACTTTTTTGACCTGGTAGTTGGGGGAGGTAAGGGTTTGGGCCCGAGCGGCTGAAAATTCACCAGTTTTGAGCCCGAAACGCACCGGGTTTGGGCCCACTGGAATTGGAAAAAGTGACTGGTTTGGGCTCGCTCGAAAAAACAACAGAATTCCTGCGTACAAACAAAGAGTTACAATGTTAAATCGATTTCGATGGTTAGGCCATCATCAGTAACAAACAATAACTGAACACACGTTAGAAAGGACACAGCTTTTATAGTCACAGGTGAAGGGAAATTGAATCCCATTGGTCGAGAGAAAGGAAAGGGGCACGAAGTACAACCAATTAAGTACATGCAGAGCGAAGGGGGATTATAGCTAATCAGATGAAATGAAAGGGGAAAATAACTAAATATGGTTTCAACAGTGTGAAGGGATAGTTCCAAGCTTTATAGAAATGAACTTATCAGTGGTGAAATATATTCATAGATATCCTCATTTAAACATTTACCAGATCTGTCACTTTTGATGACTTCGAATTTTCCAAGTGCATTTAACATACCTACCTCCCTTTGGACAAAAATGAAGAAATTCTACAAACTGTTTATCTGTGAAATCAAAATTGTAATTATGATTGGATTCCTGAACATGTTTTGCAAATTTAGACCTACCCTTATTTTCCCTGAAATCCTCCTGATACTCTTCCACCCTATATTCTTTCCCTGAATTTCCCACCAGTTTGACCGCAATATTCGACAAGAACAATATAATTTATAAACCCCACTTTTATTCTGAACATCAATTTTGTCTTTAACGGACCTAGTATGCTCTAAGACAATTTTTAGTTTTAAAACCCACTTTGTAACCCCTCGATGATAGATTCATTTTTGCCAATTTTATCAGACATTTTCCCAAACTTATCCACTGTTTTTCTTCTAAAGTTACATCTTCCCTAACCAGATTGGAAAAATTACTCTTTTTTTAGACCAATGGGATTCAATCTCCCTTCACCTGTGACTATATAAGTTGTGTCCTTTCTAATGTGTCTTCGGTTGTTTGTTACTGATTATGGCCTAACAGTTGAAATCGATTTAACATTGTAACTCTTTATTTTTAGTGGAAATATACAACCTTTTTTTCACTAACTAACGTTTTGAGACGGTGTACCTACACGTTAGATAACACTACGAATTCGGCAACATTCAAGAATTGCAGTAAAACCGTAAAAACTAACCGGTCCAACGTGGAGAAGTCGTTAAAAAAACCCATCAAGTGAATAGTTAATTAGTTAAATACTTGAAATTAATCATTTTTCATGTTCTGCAGAGTCGCAAACTGGGCCTATATATCTATTGCTCACTCCTGTTAGATAAGTCTTGTTTGTGTAAGTCTGTTAAATATGTCTTTGTTTTCAACGTAGGTTTTGATTTTTGGCCGCGGGCCCAAACCAGGAGCCTATTTCATAAAGCAACAAGTGACAAGTTACAAGCCGATTTATGTTCAAGTTGTAAAAAATGAGTGCGCAAGCGTTTCATAAAGGTACAAGTGTAGACTTGTAATGTAATGCACTGTGAAAATTAACAGGTGTACAGGCGAATTTGGACAAAAGTTACAAGTGTTTCCCCATTGAACAGTCACCAAGTCACCGTTTTACAGTTGTAAGAAATGGCCGATTTTTAACCTACGTCCGTTCACCTGTAAACTTGTTATTTTCCAGCATTGTGAGTTGACAATTTTTCGGTGTTTAATATGTGGGAATCATATTCTGCTGAAGAATACAGACAAGAAATGAGCATTCAGCGTAGAAGACGCCAAAGATGTATTTGGTCACGAATAAATGCTCATTTTGTGGGTATTTTTTAGTTTAACGAGAGATTTGCGATGTCTTCCGAGACCCTTGAAAGATTCAAATGGTGCGTGGCTCTGTGCAATTTTTCCTGATCGGGTATTGAGGATCTCCCCATCATCGAAGAACAAAGTGAAGTGTGAAGGTCATCTCGAAGTTACAGATGACATTCCTAACCTAGCAGCATTAAGACTTGATTAACGGATTAATAATTTCCGCTGAATGAAGGGGGAAAATCGGATTATGCCAGACATCAGAATAAGTTGGAATCAAATACGCACTTTCTCCATTTTTCAGTTTATAATGTGTCTGTCTTCCAATCATTACACCTTGTCATGTACGATTAACATCCTATCGTGTACTTAACACTGTTTTTATATTATGATTCGCTGACAAAACTTCAATTTCGGCATCCCGCTTGACGTTGTTAATTTCGTTTGTCCCCACACGCCATTTTTCTCTTCTGCTACACTGGTAAACTTAGCTTCAACAAGTGTAACTTTTCTAAACTTGTACTCTTTGTTTTGGTGAAACACTAGTTTACTGTGCATTACAAGTACCTGTACTTGTTAACTTGAACACTTGCAACTTGTTGTTTTATGAAATAGGTTCCAGGTGCTGTTGACAAGCCCAAATCAATCGCCATTTCAAAGGCCCAAACCCGTGACGCTCGCAGTTGGCGCTGGATTAAGAATCATGATGTAGTCTGTTGAGCCTTATCCACAACGTAGCAAGTTATTCCACCAATAACAAGGATCATCCCCAAAAAAGTACCTGGAAATCAAAATAACGTGCAGTAAACATTCAATCAAAATAAATCAATGCCATTTTACTAAGAATTTTACCAACTGCGTTTTTCTTTGACAGAAACCAGTGCAGATGACACTCGAAACGTCATCATTTTATTTAAATTTCCCCACAGTTCTTTTTATCCTGAGGACATATTTATGACTTTAACTGAACAAAAACGAGCACCCGACTGGTTAATCCATAATAACTTTGCTGTTTAGAAGAACTGATATATTCGTTCATCCAACTCACGTTTGTCGGGAATCTCTTCTCCAAGAAGCCATCCTCCAACAAAAGTAAATAATATCGACAAGGAATTGGCTATGGGGTTGGCCAGAGTAAGATCTGCAATATGAAAGAGCAATTTATTGTAGGAAGAGTAGAAATAGAGATAATCAATTATAATGATAAAGAAGTAGGTAATTGACGAATGAATTGAGCCTCTACTTTGACTTGGCTAGGCTAGCATTTGTCAGCGTGTTAAGTTCCCCACTAGAAGCCGCAATTTGAAGACATCAACATGAAATTTTTAGACTTTTTAGACATCCAAAATTAGTTGTATAGTTTTTGGTGACGATCCTTCGACAGGAACTTGTCGTCGGCAATGAGAATCGTGGACAATACGAAAATCGATAAAAGTGAGAAAAGTATCGTTTTCAATATTTTCATCTTACAGAATCGACTGAAACCACTATTAAACCTTCAAAAGGTGTACTTGATGACAATAGGACGTCGTCGTCACTGACGTCAGTCATTGTCGCACCATCAAAAATCCAGTTTGGTACAGTTTTCAATAGTTTTCGCCACTCGTAACCGACTGAAACCACTATGAAAGCTTTAAAAGGTGTCCTTTACGACAATACGACGTCGTCGTCACGAACATCAGTGATTTTTAAACCATCAAAATCGAGTTTGGTATAGTTTTCATTAGTTTTTGCCACAAATAACCGACTTAAACCACTATAAAAGCTTTAAAAGGTGTCCTTTACGACAATACGTCGTCGTCACTAACGTCAGTGATTTTTAAACCATCAAAATCGAGTTTGGTATAGTTTTCATTAGTTTTCGCCACAGATAACCGACTGAAACTACTATAAAAGCTTTAAAAGGTGTCCTTGACGACAATATAAAGTAATCATCACTGACGTCAGTCCATTGTTAAACCATCAAATATCAAGTTTGGTATAGTTTTCAATAATTTTTGCCACTCAATCGACTGAAACCACTATAAAAGTTTTAACCTGGTTAGCAAAGCAACAAGTTAATTCGCCTCAAGCACATCTCTTTATTTTCCAGAGAGCCCCTCTCGTTGAGGCTGTCCTATTCGTATGGAACTATTTCCATGGACATTTTAAATCATTCAAGTTTAACAGGTATTCTCAATGGGAGCTTTTCGCCTAAGCAGGTTATAAGGAGTTATAGTGAGGTTGATTTCATTTAGGGTTTGTTCGGACATGTATTTGTAACCGTTCGTAACTGGACAGACCCACTTCGACCACATGAGAACCAGTTCTGGAAGAACTAGCAGTTCGTTGTTCGAACGTAGGAGTTCGTGTCCGTTCCGAACCAGTTCGAATAGTTCTGTCTTTTTTCCAGAACTAGTAGTTCTAGACATGCGCAATAAACAATCTTGGCCCCGCCTCGCGTGCTCACACCTCCCGCGTACTTTCAAATATTTTGTTGTTGAGGTAGTATCGGTTGTTGAGTCCCCTATAGTTGATCTCTTCTCTTTATTGTTGTCATAAGCTTACTTACCTATTAGTCCTATTCGATCCTTGTTTATCATTCATCAGTGGCATATCTAAGTCGTTTCTTATGGAGGGCAACAGTCAATTTCATTTTATTTCATAGTTTTATTATTAATTTGTAGTACTTGTTATTGAATATACGAAGAATGTAGGCGTATATTGTACTTTTGCTTTATTTTAACTGGGATTTTTGTACGGGTTTTATGCAAACGATATACCATCCATCATGAATTAATGAAAGAACGCGGGAAACTGTTGTGGATCGAACAACCAAGCTTGATCAAGTACCTACCTAGGTAGTGAAACGTAGGGGAATTTTGGTGAATACTGAACAATGGATATTTTTCTAGGGAAAAATCGCATATGGGCTAGCCCGAGAAGGTAGTGGGGAACGACTTGATTTGTTGATTTCAGTTTGCACTGTTTGCAGTAGGTATCTATCCACGTTTCCTTTTCTTGACGTACAATTATGGTTCACGCCATTTGCCTTACACAAACGAACCTTATAAGAGTATCTTTATTCTTAAGAGCGTCTAAAGTTGCCAGCTTTATTGCCTCCAGTACAAGCTCGCCGAGGTGAACTGAGCTCAGGCAAGGGCAAGCGTGAACAGACGTCGCTCGTGTAGGCTTGGGTTGCTTAAGGTTCGTTTGGACAGACCGTTTTGAACCACTCCCTAGGACACGCCCCTTTTTGGTCGTTTGGACAGTCACTCAACACTTTCTGAACGTGTGCTTCGCCGTTCGGGCAGACAACCCCAAACTGTTCCAAACCCGTTCTACCGATTCTGGATTTTCTTCAGAACGGTTAGTTCGGGGCATGTGCACAGAATGTTTTCAGCATAAGTCACTTCATATTCGACTTTATCCTCCATTTCCCGCGTTTAGTTATGGAAAGTTACAGTTAACCATTCTGAATCATCGAGGCACGTTAGAAGTGTCACACATTGCAGGTGTCCAGAATGGTCTGTCCGAACAAACTTTTACTTAGGTACTTACTCTCCGCTCGCCTCGCCCACGCTCCGATCCCAGTAAGTTTTTGGCATGAAGCAAAGGATCCAAAGCCTTCTATTTCTTTCAGCTAACAAATTTTCTGCACATGAACCACAGCCAGATAGAATACACTGAGAGTTGAGATTATGGGAGATATGTAACCTATCAACTTTGAGTTACAAGTTTCAAGAGAAAGAAATTTAAAAAAAGAAACAACGCTTGCATACGAGTCTGAAACACATTGGGACATTCTATGTCTTTAGTTGAAGACAAGTATGTGTTGCAGACTCGTATGCAAGCTCTAAGAGCCACTCAGCTGATCCGGACCCTGGGCATCGTCAAGTAAATGTCCTAAAGAGGCTACATACGAAATTACAGCTTCCTAGAGTGTAAAGCATAGAAATTACCTATTGAAATGATTTAACCACCGCTTCACAAATCAAACCGTTCTCGCAATATTTGGATCACCTGCTACAAATCAAATCATCGAAACACCAGCTCAATAATATCATCAGAAATTACCTAACAAGTTTGTTCACAATATCAATTATTGAGAATGATCACCTGAGTGTACACAATTATTCAAATAACCTTGCTCATAACTCTGCTTGTTGGCCACGCACTTCGCAGTAGTTAACATAATATGGTTGGATAAATCGAGAGCTTTCGAACGAATGGTCAACGAATTTTGTGGGATGAAAAACAACGAAGTACCATTTCCCTAGCAACGACTCGGTTGTAAGCGGAAATCATCAAAATATTTTCGTGAGCAATTTTCCGTGACGTTTTTTTAGTTAATGTGACATAGCAAAGACATAAAATGTCAAAAAATTATAAATAATACACATTCAGAGGAGTCGTACAAGAACAAGGGCATTAGACATTTCGCCTCAACACACTCCCAACAGTGGCAGTAAGTACCTACTAAGCAGATTATCAGCATAGTTTCACAACATTTCAATGTCTGACTAACAAGCACTAAGTACAATGTGGGAAAATTGGAATCATATATATACGTATATATACATGAAGATCACATCTTCAAGCAGTAGGTATTTCACAAACCTGCACTCTGCAAAGTGATTACAAAGAGAAGCGATCCACACTGATTCACCAAGAAAGGCAAAATGAACTGAAATTTAAGAGAAACAAGTTACACAGTCATAACCTCGAATTAAAGTTATTGCGTCATTTAGGTATGGCAGCATACATATATATAACAAATTAGCGTATCAAGGCATTCAACTGTTGAACTTACTCTCCAATTAGTTATGAAGAAGTAAAACTCCCTCAAAGACTTTCTAGTTTTGCTTGAGTCATTGATTTTTTCAACACCTTGAGCTCCGATTTTCAAAAATGGATTGGTGATGCCCCAGAGAAATCCAGTGGCAATAAGAGATGTGAATATCCTAGGCAATAAAAAAGTAGACAAATAAAATGGAAGCATCAACTCTTCACTTCCTAGACACTAAGAAAAATAATAAATTATTCATCCATTGTTTTTACAAGTATGAACTTGTTTCACGGTATAAGAAAACATATTATTAGGTACCTACCAACATACTTATGTCTAGACTTGCCAATCGTAATAAATGATTTACAATAATAATTTCAAAGAATCAAGAATGAGGAAACCAATGAATGAAATGACAAACGAAATTGAAGAAAAATTAGAGTGAGTTACAAAGTTTGGTAATCAAACTATAATGACGTTGTAAAGGGGGTTTTCCAAGCGGTACAGAAATGAACCTATCAATGGTGACAATAATTTTGAATATAATTTTGAATTTTCCAAATACATTCAACATACCTTCCCTTTGGAGAAAAACGAAGAAATTACACAAACTATCTGTCAAATCGAAATGGTATAACTATGATTGGTTTCCTCAAGATGATTTGCAAATGAAGATTTAACCAGAATTTCCTACCAGTTTGAGCACAACATTCATTTAGCAACATTTCCCCCTCAAATGAAAATTATATACTCAGCCAGGGGTTGCCAAGGCTTTTCCGTTATCTCCTCTGCTTGTAGATGTATACATGGATTATATTGAACGATACATTTTAAAAACTTATAACTCAACTAACCTCCTCTATTGTTATAGATGATACGTTGATGACATCATTATCAAACGTGATAGGTCCGATAAATGTTTAAATGAGGATATCCCTCAATACATTTTACCATTGATAGGTTCATTTCTGTAACGCTTAGAATTACCCCCTTCACAATGTCAAAGCCAGTTATAGTAACCCTCTACACTCCCTTCACTTCAACTGATTGGCTGTTTCCTTTCTCTTAATAAATGAGAACGAAGATATTCGCATACAATTTATTCGATAACCTACCTTGAAAACCCCCTGCAACAGGTTTTTTAACGTTTTTTCGTCAAAAATGAGCTATTTTAGGGGAGTTACCCCCACCCTCCATCCGATCTGGTGTGAATAATTCAAGGAGCAGTCAACATTTGCTACAAAGATATTCGAATACAATTTATTCGATAACTCACTATGAACCCCCCCCCCCCCCCCCAACCCAGCAATAGGTTTTTCAACGATTATTCGCAAAAAATGAGCTGTTTTTGTCATTTACCCCCACCCCTCCGCTCGATCTGCTGCGGATATTTCGTGGAGCTGTGAAATTATAGTACAAAGATATTTGAATACAATTTACAATATAATCTACCTTGAAAATCCCCTGCAATAGGTTTTTTAACGATTTTTCTTCAAAAATGAGCTATTTTAGGTGAGTTACCCCCACCCCTCCGTCCAATCTGGTGCGGAAAATTCATGGAGCTCTGAGAACATAATAGAAAGATATTTGAATACAATTTACTCAATAATCTACACTCTTCAGGCAGATGATTTACCCCCCAGTTCCATTTTCTGCAGTTGCGAATAACCCGTCTTAGGACCTCCGTAAACATTAAGGGAGGAATCCATAGTCGCTCCTCAGCGCTGAGGCGGGCCTCAAGGTGGGTTGTTGAGGAGAATTTCGCCCCATCGGTATTCATAGTCGCAAATGTAAGGCCGGCCTCCACATTTGAGCTGAGGCCGGCCTTGAGGTGGGTTCATGTCTCCTTAACCTATTCAGAGTCGTTACATCCCGAGGCTGGCCTCCAAGCCTCCTCGAAAACCCCTATTCATAGACGATTTTTGAAGGTGAGATAAGAAATTTCTCGACTCCAGAGGGGTTCAAACCCACCTCCAGCCAAGGAAGGTTGAAACCTCCCTCGAAATGTTATTTTGTGCTGTGACGATCTTTCGAATTTGAAGGAAGATATGAATTTTTCAATGTAAAAATTGGGTGATACCGGGAACCCCCCCTGGTGCGGATAATTTACGTGAGCAACACCTGTGAATTTGAGCACTTTACTATTTATAGTAAGGAAGTTATCGAATATTACCAGGAATATTGCTAGCTTCATTGCGGTACTTTTTCTCCTTTAGGCTAGATCATCATCATGTTAATATCGAATACCTACTAGGTAAATTTTTTGTGAGTAGGACAGTGCTTTTATTTGAATGAAACAACAACACTCATAACACCGTGAGAGTTAACAATATGTTTGCTCTAGGAGGAATGTGACGCGGAATGTAAGGTTTGTGATTGTGGCATCTGAGTTTGTACGTAGTTTGGATTGAGTGTTTTCCGTGCTACCTACATGAGCCACTACCTACTGCCACCCCCTAATGCAAATCTTAGCTAATTTTACGAAAGTCTAAAACATAGAATGATGTATCATAACTATGTAACTAACTGATGTATCATAAAATGATAACACCTATCGATGATACACGTGAATTTCGGTGGATCCTCCATTCTGAACAGAAGATTAAAATTAAACATAGTGTTACGTCAACGCGTCATTCAGCAAATGCACCATGTAGGATAGACAGTTCAGTCGTAACGAAAATGAGTACTTACTAGCACTGTAAATGGAAACTTACATGCCATTAGAAGATTCTGTCATTCTTGGAGATTTGGATGATGACACGCCTAGAAGCAACAACAGAAAGAGAACCAAGTACCTAAAAATCAAATCAGAAAACCTGGCATTATGAATCTGGTACTTTTCAATTGTTGGTTTCCAAAGATAAGACTAGATTAAATGGGCTCTAGATAAATAAAAGATAGGTCTTTTGTCAACTGAATGGTCCGGATGAGAGCTTTCCATAGATGAAATGTGCAAGTTATAATGATGAGTGGAAATAGGACCACAGCTCTTTGAGTTTCCCATTTCATAGGCTAATTCATATTTATATGGAAGACAATGTTATGCAAAATTAGTAAAATCTACTAAAAATAAAAAAAAAATAAACACCTTGGTACTCAGAGGACGTGTAGGCAACTGTACAGATAAACTGATGTAAAGATAAACCTTATCATTAATTCTTCTTCTTCAACTCGAAGGTAGCCGTACACCGGCCCGTGGTTCCCTCCTCCGCCGCGCAAATCTCCCCCTTTTATCAGTCTGGGCTTGTATGATCGCTCCGACCAAAACCTACAGCCCCTAAACCTAAACGAACAGCGAACTGTCGGCACTGGACGAGTTCTACGCCTAAACGAACACCACAAAGGGGGTGGGGACCATCCCGAACCGTTCAGAATAATTAGCCGAACGAACCTGCAGATTACAAGGGAACAGTTCCATAGAAAGTTGGATTTGAAAGCGGAAGAAGAGAAACTTTCACTGTAGCATTTTGAGTTAGTTGAATCTAAATCACATAGATGCCGCTACCATCGCCTACTTTGCAAATTTCTGGCAGACATTGCTCCGAGAACTTGCTTGAGGAAATCCATTTTGACGCATTCTGAAACTATTCCTGGATTCTAACTCTTTTTCATACATCAACACATATAATTATAGGTTTGTTTCCGCTACGTGACCTGAACAGGTTCAGTACAGAGCAAGGTCAGAGCAAGGGCACCTCCATAGCTGTTCAGTTCAGATGTCAGCGGAAACGCTTTAGGACATATTCGGTGCAGTAACCATGGATACACAAAGATCCATGAAATGGAGTCCCGTTCAGTTATGCCAGATTGGGCGGTTTCCCGCCGTTTGGGCTAGAAAAGTAGCTGAATATGCGGGGAAAAAATCCGATTCGCGGAATTCCGCCAATTGGGCTAGTCATCTCAAAACATTTGGCGGTTTGGCCTAGAAGACAAATTTTTTGTCTAAATGTTGTGATCAATCGATTTTTATCATTTGAAGTTTACCGCGCTTCCAGAAGCCAATCATATCGACGAACGAATAAGTGCAAAAAATTAGTCAATATTTGCAATCTATGATTTTAATCAGTTCTGTTGTTGAAAATTACTTTTCATTTTTATTACGATTACATGTGCAATGTAGAAAATAAAATGTAATGTAAAAATATGTTCATAAAAAAACTGATATTAATTGAAAATTATTAAAAATTGTTTTCAATATAATTTATTGTATTTTAATAAACGCTTTTTTCTTGTTTGAATTGAGAAAATAATTAATTTTTTTATTTTGTACCCTTTGTGATTGTTTTTTACTTGCATTTGTTTTTTGCAGTTAACTTTGTTTTTTTATTCAATAACTTTTTTGTTTTTTATTATTACTTGAAAAGTATTAAACATTTTTATTATAATAAAGTATATTATTTCAATAAACACTTGTTTTCAAATTTTCATTACAAAAATATGCAAATAGGCGATTGGGCGGTTTTGGGCTACTTCTTTCCATCTGTCGGCGGTATAAGGTTCAGAGCATCTGGCAACTCTGGTCCCGTTAGCGGTACTTTAGCAAAACCATGAGCAAAACCTTGTGTCTCATTCTTATTTGACATTCTCGTGATTCACTCCCGAATATTTAGTTATTTCTATTTCATTAGTTTAGTAGTAGAAATAAGGAATATAATAAAGGGTCAAACAATTCTAATTTAAAACTTTTAAAAGTTCGAAAATCGCTGAATCACCTGAATAAATACGAACAATGGACTCGAAAATAGGCACGAAATCAAAGGAAACCACAATTTGTAAGGTGTAAGGTTACAGAAGTTTGAGGAAGGATATATCGGGTTATCTCAAGTTCCAAAGAGCGCATGCGCGGAGCAAGCTGCACCTCCTCTTCTGGCGGAGCAGAAAGTTCATGTTCGGATCATGTTCTTTGAGCAGCGGAAACACTGGACATCTTGCACCGAATATGAACCGAGGGACTGCGGAAACGCCATTATCTTACTCCTTCTTCACTGCGCAAGCGCAACTTGACCTGAACCTGTTCGGGTCAGCAGCGGAAACAAAGCTTATGTATACGTGTGTTGGTGTAAGTAATATCAGTCAACCCCCCGCCCCCCCCTCATTTCTTGTCAAAAAATCAAGAATTCCACATGGAAGGATGAGTTCCTTGAACAGTACTTCTTAAGCACAATAAATTATCAAATTTAAAAAAAAAAAAAAAATTATTGCTACAAGAGTCACAGGAATTTTTATACTTAAATCTTTTAGCAAAATATTACCCATAAAAAGTATTATTGTTCAATTAAATACGCTCATTACAGGCATGAAATTGATTAGCTCACCAAATACCAACGAAAGTGAGAAGGCACTACATGAAATAGAAACTGAGTACCATCTTCCACTTAAGGCCATTCAGTAGAAATACACTCGACCCCCTTGTCATTTTCGCCCTGTTTACTGAAGTGAGAGGGCATGCGAGGAATAGGTACATGTTACCAAAGCACTGGACTGATTCTGAGAAGTTTCCTTATTAGTTTATTTTTTTCCTTATTAGCTTTTTCCTCATCTAATCTTTATTTTCCTTACTTTTTTGTGGATCTAGTAAATAATGTTGAATTTTATTGGTAAAATGTTGAACTTGATTTGGAAAAGCTGTATAACAATTCGGTTATAATCATGATCTCGCAGTTTTTTTTTCTCAACTATTCATTCTGGGTATAGGAAATAATGTTGAATTTGATTTGGTAAAGCTACATATTATTTTTACCCTCCTTCCACAATAGCTACCTAAGCATGTTCGTACCAATAAATCATGTTGTATATCCCATGTGACACTGAAATATTTAACTATGCATTCATTTCCTAATGCAGTCAAATATAGCAAAACATAACAGGGTGCTATTGAATATAAATTAATTCTGTTGTAACTTATTCGTCTCCACGACGAACATAAAAAACTAATTTGTAATGTGACCAATTCATCCCTGTTACCAACATCAAATTTATTTGTATTTCAGCTCATTCGTCTTATCGACTAACACATTTCATCGTTCATTGCAACTCATTCGTCGCATCGGCCTCGTGGCAGTCATAAAAAGGAAAATAACTCACCAAGGCGCACTTCCAACATTTCTCCCTTCCGCCCATTCTTCTAGAACCACTGAAAGGTTTTGGGAAATTCGTCGATTCGATGAACATTGCATTTCACGGTTACTTGAAATGTCTTTTAAAATTATTTTAAGAAGCTTCAATTTTTTGGATATAACAACTGAGGAGGAACTACTTTTGAAACTACTACAAAAACTCGTATTATTGTCGTTTAATGTTTTAAGCAAGGTCAGAAGAATTGTATCTTCTGACCACCAAAATATTCTCATTTTACACTTGAAGACGCAGCTTCATTATTTTCCTTACTCCAACTTCGAATTCCAAAAACTGACAAGGAATTAAGATCAATTAAAAGTAACTTCTGAAAATGGACAATGAGGTGTAGGAATCCTAAATCAAAACCACACCTTCCACTTTCCTAGTTATCATCTCTCTTTTTCCCCAAGTACATATTTAATACATTAAACTAATATCTCTACTAATATTACTGAAAGGTGCAGACGACATGATATATAGGATAAGACACGAAGACACAGGAATAGAAGATATTTTGGTAAACCAACCACCTACAATAGAAGACTACTCTGTTTTCTTCAAAAAAGAACAGCATCTTTATACTGAAACCGCTAGCAAAAAAGTCATCCAACACAGTACAGCAGGCCATAGTTTTCTGTTGATTCGGCCGCTGTTATAAAATGCATCATTATATTCACAACAATCGTATATATAAATACTTTGTACATCAACCTAAAATATCATCTAATGGGGAATACAATATTTAACAATTTCAACGGATAATGCCACCAGTATGATTCATTCGGTATTTTGAGAGTATCATTTTTTAATGTTTATTATTTTATCTTCTCTCTTTCTGTTTAACAGACACGAATAAAAAAAGGAACATTATTTCTATACTATGATAGATATTTTAATGTTTTAAAAATTAGTTCTTTAGGCCACGGGCGTGAATCTTTTTGAGGTCTGTGAGATCAGAATCGAGGAGTTCGATAGATTTGTAGTCGGCGATCATCTCGTAGTCCTGCAACTCGGCTTCCAGCTCTCGTTCCTAATCCTCTTATGGAGAAAATATCCCAAGCGTAAGAACTGAGGTTAAGGGTTTTGGATCCGTGATGTCAAGTGTTCAAGCAAAAAAGGTTCTTTCCAAAAATAAATAATTCAAAAAGCTTAAAGACGAGGAAAAAATAAAACTGAAGGTATAAAAGGGAAAATAAAGTACAAAATTAACGAGTTTTAAATGTGAGTCAGGTTAATCATGCTCATAACAGTACCTTAGTGCTAAGGGCCATGATAAAATTTACAGCTCTTAGAAAAAGGTTAGCTTACGTTGAGGCGACATTGAAAAATAAAATAACCGTACAAATTAAAAAAATAATGTAACTGCTTAATAAAAACTAAATCAGTGGCATTTTTCGAAAGGGAGAGTTGTAAGAGGGTGAATAGGAGGAGGAAGAAGGGGGTTACAGTGAAGTTCTGGTGGTCCGCTGGGTCTCCAATCAAATCTTCAAGCTGCACACACAATGCAAAACAAGAAAAATTCCATTTCAGAAATAGAAGAAAATAAAAACAAACTTCAAATGTCAACAAATAATTTCAACTTAATTCTCAAACAAATTTCAACAAGATTTTTTTTTTAGAAGAAGAGGGTCGTCACGTGGTTGGGATAATTTTAGAGAGGAAGATTTGGTTGGAAAATCGCAAAGGTCAAAAACACTTTCTGGAATTTTGGGGTAAAGATAGACAAAAAATTAGGTTTTTCCATGGTATCACCCTTCTACAATCTAGTAAAACGTTTCCCATTACAACATATTATATGTCATATAACATATTATTTCGCAAGGAAAAATAATTCGGGGGGAGAGAATGGGCATGCACCCTTCCGAGAGCGCACAACCGCTTCGAAGAACAGCCGTGTCGAAATAACTGCATATAAAACGGTTTTTCAACTAATATCTCAATGTAGAGTACTACCGCATCGAAGATTAACCGTACATAAAATAGAAAATACAGGTGTCGACGAACAGTCGCATATAAACTTTCAGAAGTTGCGGAAACGAAAATTCAGTAGTGTAACCACGACGAAGAATACCCGCGTATAAAACAAGAGAGGGTTAACGGCGTCGAAAACACCGTCGAAAAGGTGAAGAAGGATGGATACTATACAGAGCTAGACAGAAGGATGCTTTGGGAAGGAAACCCGGAACACATTTACGCTTTACAAGAGATTGACAAGAGGGATTGGTGGGGGAGGGGGTTAATTTCAAAGGTGTAAAAATCAAAATAGGTGACAAACGTCGGTTTTTGCGTTATTGTTCGCACTTTTTGCCTATCATCGTCATATATTTTGATTAATTTCACTTGACTTCCACTTTTAGTTGATAAATTTGATACCCAGTTCTTCCCCCTTCCTGTAAATATCCTATAAGGTTCGCTGGAACTACGAAAATAGTGTAGAAAAGTGGAAAAATGATCCCGACTCTTGAGAGCAAGAAAGAAGGTTTTATAGTATCCATTTCGATGCTGCTGTTTTCCGACGCCGTTACACCCTTGGAGATTTTGTGGCTAATAATATTTTTCGACGCGATAATGTGGCATAGAACAGCATGTCGAAAACAGGGGCAAATTCCGTATTTTATACGATAATATCTTTCGATGCCATTGTTAATCATCATAAATATTTGTATTTCACCTGTTTTCGACGCCGTTACTCTTTGATGCCGTTCTACACAACTCTCCTTCCTTATTTTTACAGTTGAATTGCAATGGGGCTCCGAACATGGGAAGCTGTTCCCCCTAGGAAGTTGAAATTTGATTGGGCAACTCTAGGACATTAAGAGACGATGGGTTCTTTCCTAATCAGCTGAGTGAGCTAAATTCTCAACTATTTACTCTAGGAAAGGGAAATTTGATAGGGTGACTCTTCGGACAATAAGAGACGACTGAAATTATGGGCTCTTTCCTGAACAGTTCGAGCCTGATTTTACTACTTTTATGCTGTAATATGGCATGTAGCTTCCGTTGTTATGAACACAGTCTGGATATGGTTATTTCAGCAGTCTATGCACCGACTAAACTATACAGGTGGGTGCGTGCAACACACGGGTAACCGGCAAGTTCCTTAGTAAAAATACAGATTAGTTGGACATACAGGTCAGAATGACGTTTAAAAATATACTTCAGACGTTACGAAGCAAAAAATCAATTCTTTTGAACCCGGGACCATCATCACATGAGTCAACCACTATAACCACTACGCTACAGAAATGAGCTCTAGGATCACGCCCTGAAGTACTGACTACCTTATGCGGGACACTCTCTATTATGTCCAAGAATTTTACATCCAAGATATAATTTTTGGGGAAATTATAATTTTATCTAAGATTCTATTATAATAATAGGATACATACAAAGTGATAACGCTTGAACGCCTGCACCGATTCTCTTCAAATTTTTTTTAAACTGACCGGCATGAAGAAAACTGGTGCAGATAATTCTACCAAGTTATAAATCAGATTCCTTCATATTAAAAAACAAGAAAAAGTGCAAAAACGAGGGAAAGTTGTAGAATTTGCCGGTAGAGGGAGCGCAAAGTGACGAACCAAAACACATGTTCTTTTCATACTTTGTATTCGTTATGTGATTTGATTTAACCATATGTTTTGTTTTATTTACTTTTTGTAAATTTGTAAACAATCATTATTCCGATTGATCTATTATATTTTGTTTTGTGCAGATTAAGAATGAGTACTAGAAAGCGCGGTAGACCTGTTGTCTCACGAAACAGACCGTCAACTAGGACTACAAGAACCAACCGTGATACAAAACGTGATTATAATTTAAATACTAAAAAGGGTCTTTGCAATGGCACGCGTATGATTGTGGAGCAATTACACAACCTATTTTTAGACGTGACTGTACTCTCGGGGCCAGCAGCAGGAGAAAGGGTGTATATACCGAGAATAGACCTTGCTCCAAGTGACACTGGACTTCCTTTCCAATTAAAACGCAGACAGTTTCCCGTTAATTTAGTGTTCGCAATGACAATCAATAAATCTCAGGGGCAAACATTCGATAGCATTGGACTTTATCTATCTGCTCCAGTTTTCAGCCATGGACAAATTATACGTCGCATTTTCAAGAGTTCGTCGCTTTAGTGCAATTAAAGTTCAAATTAAGAATACTGAAAATCAAGGACAGCATCAGAATGGTTTAGTATACACCCGCAATGTTATATTTCCTGAAGCATTAGAATAAATTTTGTAACTGAATGAATGTAACTTTTTTTAATACAACTTGAATAAATAAAAATTAAGTTGAAACAGAAAGATTTTGCTTTTTTATTTGCATAATTAAAGTTTGTACTTGCATCCCGTGGTGACACGGGCTTTTCCACTTGTACGACTATAATGTTGAAACAAAACTCAACTTCGTTTCCGTTTAATGAGTATGGAGTCAGAAAAAAGGTATTTTAGCTGACGAAATTTCAAGGTAAATCTTAAACTTTTCACGAGTGGTTAACGATTTTTTATTTGGTGAAAACTAACAATGATACCAGCTTAGATACCTAAGCTTTGTACATACGTTAAAACCACCATAAAAACTCTGTCACAGGAAAAAAATTAAAAGCAATTTAGCCCCCTCCCAGGGCTAAGAATGACAAATATATAGGTATATATATATTTTTTTTTTTTTTTTTTTGCCTTTTATTGCAGATTTCAAGTCTATGATAAATTGACGTCAAAACGGTTTGGAATAATGTTTCAAAAATAATCAAATTGCAAATTATATTTTAAGCCAACAAGATTTCAGGTGAAAACGCTGCAAATTATTTCACAAAGGTTTATTATTTTTTCAATTGAGTATGATCGTAGTTTTAGTTGCCTAGCGTACGTCATAAGGCCCGTTCAGACTCCTCGGCGTGTCCTATTTCGAGTTGCCACAACCTATACTTCTATATTTATGTACGCATGTTTATATTTCTCCATTTCTATCTATTCAAATAGTTATTGCCTTAATAATATCATTATCTAAGTATGTACGAAAAGTCGAGAGGATATGTTATTAAATATGCGTAGGAAAAGCATTGGTATTAACACACAAATATGACCTTGAAAAAAACATATATTCATGCCTCGAAGGAACGCCGTACCCACCACAAGGTGCCGCGGCGCCAGCGACTCCTCTCACTCCCCCTCGCCACCCACCGTGACCCCCTGCCAAGCGTGCCAATGTCTCGAAAGACAATTTTTCGCCCGCTTTTGGCTCATAGCATCTATGTGAGTAAAGCGATCGGGATGGTTAAACGTTAGGACCAACTAGACCCCAAATGGAGTCTATGTGCGAAAGAACGGGTTTTTAAGTCAATTCTTAGGCCTTTTATGGCCTGGACGGCGAACGGACATTTCAAATTTGGATTCTACGCACCTTGAAACATAAAGTGACAAAGTTTGAGGGGAGGTTATAAAAATTTTTTGCTACACGATCACATAGGCTTATTATTGGAAATAATAAACCAAAATGAACATGAACGTGGGGTTGGAAAAAAATTATAATACAATTAAATTTAAAAAATAAAGAATAATAAAAGTAAAAATTAGTTCAGTGTTTTCTCGAGTGACACCAGTTTTTCTGGGACGTTTTCTATTTTTTCAAAATAATCAATTTTTGATAGAACTTGGAAAATTGGCTGTGGACTTGATACTGATTTTTCGACAATTCGAATCTAAATTTTAAAAAATGCAGTGAGAAGCATAGCATCATTTAATGTAATTATTTTAGTTTCTTTAATGATAAATTATGCAAAAAAAAAAAAAAAAAAAAAAAAAAAAAAAAAAAAAAAAAAAAACGTTATCACAACTAAGACAAGGAAAATCACGGGCTTTAGTCTTACAATTAGAACCTAATAAAACGTCATCGACATAGACTAGAAGTATGGCAAATTTTTCTCCTCGTTGCCATCTGAAATGCATCTTTGATAAGGATATTCTTCCAAGTCCAGTTTACTCATCAGATCAGTGAACTTTTTAAACCACAAGTTCGGAGATAATTTTAGACCATACAAAGATCTAATTAATCTACAGACATGGGTTTTCTGAAATTTGTTTGCTATTGATAATAGTAGTCTGACATCACCTAGCCTTGCTACAGGTGCGTATAATTCAGACAATATATATAATCATTCATATCAGCAAAACCTTTAGCCACCAGACGACTTTTAAAACGAAAGGATCCGTCAGCTTCTAATTTTGGCTTGTGAACCCAGCGGGACTTTATGATTCTTGTCTTAGACATAGGGGGTAATTCTGACTTTGGTACTAATTCCCAGGTGTTTTTAGTTGATTCTAATTCATCAATCATGGCTTCCTCCCATAGATCTTTATCAGGTGACTTCATTGCATCGGAGAATGAGTAGGGCTCTACGTATGGCCCATATTCTCGTGAGGTCACGCCTGGAGTAGGTTCCCGTTTCAGCCAAAGTCGGCCATGACTGCACTACATCAACGAATCGCTACTCAACCAACCTATTTCTCACAAGAAGTTTGCCGTCCCAAGTCAACAAAATTCGTGGTTATAAGGCCATTTTTCAACAGTTTTGTTTTGAAAAAATATAATATTGTAGCAATACAAAGTTTCAATTCAACTAAATGTTATAATAATCGTGCCTGCCAGCGCAATAATTGATTGTAGATCGCTGTCAACGATACCTATCTAACGTAAACGAGTTTTTATTTGGACTAGGAGCCTACTAACTATTTTAGTTAATCAGTGTCAGAAAACTAAAGAACTTCATTCGTTTAGGCTTTGAGAATAACTATCAACCTGAAAATTAGTAAAGAAAAGATGATTGAAAATTCCTCAGGTGTCTGTACTGCAGTGTTGGTACCTAGCCATTGCTCAGGTAGCTTCATCAGCATTTTATTACAAGTTCGTAGTACTATGCTTAACTGAGGAAGCTTTACTTGTTATATTGAATGAATAAAAGGAGAGATTTGATAGTTTGTTAGAGTAAACAAGGCAGGTTGTTGCTACACCAAGAAACAAAACTAACTACTTAGGTAGGTACGTACATCCTACCAGATTTGCTGTTGGTTTAAAGTGCCTAAACAAAGTAGGTGGGTCGTTGCATTGCCGACGAATACAACCGCTGATTAGCAAGTTTGTCAAATATTGAATCACGGAATATGCAACATGAATTAAAAACCAGCTGCAAGGAAAAAACCTTGAAATGCATTCTTCTGAAGGTAAGATTTCATAAAGACGGCATTGGCAGTGCAGTTATTGCGCGAGTTTTGCAGTTACGCAAATTTTAGAGACAAAAAAGGTAATTAGCTACTTAGTTTCGTTTTTATCAATGATGTACATGAACAAGTAAATAATATACGGAAAGTATGTAGGTATACCTTCCCTCTAGGTACTTACCTTTCCACATGTGATACCAACTTGCAATTCCCACCTAACAGAGCTCTCATAACACATTCTTACACAAGACCACTTTCACAGTACTCTAAAGATTTTTAGTTTCAATTGATTCAAAGAACAGTCCTAAAACAAGATAGGTACCTAAACCACATCTTCGCGTCTGATGTCAGGATCATCTAGAACACTTGTATGTCAACTCCCTAACACATTTCTTATGGATCTCTACCCAACAGATCACCTGATAATAACTTGATGTAATGTGCATAAAATTTATCACCTTGCATATTACAAATAATGAAAATATTGACTAGGAACTAGGTAAGACTATTGTTATGCAGTTGTCCAGCTGTGGCTACAAATGGCGCATTTTAGCATAGTTTACTCGTCACCATGACAACAAGGTGAAATAACTTCGGCTTCGCCTTGCCTCGATGTAAGGATGCGCTAGTGTCCAAGTCTCGAGAATATCACCCATAGGATTTCATTTCCAGCGGAAGGCTGACTTTCCGAGTCACCGACTTCCCCTAGACTTTCCTCAGAAGACCCAACATTTTCTCCTATTTCAAGGGTTTCAGAAAGTGGTTGAGGATAGTCCTTTGT
The DNA here is from genome assembly GCA_030762985.1 of Adelphocoris suturalis. Taxonomy (NCBI): domain Eukaryota; kingdom Metazoa; phylum Arthropoda; class Insecta; order Hemiptera; family Miridae; genus Adelphocoris; species Adelphocoris suturalis. The sequence continues at coordinate 127,209,111 of CM061041.1, forward strand.
ATTATCACCATACGCTTGAGATTCTATACATTTTACATTACATGAATTTACAAGAGTTTCATGTTTTTCGCTAAAAATGACATAGCCTGTTTTGGTACATTCGAGTAAGTAACCGCGTTTGGCTTTTGGAGCAAATTTACTTGTTTTCTCGTTATCCACACTTAGAACCAGACAGCCAAAGCGCTTAGTATATTTTAGGGTAGGTGGATAGTTATATACTTTTTCAAATGGACTTTTACAATTATTTGCAGAATGTGGCATTCGATTATAAACATGAGTAACATAGTTCAGAGCATGTCCCCAAAACGATAAAGGCATTTTTGCTGACAACAAGATAACGCGGACTTTATGTATTAGTTCTTGGTTCCTTCTCTCGGCACACCCATTTAGTTGTGGAGTGTATGGTTCATTCGTCTCTAGGGTGATATTTTTGGATTTTAACAGACCATTATCGGCCCTAATTTTGAACACCGAATTTCGTTGCAGACTAATGGTAGCTATTTCATCCAGACATTCGGTTAAGGCAAGATGGACTTCCCTTTTGTTTGCTAGGGAGTATGCAAAAAGGTATCTGGAAAAATCGCATACGAAGATTACAATATAGGAGTCACCATTTCTAAAGTTATGTGGACGAATAGGTACATGTGGAACCTGTTGTGGGAATAGAAGTAAAACAATTATCGAGTCTGACTCTCTTGTTCCCATAGGCAGAGGGGTCAGACTTTCTCTTCAGAGGGTTCTTTTCAAGTAGTTCTAGATCTATGTACCATAGATTATTTTTAAAATATCCAGAATTGAAAACTTTACCTGTAGTATGTTGTATAAAGTCGACTATGTTTTTAGTGAATAAAACATTAAAACCTAAATCAGTCATTTATCTAACAGAAAAGAGGTTTGTACCTAGACCCGGGATGTACATTACGTCTCTTAGTGTTCTGGGTTGATTATTATTAAGAAAGTTCAAGTTCCTGATAGAGTACAGACTAAATTAGCTTTTTCATTACTATTCGCACATTTAAAAATCTTCGGATTTTGAAGCGGAAGCAGATTAGAGAGAGAGACTGTTTCTGACACTAAGTGTTCCGTACAACCCGTGTCTAGGATGGCTCTAATATACTTAGGATTCTTACCAGTGTTGATGGTAAAGGCTTTCGAGACCGTGTTCTTCTCTGAAAAATAGTTCAGGTGAGCTAACTCCTGCTCCTCTTCATCACCCATGGCGACACAGACCTCCTCGTCATCGGGTCCATCCGTACTGCCAGCAATCGAGAAGCAGGCATCTTGGTGCCCAGCCAATCGACGCTGAAGCAGCTTGGCATGTCCCAAAGGCATTCGGACAAGGGTAGGTTTCTCAGTGGACATCGACTTAGAGCGTTTAGCTCTATTCTGTGCTGGTGTAGCAGACGTGGAGGCCTCAGACATCCTCTTCAGAGGGTTACGGATCTGTTTCCGAGAGGGCTCACGGCAGAATTTGACCGAATGGTCGCCCCCACAGTTGAAGCAGACCTTCTTCAGACTGAAACAGCGTTCCTTGTCATGCCCTATATGGTGGCAGTATGAGCATCTAGGTCTACGTTTAGGTTTGCTCTCAGGCCTGGAACTATTCAATTTGTTCTGTGTAAGAAAGTCTGAATTAGGGGGATTATTCTGACTAACGGGAACACGTGAATTTACAGATAGTTTCCCCCTTCCTCTGACTCCTCTACAATAAGTACCAAGTGAAGCCCTCCCCAACTTTGTGGAGTCTGATCCTTTAGAGAGGGTGTTTAAATTTTCTAGGCGCATCTCTTCATCAGACAGCATATTACGCAATTCTGACACGGTATATTTACCGGGATTCATTTGTTCTTTTTCATACGTTTGTGTGTCTCGAATCGATAAAACAAAGATCTGACGTATGTAGGTTGGGGACATCATCGTTGGATGGAGCTTCACGAGTTTCCACTGAGCATCATCAAATCGTTTCAGAAAATCAATGACTCTTTCTGCTGATGAATCGTAGTACATTGAATTGAATTGAAGCACAGCTTGGTTTACTTGATGTGAGGAGAAGGGGTCACAGATTTTCTCTAATGCACTTAAAATATCTAGTGGATGTTCGACTTCCTGAACAAGTTCATGGTAGTCGTCAGACATAGACTCCAAAAGGAAAAATCTGGTTCTTTTCTTAGCAATATTATAATCAATAGCTGTGTACCCTTCAGGCACGGGCTCGTCCTTTCTCAACAGAAAACCACACTCTTGGGCGTCAATGGCCGCTTCTACATTACGTCGCCAAATTTTAAATTGGGAACTTTCTTCTAATTTGGTTGAGAGAGGGCGATACCGAACACCATCAAGTCTCTGGGGATTACCAGACGTCGGCAAGCTGTTACTTCGAAATTGCGGAAGGCAAGGATTTGACACCTGCTCTGTCTCAGAATTGTTGTTTACAACAAAACTCAGACCTGAGGCAGTATGAGCAGACGTCGCTACATTTGATGCTGACGTAGAAGGGAGAACAGAGGTTCTAGAGACGACAGGCAGAGGATTGGAGGTATCCATAGGTTTGGGCACATTTTCTGGTATTTGGGTGCGATTAGAACGGTCGCCAAAAAGGAAATCTATATCTTTCACCTCAGAAAGATGGTCCACCTTCTCTTTGAGGGTAGCAACTTCCTCCTTTACCTCCTTCAAGTAACTCATTAGTTTGGCCTCCAGACCAGCAAGCATCTTTTTGAGATCGGGCTCTGAGTGCTTTTGACGCGTTACCGAAGGTTGTCTATTGGGGCGACGTCGACGATCCGCAGAAGGGTGGTCAAGCGACTCAGAGAGGTCAGTGTCAGACAGCTCGTAATCAAGGTCGGATAATCCTGACATCCTGAAAAATTATAAAGGTATTAGAATTTCATAATGACTTTCCTTTTATGCATTGCTTCGGTATTCTTGTCTTTCCCACACCACCTCAGGTGGGCACAAGATGGAGGCTGATCCCAACTTGTCTTGTGACAGTTTGCTGGAATCCGGGGAGCACGTTGGCATCGTCGCCTCCACGACGCTGCCTTTTCCTCTCCCCACCTACAGACTGCGCTCTTGCGACCTTACATCCTATGATGTCGGCACTACTGGAACTCACTTTTTTTCTCTCCTGGCTTCACCTGAAGACACTCACTTTGTTCTCGTCTCTGCCTGGTTTTGAACTGCTTCGCGGATCGCTCTCTTGTATTTCTTACAAGCAGCAGGTGAAATAATTTGTGATTGCTCTAGTGTTGATTCTTTCGATTCACCTCATCAAGAAAGTAACTTATTCGATTAATACATCTCCCGATCTCTCTGATCTCGCACAATATCGTTAGCCCTGTCCAGGATTGCTTCAACCAGAAACTGATCGAGCTGTTAGGCAGTGGTTTTAATGATTATGAAACAGGCTAGCTGACCCGCAAGCTTACGAAATGAAGGTAGCAGTCTATTGATGATCTCTGTCTGATATCCGCAAAGGTTGTGTAATATTCTCTATAAAAATCAAGCTTGCTAGGATTCGATCCCAAAAAATGGCGTCACTTGCGATCCCAGTAAGGAAGTAGCTTGAGGTCCGCCATTTTTCTCCCTCTCTTGCGCACATAGGTAGGTATCCCTCCGTGAAATCGTACGATAATTCTGGAGGGAAAATGTCCCCCGTTGAGCCGGGGAAAACTTCCCTCCTACCGACCAACTTCCAATGCCCGCTGGTAACACTGCTGTTAATCTCTTATCTCGGAACAAGGTTATCTTTTTAATTACGCAACCATGATCATGTTTATCAATATTACGATGCCTTTGCGAGCAAGACGTAGAGCTCTACCTGATTTAATCGTAGTCTGAACTGGTTAATGAATCAAAATCCTAGGTTCAAATTATCCTCTGCCAAAATTCCAGTCCCCAGCATTCTGAGGAGAATGAATTCTGGCTGCTCCTACTGCCCACGTAGGCGGTCTCGGGCGACGAGTTCCGTTAATGGGTAATGTTGTTTCTACCCTGAGTGATTTGTCAAATGTAAGAACCCTGGAGTTAAATATATGTGAAGAGCGCTTTACTCCAAAGTCAGGTGGTGCGTGTTTGTCTCTGCAATCACTTCAATAATAAATAGTTTTGACATAAAAGTGACATTCTCGAGCTGCAGCACTCGACAACTCTAATACTGAGAACTCTTTAGAGTCTGATACGTTTTGCTGGGCAATCCTAAAGGGGTATATATAAAAACGAGACTGAATGTGTTCCCGTTACTGGATAGCAGTGAGGAATAATTAATTACGAGATCTACAATAAGTCAGTTTACCAAGAGTCCGAGTCAAGTGTAGGAGACCGAAGCATAAAATGCTCTTCTTCCCTAATATATTTGGAAATTTGGATCAAAACATGAAAACTTTAATATTTTTCCTCGTAATTAGATGTCTGGTTTCATGTAATACATTGCATTGAATACACTAGTATGAACCTATGCAAAGGCTCACATGGTGTAGATTGTACACTTAGTACACCGTAATTCAAAAATACCATGATGCATAGTGAACCTCATAAAAAGCTATGCGTCTGCTTATACCCCACATAGTCTTTTCTCTTGAGTCGCACTCTTTATTATCTGCTGCTAAAATCCCTCCAGAGCACTCCTCCCTCTTCACCAATCTTGGTTGGTTGGTTTCTGGCAGCCCAATAGAAAGACAATGAAGCAATAAAATACCAACCAACAACAGGGTATCCTACGATGCTCTATTATCTCAAACCTACAGATTGACTGGCGAGCTGTTAGTACTAACTAACCGAAGTGTGATGCATCGGGAACCTAGTCACGGCCAGGTGGCCTCTCTCTGTCGGAACCAGCCACACTAAAATGAGATATATTTCGTGTCTAGCTTACTATGGTTATCCATTCGCATTGGCTCACTGGATATGCTGACACTGTCTGACCTAAAGCAAGGTTCACAAGGAAAACTCCCTTTCCGATTGGTATAAAATCACACCTAATAGTTTGTTGACTGTACAATGGTGTGGTGCATCGACACTTCAAGTCTGACTAAAACTGGTTACAACAACCAAAGACTCTGTATTCAGGCACAAGGTTGGCGGTTGTAAACAACCAACAAAAATTTAGTAAGAGGTTGAGCGTTATTTCATAAAAGCCAGTATCTGTCTGCGACGCAGGATGTCGATAAAACTAACTAATGCCTGAATTGCACCACAAGCACCGAAGTGCCACGAAAGATTAGTACCCACTAAAGTCACGAAAAGACAAGAATACCGAAGAAGTTTAAAACCAGGCAGAGAGGAGAACAAAGTGAGTGTCTTCAGGTGAAGCCAGGAGAGAAAAAAAGTGAGTTCCAGTAGTAACAGCATCATAGGACGTAAGGTCGCAAGAGCGCAGTCTGTAGGTAGGGAGAGGAAATGGCAGCGTCGTGGAGGCGACGATGCCAACGTGCTCCCCGGATTCCAGCAAACTGTCACAAGACGAGTTGGGACCAGCCTCCATCTTGTGCCTACCTGAGGTGGTGTGGGAAAGGAAACAAAGGTTTGAAAACCTCCGTTGCTTGACAGATTGTTTAGGAGTTAAATATACTTTAAAACGCTTTAAATTATTACACCAAGTTTTCATTTAAAAAATTCCCTGACATTTGGTGGGTTTTGCTGAATTCCCTGACTTTTCCCGACGCAAAGAATTCCCTGACAATTCCAGGTTTCCCCTGAGTTTTCCAGTTGGGGGCCACCCTGTAATTATTGTAGCATGGTCAGCGCTAAAAGAATAGAGGATTATTTCCTTAATTGTTCCACTCGAGGATAAATTCACTAGACTAAATTTTGGAACAAAAAAAAAAAAAAAAAAAAAAAAAAAAAAGAATAAACTCGGAAATTGGTGAAGGGTTGTGGCCGGGACAGGTTTGACATATTAGTCAACTCTTCTTTTTTGTGGGATAAAACTCCTTCCGAAACAGAAAGAAATTAAATAAAAAATGACACACACGGGTTTCTATTTTTTATTTTTTCTCATTCTTGGAAAGTCCCACACCCTCCTGAATCAAATCTAAGGGCCCCGGCACACTGGTAACTTTTTCTAGGCAACTATTTAGTCGCCTTGAGGAAGTTGAAATGAATCACACAGCCTTGAATGCAGCCCCGCGCATGAGCAACTTTTTAATCACGGCAACTAAAAAATTGCGTCGAGACCTATTCGACGGGTGAGTAAACAATCGCCAGGAGGAATGAGTCACGTTGATTTCTACCAACCCCCACGCTCCGGCAACTGTTTAGTCGCCCGCAGGCCTTCACATCTCTATTTTGTTTTCCATAGTTTGTTAAAATTTTGTTTTTATTACGAGTATTATTATTATTTTTTTTTTTTTACTATGACAATGGATGTGGAAAAGTTTATTTTGAGTGTCGAAAAGTGGCCAGCATTATATAATACGCGTTTAAAAGAGTATGCAGATAAGAATTTGAAAAAAAAATTGTGGTTGGAGGTGTGTGAAGAGTTCGTTAAAAACTGGAGTGAACTAGGAAACAGAGAACAAGTACGTACAAACAGGTACGTTATACGTGTTCCGAGAGCTACCAATAATTCATCAAAACTTTCTTTGCTCATTCTGAAGTAATTGAAGAACTTATTCGGATGTTCTCTCAATTTTCCGAAGAGTTTATGAAACTGCCCATCAAGGAGTCTAGAAATGATGATTGGATGGACCCAAAACATTCTTTTCATCAGCTTCTTCCTTCCTCCTCTCAAAATGAGTAAACAAACACACGCAGCTTCGTCGAAGTTCATTGTAGAGACTGGCCTGAAAGGAAACTATTTAGTTACCAGTGCACGGTGGCGGGAACTCCCCGGCAACTAAATAGTTGCCAGCGATTAAAAGTTTAATTTTGCCAGCCTAATAGGTCACCTTATAAACAAAGTCTTGATTCATAGCGATTTCCTTAAAATATAGTCATTAAGATAAAGGTTGATATAGAGTTAGAGATACCACAGTACCCAGAACTACTTGACATCAGATAAAACCCAAGAGATACATAGAACAAACAAATAATACTCGAAAGAATCGGAAGAGGTTCAAGACCCGTTATCCCCCCTCCCACCATCAATCAATCATCTAATTTGTTTCAATGATTTCTTTTCCCTGGCACAAGAAGTTTTTACGATAGACCAACGCAAGACGTTGGTTTCGAAGTAAAAATAATTAACTTGGTCAAAACTAAACGAGTTTAAACGCCTAAACAGTAGGATTTTTTGTATGAAAGCTTTGTTCTCAGTGCCAGTTCTGAAAGGTTCTGCGCAAGCGCATCGTGAGTTTCGACATTTACGATGCTAGAAACAGCGGTATGGTATTGATTTCTGCGTTCGAAGCGCTTTGCGGTGAAATTCGTCAGAACCGCCACTGAGAAGAATCCTAAAGTGACACTCACGAGTCTGTTTGTCGAGAGCCTGGGAGAACTGGTTGATGGATGGGGGGACCTTCAGTCTGTTCTGAAGAACAGCCTTCTGGCGCTGGATTCTCACGTATTTCGGCCATCTGACGAATCTGTTAAGATCCCTCTTGGGCTGGATATCCTGACCTTTGGTGAAACAAGAAAATTCTTTAAAATACAGGCAACTTACACTTTACATTAAAGAAAAGACGGTACTTTTCCGTTATAACCCCCCCCCCCCCCCCCAAATCTATTTCACGACTGTTTCACACCCGCCCGATGTTTCTAGGCATCGGTAATGATCCCTTTTCACATTTTAATTAATGTTCGCTCAGTTTGAGGGAGTAAAGAGGCATTGGTGAATTCTAGGAAAAACAAGAGGGTAACGTCATTGACCACGGGCGCTGCGCGCTTGCTTGGGTCCAATGTCTTCCCGATGAACGGGTTGGTTTACTAACTAATCTCTTCACAAAGGTCAGGCGATAAGACAAAGCCAATGCGGAACAGTTAATTCGTTAATTGATATCTATTTGTGCGAATTCATGTGGAGGCAATCAAACCACAACCACGCCAATTTGTTTCAACAAATCCTCACCGACATCGGCAACTTCTGAGAACACGGTAATTCGTTTTTGACATTTTATGTCGTTTGCTCTGGCACATAACTCGAAAACCGTTACCAAATTTGTTACCAAATATTCAGATGATTTCCGCTTACAACCGAGTCGTTGCTAGGGAAATGGTACTTCGTCGTTTTTCATCCCACAAAATTCGTTGACCATTCGTTCGAAAGCTCTCGATTTATCCAACCTTATTATGTTAACTACTGCGAAGTGCGTGGCCAACAAGCTGAGTTATGAGCATGGTTATATGAATAATTGTTTACACACAGGTGATCATTTTCAATAATTGATATTGTGAACATGATTGCAACCGCTTGTTAATTTCTGATGATTTCATTGAGCTGGTGTTTCGATGATGTGATTTATAGCAGGTGATCCGAATATTGCGAGAACAGTTTGATTTGTGAAGCGGTGGCTAAATCATTTTAATTGGTAATTTCTATACTTTATACTATAGGAAGCTGTAATTTCGTATGTAGCCTCTTTAGGACATTTACTTGAGCATGTCCAGGGTCCGGATCAGCTGAGTGGCTCTTAAAGCTAATTTCTATGCTTTATACTCTAGGAAGCTGTAATTTCGTATGTAGCCTCTTTAGGACATTTACTTGACGATGCCCGGGGTCCGGATCAGCTGAGTGGCTCTTAGAGCTTGCATACGAGTCTGCAACTGAAGACATAGAATGTCCCAAAGTGTTGCAGACTCGTATGCAAGCGTTTCTTTATACACTAAATAAGCAGCAACTTTGCCGAAGCGAAAATATGAGACCGACGACTCAAACGGATCCAGCCATTTCATTAATATAGCTACTTACTAATTTTGACACCTACTTATAGAGAAGCATTGAAATAGGTAACTTTCATAGGTCTACTTTACAGGTCCCTCTGATCTAAGTATACTTATCGACACTGTCTTAGGTACCCACCCCCTAAAAATGAATGCGATGAAATAAATCGCCCATTTCCTTCTTTTTTTTAAATAATAATAATTTCTTCCCACAGCACGAATTTCTTCACCAATTCTACGAAAATATGTAATCTAAGAAAGAAGGAATGCCTAAAAACATCAGGCTGGCGTAAAACAGTCGCGAAAGTCATGAAACAGAGGGGGTGGGGGGGTATAACGGAAAGAACGCTAGTAAAAGATAATACAGCGCAAAACGTGAATGGGAGGGAGCAACTTACCACTGCCAAAATTCCTTGGCCTCTTCTCAAAAAGTGGATTTCCTACTTTTTTGACTTCCTGCTTCTCAACTGCGTGGGGAGCCGCAGCCACTTTCTTGCCAGTGGGCTTCTTCTTTACCTGAGAATAAAAATGAAAATATTCAAAGATAAATGGACTTTTGGATACATGATTATGCCCTAGAATCAAAAATTCAATGCGGAATATGAATCACTGACGGAATTTTCGAGTACCTACCGTTCAATATTAGTCATAATTCATCAAATAATATTAATGCCTTCCTAGCCATCGAGGTCGCAACCAGCAACGCTAACTTCATCTAAAATCATCTACTGATACTTACGTCAAACAACTGAACCTTTCTTATGATCTGCAGTACAACAATCAGGCCAATAATAATTTAGTACGATCAAACAGTATGAAGCACTAGGTATATTTAGAAACACACAAGTATAAAGAGAACGAAATCATCAAGCGAAAGGGGGACAACGATGTCAACAATAGAAGTAACAGTTAACAGTTAACAGAAGAGCGTATTCAAAGCCAGAGGTGACAGTGTGGCCAACTTACCAACAACAAAAGGTTATTGCTAAATGTTGAGTACAAACATAATAATATAAATCATTATTTTATATTAGTAAGAATTATTCTAATTCCAACAATCACCACAATCAAAAATAAAAGGTAAAATGATCGGTTTTTAAATTTAAACTGATGATTTTTAAATGTGATTTTCATGTATAAAAAACGTCGAAATTTGACATTTTTGAATTTGATATTTTGAAATCAATTTTATTTACTCTCTCTCTGTAGAAACACCAATTCTTGACAAGTAGCCGAAAATCCCCTGTTTCAAAAAACCTTTGAGTATTAAGCAAAAAACTCTATACTATACTCAAAACTATACTTGAAGCAAAAAACCAATTCAAGAATAGAAAGGCTTTCTTTGCAAACTTCTTGTTCTTCTGTCGCTAAACACATTTGGAGAAGCAGATTACAGGGGAACAGTTCCATTGAAAGATGGATTTAAGAGCGGAAGACAAGAGACTTTCACTGTAGCATTTTGAGTTAGTTGAATCTAAATTACATAGATGCCGCTACAATCGCCTACTTAGCAAATATCTTGAGGAAATGGCTCTGAGAACTTGCTTGAGGAAATCCATTTTGACGCATTCTGAAACTATTCCTGGATATTAACTCTTTTTCATACATCAACACATATAATTATGTGTGTTTGTGTCATTTCAGACAATCCCCCCCCTCATCATTCCTTATGTCAAAAAATCAAGAATTCCTCATGTAAGGATGAGTTCCTTGAACAGGACTTTTTAATCACAATAAATTGGTCAAATTAAAAAAAAAAAAATTATTGCTACAAGAATCACAGAAATTTTTATATTTATATCTTTTAGCAAAATATTACTAATAAAAAGTATTATTGTTCAATTAAATACACTCACTACAGGCATGTAATTGATAGGATCGCCGATTACCAACGAAAGTGAGAAGGCGCTACATGAAATCGACCCCCTAGTCATTCTTGCCCTGTTTACTGAACTGAGAGGGCATGCGACTCCAGGCTAAAAGATGTGATGTTACCAACGGTCTGGACTGATTCAATAAGAGGTTTCCTTATCAGCTTATTTTTTCCTGGTTAGCTTTTTTCTCATCTATTCTTTATTTTCCTTACTTTTTTTGTGGATCTAGAAAATAATGTTGAATTTGGTTGGAAAAATGCTGAATTTGATTGGTAAAATGTTGAATTTGGTTGGGTATATAACTAGCTATAGGTATATAACTACAACTCGGTTACATGATCTCGCTGTTTTTCATTCGACTATTCATTCTTTCTCATGCTTTTTATGTGGGTCTAGGAAATGATGTTAATTTGATTGGGAAAAGCTATATATTATATTTACCCCCCTTCCACAATAACTACCTAAGTATGTCCGTACCAATAATTCATGTTGTATATCCCATGTGACACTGAAATATTTTTTTAAACTATGCATTCATTTCTTAATGCAGTCAAATTTAGCAAAACATGACAGGGATGCTATTGAATATAAATGAATTCTGTTGTAACTTATTTGTCTCCATGACGAACATAAAACTAATTTGTAATGTGACCAATTCATCCCTGTTGTGTGGTGAACTCTCAAGATATCTCACCGGCCCTTTTCAGGGCCACCAAAGAGACTTCACACATTAAACAGATTATTAAAAAGACGTCGAATCACCGTGTCTCAAACGACATTGAAACCCCTAGCCAAGGGCAAACGAGCCAAGCGCGCCCCCGAGGAGGAGGGGAAAAGACGCTTCGCCCCCGGGGCACACAGAGAGCGCTCGATCAATCAAACGGAACGGGCCAATCAAATGCCACCCCCAGCACCGCGAGGAGTATAAATATGGCATCTCATGGCCCATTATCTGGCTGATCGAGACGAGATATTACCGCCTTCAAGACACCGAATAGGTCGACCTCTACACTTCGTATTGCTCCCTATTCAGTCCCGTATTAAGCCAGGACCCCAGACGGTATTCGGAAGCGACTACACTGTCTAGGAGCAGTAAGCCTTGCCCCCGGGTCCGTGGATTTATTCACGGACCGCCCGCTGGGACAAGCCGGCGATCACAAGAGGGCCTTCAAACGGCTCGATCGACCGAACTCGGCAGACCCGTTTCTATCGAAGGGCTTCACCTATTTCGATAAACGGTTGACCCCGGGGCGGACTCGTTCTGGGGGAGATTTCATCTCCACAACGTGAGTCCCCCACATTTAGTTCTTTTCAGAACTAAATTATATCTCCGAGAATGGAGCGGGGGCCCAGTTTCTGCCTTCTCGGAGATACCAGCGTAGGAAACGTGGCAGAGACGTCCGTCCAGCACTCAGGGCTTCCTTTGCTGAGCATAGGATGGATTCTGAAAATACATAGAGTGGTGAACTCACCACTTACCACCGACCCTTTTCAGGGCCACCAAAATTGAGTTCACTCACTAAAACAAGGTAAAAAGACGTCAGGCTACCTCTAGACGAAACAAGATAAATCGCCGAAAAGATTATACAAATTACATAATTGCAAAGGCAATAAACACGTCAGAAGGTAAAATACGACAAGCTAAACACTCACTGCACGAGCAAGGCTAAGCGAGCTGACGATCTGACACACGAAAATTACCTTATAACAAACGACCAAGGGCAAATAAAGCCACACACACTCTATCGAGAAGGGGGAGAAGAAGATGTTTCACCCCCGCGACACCTCAAGCGCTCTCGATCAAATCGGAGTAGCCAATCAGACGCAGCATCCGGCTCCCTGACGAGTATAAATATAGCAGCTCCAGCCCCTATATTTCATACCGATCTTTAACTCCGATCTGAAAGCTACCTTCCGACGCTCGTCAAACCTCTGCCTTCCAGTCTACTGCGATTGAAACTCCATTGGGATTGATTGAGGACAGGGCTCTCGAGCCAGTTAGCAGCAAGATTTATGACACAAGATTACATCGTCTTCCAGACTACCAGAATTCAGAGTAGATCGAACATACACTTTGTATCGTTCTCACTCTAAGTCTCGTTTCAGCCGAGACGCTAAACAAGCATTCCTTTACGGACGACGCTGTTTAGTTCCAGTAAGCCTTGCCACCCGGGCTCGTGAATTTATTTACGAGCCGCCTGCTGGGACAAGCCAGTTGATCTCAAGCAGGCCCCACAGAGGCCGATCAACTGATATTTCTTGGCGGACCTGCTATACTGAGAGAGCTTCACTCGATCAGTAAGCAGTCGACCCCTCAGCTCAACTTCCTGAAACACGGAAGGATCGAGCATATTTCATGGCGCAATCGTACACATCCCCAGCGGATTTAAGCTACACGGCCAACCAATATCAAACCCCTTCTGAAAGGGTCCCTTGCGAATTTAACTCACGAGCGGAAATACACCCATCCTTGTCGACTGGATACACCAAAAATAAGGGTCTTTTTCAAGACTCTCGAGACCAACTCGAACACGAAACAAAAGGTACTTTTCAGTACTTACAAACTCCCGTTTCGTACGGTCATGAGAACACTCGACAAGAGCCCGGGAATTTACACTCCCGAGTTGGAAAAACTCACTCAGATCAGCGTCGCGAAGACCTATCTGAAGAGACATTACTCCACGGCTCACACATCCCATATCCTACAAAGCACAAGGATATGCGAGATAATTATGGTACTTCTTCGTACATTTCACAAGACCCTTTTCAAGGGTCAAGCCCGTACAACCACATGTATAACGTGGCTCCTGACGTTCCACTGGGAATACCAACTCCCAGTAAAACTTAACATAAATCCACTACACATAGCAAGATGCTTGTCCTAAACTACCGTCCTGGCAGGAATCAGATAACTACGGGGAAAAGAAGGGCATACCTATTTTATTTTATTGTTGTTTCCCCTCTTCCCACATAGTTCAGCTTTGGTAATAGCGGGTAGTTGGTTGGTTTCGCGCTGTGCAGGTTCGGTAATATTACCACACCACTCCCTCCAGGACCCGAGCCCTATTCATCAGTCCGTATAAGGGGCTGCCGCATTTTTCTGTCCCGTACGGTGGTTTTCATCAGTATGAATCAGATAGCAGTTCTGAGCACGCCCTGGCGGATTGCATGTTTTTGAGCCAGGAAAATAGAATCCAATCCAAGCCCGTTTTCCTCATTTTTTGCACGTTTTCCTTGATTGTTACCCTTCTTCTAACCTTGGTACTGCATGAATATCATACTACTTTTGAACTTCAATTCAAGGCAAATGAAAAGTACAGGTTGTGTAGTGCTGTGATTTTTTTAAACAATTTTCAAAAAGTAACATTGTGACAAGCAGGGGCGGCTACTGAAGGGAGCATAGGCGCATGTGCATCCCTAGTCAAATCAAAATAATAATAATGTTTCAAAATGTCTCCACTCTCATTTGAAGTTAGCTAGTGACAGAAGACGGGAAATCTAAATCTACTCGCGAAACAGAGAAGGCTGCGGTAGGGAGGGGCTGATGGGGGAAACTTACCCAACCTGACCATTCAGAAGCACACATCGCTGCTCCCAAGTTGAACTGGTCCCGTTTGTCAATCCAAGAAAAGTCCAGGATTCGAGATGCTGGCCGCCCCATGTCATCACTACAGGGACTAACGAAAACTTTGAAAATCAAAAATCGTTCTGATTCGGTCCGTAAGTTCAACCCCTATAATGTGATAGATTTTATTCTTATATTCCCAATTATTTATCTAGATGATGACTAACCCTTCTCTTTCCCCATGAACCTCTCCTCTTCCTTTCCTTCCCTCCATGGCAAGATTTTCTTATTTCTTTCACCTCCACGATGGTTCTTGCTGGGCGGGTATACATTTCAGCTATTGCAATCATTCCTTGGGTTAACTCCTTTGATGGTTAAGTATTTCAGAATTTCTGTCTTCCATTTGAGAACATTTCTCGTGTCTGGTGTACCGTAAACCGGGGTGAAGGCGATATACTGGGGGGAAGGCGATCATTTTGATTTTGCCCACTAATTACTCTAGTGCTCCTAGCGGGTGATCACTGATGGCTCAATGGAATGTGCAGTCCATATTGTCTATCAACACGATGATGAAATTTTTAGCGCGTTTTTTAACCTTATTAGTGCCTTATCAACCAGTTTTGTGAATCTTGTTTTCGTGGCAAGATTATTCATAACCAAAAAACCTCTGTGGATGATGGTTTAGGAGTTCAACTTTTGCAATTGTTTTTAAATATTTTTGTTCTTTGAAGGTAAGAGAAGAGAAAACCGTTGCTAACATAATTTTTGGAGTAACTGTGTTGTCTATGCAGTACCGAATGAGTGTTTTTTCATTTTACAGGGGTGAAGGCGATCATGCCTCAAAAATACATTTAAAATTCCTAGATGATGTTCTAGTTAACTCAAAGCATGGTAATATATTCTATATTACCATAGAGTACTATTTCTATTCATAGCCTCAGGGCCAAGCCCATAGTTTACTGTATACCAATTTTTTTTTTTTTTTTTAACACTCCTGTTTTTCCTTCTCTTAACTTATTCTAGTTTGCTGAGCTTGATTATCTCTGAAAATGTTTTGCTAATAATACCACTTATGTTCAAAGTCTTCCTAGCTAATGGATGTATTCATAGCTTGCAATAACTCGAAAATACTGATAAAGTTGGCTAATAAGTGAAGCTCTAGTTTTAATCATTGAAGTTCCTGTATTATAAGGTGTTACCATGACAGGTAATGGTACCTACTTACCAATTTCTATTCCTACCCATGATCACTAGTTATTATCTTTACATGAAATGTTTTAAATGAAGTGATATTAAAGTTTAAATAAATTAAATCAGTTTTCAACCATTCTGAAACTAATGTCTCGTGACGTTGAGTCATAGGTATTCATTTATCTTCTTACTAAATAATCTGATGTAATCCTCCAAACCAATTTTCCTGCCCTTGGATGTTTCTTAAATATTTTTTTAAAAGTTTAATTCTGATCGCCTTCAACTTTCTAGAAAGGTGAAGGCGATTTGAAGTGTAAAAACATGATCGCCTTCACCCCTACCCATGGGGTGAAGCCAATCAGTGTTTAAATAAATAAAAAAAATGATAAATAACATGATCAATTTAATGTAATTATGTCATTGCAATTGTGAAATGTGAAGGAATATATATTATTTTTTGCAGAATTTTTGTATCCATTTAATAGGGAGAAATAATAGAAAAACTTGAAATTTTGATCACCTTCACCCCGGTTTACGGTACGTATTTAGTATAGAAGCATCTCTACCATCCCCGCGATAGCCCTTGTTGATCTCTGTGCACCCCTGAGTTTCAAGACAGGAGCCGCCACTGGTGACAAGTCATAAAAACTCAACTTCTGCACGGGGGGGTTGTTCCGCCTTTTGAAACCCGCGCTGAATGGGTTAATAGAATACAGAGTCAAGTATTTTAGTGTCCAAAATATTGCGGAAAAGGATTTTCTATCATTCCTTGGAAATAGGGCTAGTTGGAAAAGACAGGCTTTCCCTGCATATGATATGTGGTTGTACTGTAAGGT
This sequence comes from Adelphocoris suturalis, assembly GCA_030762985.1. Lineage (NCBI taxonomy): Eukaryota > Metazoa > Arthropoda > Insecta > Hemiptera > Miridae > Adelphocoris > Adelphocoris suturalis. The sequence continues at coordinate 127,225,394 of CM061041.1, forward strand.
TCTAATTGACGAATTCAACCGATTAGAAAACAGATAACTAATTTTATGTCAAAATGTTATCATGCATTTATTTAATCTTTTCTGCACATTATAAATAATTGCAAAATATGTCATATTATTATTAGGCATATATTATATTATAGTAGGTACCTATTTTTAGTAAACAAATTTTAGCACAAACGCATTAGCCATTTCAAACCTTGAAATGGTTATTTTGGATCAACTCCGGCTGACAGCCTCTGGCTAAGCTTATTATTACTAAAGAAAGTTTATTTATTTATTTTATTATTATTATTATTTTTTTTTTTTGATGTAATAGATCTGTTATAAAGTAATGCTTCCTTTCCTCTCTATACCTATAAAAATATCGGCCCTTCAGGGGCTGACACCGTTATATAATTTTAGATGGTGTCAATGAAAAATATTATATTTTTCTTATACACCTGTATGAGCTGCAAGAGTTCAGGATGCCAAAACGAGGCTGATTGTTTTGAGCAGATAGAAGAATTTGTAAGACCCCACTCCATGCAGTGCTACCACTCCGTTACTTTTCAAGATATTCCAAATAGCTAGAGGAGAAAGTCCCTATCCTTCAATAAACAAGTAGGTTTCAAGTCCTAACCGAAATACTAAAACTCCTTACTACCTATAAATTCCATAGGTCCCCTTTCCATTCCATTCCTTTATCCAACATCATAGTTCAGGCTGAAAAACATTTTGAGAACCCCCGCATCAAGCGAAAGCCTAATAGTGACAGGGCCAAGTCATAATATTCATAAATTAATTCTATAAATGGCATTTATCGTTGAAAATGTATGAATACATTTTCTTCAACCTTCACTTTTAATAAATATGTTTAAAAATAAATAAACTGAATTTTCAAATATGATTACCTGATCAATTTCCTGAACTTTTCTGATGACACGTTGTTTTTGGTTTATATTTAATAATAAATAACGGGTGTGATCAAGAAATATATTTACATCACTAGTACCTTGAAAAAATACCATTGGAAAAAAAAGGGGGGGGGGGGGTGTAAAAGAAATAAACTCAACGATAACAACCGTGAGGGGAATATATATTTATGTTTTATACATTATTTATAATATATAATATTTACTCCACATTTTCCTATTGCGTACATTGCATGATATTGATTTATTCCTTATCGTTTTAGTGCCGTCAGTGTACTAACTACAAGATACTCCAGATGGTTGTTTCACTTAAGCACCATCTCTAAAATACAAGATGAACCAGACGAAAATTTAGGTATAACTTACATAGATCACCTAATATGGGCCTTCTGTTCGAATATCACTCCAAATATTGTTTTAGGTTTTCTTCCATTATAAATGCATAAACTAGTAAGAGCTCAATAATTAAACAAATATTGGCTCAGCTGTGTGGAAGTGGTAACTTTCTTCATATAATTTCGGAAATTTAACTTGCTAAAGGAAAATAATACTAAAATTTACAACGAGTTCCACTACACGAATAAATAGTTCCTCCCTGTATATGTCAATTCGAGATCCAGGGATATCTTGAAGATTCATACCTACATGTGAACTTATGTTGGAGGCAGGGTGTTAAATGCAATTTCGAAAAACTATCACCTATGGTATAAAAAAAAAAAAACCAACAAGTACCTTTCTTTACTTTCAAAAATTTCCTTGTTGACAGGCTGCCTACAACGTAGAACATGCAATAAATATCAGAAAAAATAAAGTAAGAACGGTTTCAAACACTTGATTTCCAATTTACTGAAAGAGGACTAAATACCATCGATGACCGCAATAGTAAACAGAAAAAAGTCAAAGTCGAAATCTGACTAGAATAGTTTCTATTGCCACGCATAGGAAATTATCGCTAGTTGAAAGAGAACTCCGTTAGAAAAGATACATGGATCAGTAAGAGCAATTGGTATGTGTTGTGGAAGTGACTAATAGCCTGTCCTACGTGGGTTTGCCGCGCGTTCAAGAGGTGGACCAATGAAAATTGTAGACATTGTCACGTGACGCCGGCCACGGGTTGACGTAATGTTTCAGTTTGATTTTCAAATTTCGACTTAGTTTGATTTTTGCCGCCGCCGCCTCTCATTAAACTCGTGCATTTCACGTATTCGGATTCATCCCGAAATTTTTTTTTTTTAAAATAGTTTTTCTGCAATATGCTGTCTTTTATTTTTATCATGGGATTATTGAAAGCAGAAGTGCATAACTTCCAGTTATGTGGGATTGTCGCCACAAAGGGTGTACATATCATAGGGACGAAGTATGAAGTAGGAACGAACATGGCAAATAAGAACACCAACAATGCCTACTTGGGACGACTTCCCCAGGACTCGACCGACTACAATGGGAGCTTAGTGACGCCCTCCCTCTCCCCCTCTCCATATTTCACCCTCTTCCTATCCCTTTTTCGTGGCCCCACAGACATGTAGGTACTTGACTCCCTAACTTTGCCTATTCCAAATTATTTACCTTATCTACTTTACAAAAGTATGAATACAAGCATTATCATAGTGACGTTTGCTCTATCATATGTGAAATATGATGTTGATGGCAACAAAAAATATTTATTCATTTATTTACACTTGAAAAGCACGAGTACGGGTGTTGACTGATCTACGAGCCGTTTTTCCCCAAGGACACCATTTTTTCTCCCTCACGGCACCGACGCGGCAACGTTTGTTTTTCACAGCAGAGCCACGTAGGACAAGGCATAGTGGTTTACCAAGTCATTTAAAAATAAGCTCGACACAAAATCATTACGTTTCCTTTAGTACCATAAAATTGTCTTGGTGAGATTTTACAAATAATATTGTCTCGAGCTGATATAAGATAATACAACGTGTGAATCGAGCCAGTCAAGGAAACTGTAGGTGTACCAACAAAGGACCACCTACCTTCATTATTTTGACAGGGAGTTAAATGCTCATTGAACATCCCAAAGATGATAAGAGAAACCCAGTTCTTAGGATCAACAAGTGGGTTGAATCATTGCAGTAGTCTTATGGAATCAGTATATTCTAATTTGAAGCCGTGGGCCTGTGTGAGGTCAGCTAGCAGTGGGAGATACCCTGACAATTTAACGCACAATAATACAAATTTAATGAACAATTCCCAAAGCTCTTAGGAATCAAATTTAAAATGAAGAAAATAAATGAATTTTATACAAACTATAATACGTAAGTCTCGAGAAAATGAAAAGTACTAATCTCTACTTGATTAGCACGAGTTATTGCCGGTCTAAGGCCCCCTAGTGCTTTCCAGTCAATTCGCACACATCCAAAGCCTTTTTAGAAGGGCGAACAAGCGAATCCCACCCTAAAAATGACCAATTCGGTACTAAAGTCAGTTAAGTGTCTTATGACTCTCACAGGAATCAGAAATATAAACTGCTTACGTGAGTTATTCTGAAAAATGCACTGATTATTGCATTTCAACTACTTTAATTCAACATCAATTATCACTAATAGGTTATACAGTAAAATCTATTTTTTTTTATAAAAGCGCATCTATTCATCTACGTTTGCATCACGAGCGGTTCTCATATTTCACGTTAGATAAATATTTTTTGTTATTTTTTCTTTAAAAATGACACGCACATATACACTCACGAAGTTCAACGATTTCCTTTATTTGAGATATTCATAAATATAGTTTATTTGCTTCATGTAAAATAATCTGTGGTAACGAAGTTTGAAAGCTCAAGGGTTTTTTTTAATAACTTTAATAACAGACCTTGAAGCCTTAGGTGCATAATTTCGACGCTACAAGGCTATTAATGATAGTCCTGTGACTGGCAATGGAATGTATGACAATATTTAACAGAGACGATATTGAACGAAATGTATTTTATAATCTGTTCGATAAATAATACGGCAAAGCTAGACGGAATGTGCGGCGGACGGGTGCCAAGCAACAAGTCACAAAGCACAGATATTATTTTATGGTCTCCCAGAAACTAATATCAGGCTGTCATTGGTTAGTTGTATTCTTAAGGCCGTTTCACACTTGCATTTTTTCAGCTTTTTCTCACATTTTTAGTGCTCGAAGGTGAAGAAGACAAAGTGCTTTTTTCCAAGGTCAGCTTTTTCGACCATTGCGCATCCTGGCAGAGCATTTTTAAACTCACTTGGGAAAATTAGAGCGTGTTTTAATTTTTACCTCAACGCGAAAAATGCTAAAACTTAACCCTTGGGAAGGTAACAATTCAATGGAAAACCCCTGGGAGCCCTAACCTGACAGACTTGAGAAAACTGCATTCCGCCAGAATGCGCTGTTTTTGCACTTATTCCTCTTCAACATTCACAGCTGGCCTTCTTCACGTTCGAGAATTAAAAATGCGAGAAAAAGCTGAAAAAATGCAAGTGTGATACGGCCTTTAGATGTAGATTCGGCCATTGTTCACTACTCAAGAAAAAATTGCTTCAAAACTAGCTCCCTCGGATTTTTTTGAAAAATATTTAGTTTTAATTACAAAGCTTGGTGAGCAACTTAAGATCAACACCTAAGGGTGTCTTGTTTATTCAGCACCAAACTTTTGTAGAGCGCTCTCATAGCAAATAATATGTCTGACTGTTTTCTTGAAAATTGGTTATTCAGGATATCGCAACAATTTTCACAATCCCCCAACCAAGTAATCGTGTATTTACAATATCGATGCTCCCCACTTCTTAGAAAAAGCATATAAAATCAAATTATAAAGGGAAAAGAGTGATTGAATGGACACAGCCTCACCGCACATTTGTCTACATTTTTCAATGTTTCGGTATTTCATGAAGCAAAATCGACCAAAAGAAAAAAGATTCTCTGAAGACTACCTAGAAGACAAAACACTGTCACACTACTTCAAAAACTCGTATTATTGTCGTTTAATATGTTTTAAGCAAGGGCAGAAGAATTGCATCTTCTGACCACCAAAATATTCTCATTTTACACTTGAAGACGCAGCTTCATTATTTTCCTTACTCCAACTTCGAATTCCAAAAACTTTGACAAGGAATTTTGATCAATTAAAAGTAACTTCTGAAAATGGACAATGAGGTGTAGGTATCCTAAATCAAAACCACACCTTCCACTTTCAAAGTTATCCATCTCTCTTTTTCCCCAAGTACTTATTTAATACATTAAACTATTATCTCTACTAATATTTACTGATAGGTGCAGACGACATGATATATAGGATAAGACACGAAGACACAGGAATAGAAGATATTTTGGTAAACCAACTACCTACAATAGAAGAGTGCTCTGTTTTCTTCAAAAGAACAGCATCTTTATACTGAAACCACTAGCAAAAAAGTCATCCAACACAGTACAGCAGGCCAAAGTTGTCTGTTGATTCGGCCGCTGTTATAAAATGCATCATTATATTCACAACAATCGTATATATATATTTTGTACATCAAGCTAAAATATCATCTAATGGGGAATACAATATTTAACAATTTCAACGGATAATGCCACCAGTATGATTCATTCGGTATTTGGAGAGTATTATTTTTTATGTTTATTATTTTTTCTTCTCTCTTTCTGTTTAACAGATACGAATAAAAAAGGAAACATTATTTCTATACTGTGGTAGATATTTTAATGTTTTAAAAATTAATTCTTTAGGCCACGGGCGTGAATCTATTTGAGGTCTGTGAGATCAGAATCGAGGAGTTCGATAGATTTGTCGTCGGCGACCATCTCGTAGTCCTGCAACTCGGCTTCCAGCTCTCGTTCCCAATCCTCTTCTGGAGAAAATATCCCAAGCGTAAGAATTGAGGTTAAGGGTTTTGGATCCGTGATGTCAAGTGTTCAAGCAAAAAAGGTTCTTTCCAAAAATAAATAATTCAAAAAGCTTAAAGACGAGGAAAAAATAAAACTGAAGGTATAAACGGAAAAATAAACTACAAAAATTAACGAGTTTTAAATGTGAGCCAGGTTAATAAAGAGTTAATCATGCTCATAACAGTGCCTTAGTGCTAAGGGCCATGATAAAATTTACAGCTCTTAGAAAAAGGTTAGCTTACGTTAAGGAGGCGACATTGAAAAATAAAATAACCGTACAAATTAAAAAAATAATGTAACTGCTTAATAAAAACTAAATCAGTGGCATTTTTCGAAAGGGAGAGTTGTAAGAGGGTGAATAGGAGGAGGAAGAAGGGGGTTACAGTGAAGTTCTGGTGGTCCGCTGGGTCTCCAATCAAATCTTCAAGCTGCACACACAATGCAAAAAAAGAGAAATCCAATTTCAGAAATAAAAGAAAATAAAAACAAACCAAATTTCAACAAAATTTTTTACTTAGAAGAAGAGGCTCGTCTCGTGGTTGGGATAATTTTAGAGAGGAAGATTTGGTTTGAAAATCGCAAAGGTGAAAAACAAATTAATTACTTTTGGTGGTTTCTGGAATTTTGAAAATTAGTTGAAACTTACAAAATGACGTCTTTAGTGACTGAGGAAATTATTTTGGATCATATAGATACTGTAATCTGGGGTAAAGATAGACAAAAAATGAGGTTTTTCCATGGTATCACTCTTCTACAATCTAGTAACACGTTTCCCATTACAACACATATCTTCGTAAGGAAAAACAATTCGGGGGGAGGGAAGGGGCATGCCTCCTTCCGGGAGCGCACAGCTGCTTTGAAGAACAGCCGTGTTGCATGGATAACTGCATATAAAAAGGAGATTTTTCAACTAATATCTCAACGTAGAGTTTAACCGCATGGAAGAATAACCGCATATAAAATAGAAAATACTGGAGTCAAAGAACAGTCGCATATAAACTTTCAGAAGTAGCGGAAACGAAAATTCAGTAGTAAACCTCGACGGAGAATACCCGCGTATAAAACAAGAGAGGGTTAGCGGCGTCGAAGAACAACAGCGTCGAAAAGGTGAAGAAGGATGGATACTATACAGAGCTAGACGGAAGGATGCTTTGGGAAGGAAACCCGCAACACATCTACACTTTACACGAGATTGACAAATGGGATTGAGAGGGGGAGAGGGGGTTCGTTTCAAAGGTCCAAAAAATCAAAATACGTGACAAACATCGGTTTTTGCGTTATTTTTCACACTTTTCGACTATCATCGTCATATGTTTTAATTCATTTCACTTGACTTCCTCTTTTAGTTGATAAATTTGATACCCAGTTCTTCCCCCTTCACGTAAATATCCTTTAAGGTTCGCTGGAAGTACAAAAAATAGCGTAGAAAACTGGAAAAATTGAGGATAAATTACCCCAACGCTTGCGCCAGACGAAGAAAGAAGGTTTTATAGTATCCATTTCGATGCTGCTGTTTTTCGACGCCTTTACACACTTGGAGATTTCGTGGATAATATTTTTCGACGTGGTAAAGCGGCATAGAACGGCATCGAAGAGTAAAGGCGTCAAAAACTGAGGCAAATTTTCTCCGTGGTTGAGCGCTCTTGTTTTTCGACACGGATATAAAACCTATAAAATTTATATGACAATATCTTTCGACGCGGTTGTTCATCATCTTGACCATCATCTCATGAGTCAACCACCAACCACGATAACCACTACGTTAAGACCGTCGTTGTTTATTAGTCGAACAATCACAGAACTTCGCTACTCAGTAGGGAAAGCTATAAAGGGACGCCGCTAGAGCGCTCTGATGGTCGGCACATCAGCCTGCAGTGAGACAATCCTCAAGAAAAAAATAACGGAGTCGTTTCATTAGGATGTTTTTGGTCACCCTACCTATTCACCTGATCTTGCTCCAAGGGATTCACCTCATCCCTCATCTTAAAATGCATCTAGGGCACTGTCTTTGTTTGGCAATGTGTTTTTATCTTTTTTAAAAATTAAATTAAAATAAAAAAGCAATTGAAGAATAAATGAAACGAAACCGTACAAAAATATGCATAAAAAGAAAATATATAATTTTTCTTGTTTTTACTAGCTTCTCAATATTATAAAATCCCCCACGAATAAGAAAACTTCTGGGAAAAATATGGACTAGAAGAATAAAACTATGCCTCTGAGAGTTTCTAAATACCACATAACCCGCCAAAAATATCATAATTTTCAATGAAACGCTTTCAAAATTTAATCACATCCTCTCAAACAGTATATTTACCATAATATGGGAAGCTTGATCCATGGTTACTTCTTATCAGATGCGGTAACTAAGAAACACTAGTAAACCTCATCAAAATCAAAATAACCTCATCAAAATAACACGCCACACAGTATCGCCAAGAATAACAAGTCATTAAGTTTATCGAAAAAAGTCAAGTGTTCTCACATCCCCAGTTAAAAGTTGATTCAATCGTCTAGGAAGAGTAAAAAGAGGCTAATAGTCGGGAAATCAGTTTAGTTCGGGTTAAACCACTCAGTCACCTTTACTCCAGACAACAGTACCAACCTATAAATATAAAGGGTCTCCCGCATAAGGTGGACAGTATTTAAGGGCATGATTCTAGAGCTCATTTCTGATCGAAAGTTCCTCGTAGAGCTTTTTTTTAAACGCTTAGTTTTCAAGTAATTGAATTTTTGAGATTTTTTTCGTGTTTTAGACCTTATGTCACTAAAACAGCAATAACTACAATAATTAAAACAGTAAGTTTAAATTTTAGGATACCGTTGGGAAGAGCGTTAAATTTCCTATCTAGCTAATGCAAAATCAAATTTTCTATCTGGGTTCATTTGGTGACAAAACTGCCTGAACATGAAATTTTCATGAGAATGAGAAATTCCAATTTTTCAAAACGGCTGTGAGTGTCCCATTTCCATACTGTTTTTCCCGTACCTCATCTGCAAAAACTGGCCCAAGATCTCAGCTTTCTAGCGGTCTAATCAATTTTTATTTTACTTTACTAATTAGGATTAGGATGAAAGTATGTTTGTATGTTGAAAAACATGGTTTTTTCTATAAACGAGGGTTTTTTGTGAAAAATGACCCTCTAAAAAAATTCGAGTTCAGGGCCAGTTTCTACGATTTTTTCATGCTGAATCGAATGGTAACACTTGCAGATCTCCCCAACTCCGTTGTAACAGAGTTTAAACTTTAATTCTCGTATTTTGAGTTAATTTGTTACCTATGCTCAATTTGATGTGCTTTTAATGGTAAAATTAGTTAAAGCTGAGATCTTGGGCCAGTTTTGAAACTGGGAAGTGTGAGGAGGGGCCCCATCTTGTTGAAACCAAACATCCACTGGGTTAACAATTCGCCTTCTTCTGTGCAACTCGGGTCTCAAAAAGTTGGTCAGTATTTCAATGTACCGCTCAAAATTGACAAGTCACGGTGATTCCTTGTTCCTCAAAAAATCTTTTTTGTTTAGTATGTATGCTTCACGTAAGCACCAAGAAGAAAGGAATCGTTCATGTACCCACTATACATTGAATACTATAGAGACGAGATCAGATGAATTCCATAAATGAGGTTAAATTTAAGAAACCTAAATTTAATTTTAATCGTTATTAAAATATTGATATCATTAGATCAATGAATTTATTTGTACATCTTTGATAAGATAACGTTGACAGGAGAAGTTATCAAGATTCAGCACATTAAATTTCACAGAGGGGACTATAGTTCACAATATTGTAAATGTGGCAAGGCACCAGGGACTTCAATTTTGTCAAAAAAGCAGGGACTGTCATACTGTCTGTTGAGAAAGTTCCGGAGTAGTAGTCAATAGTAGAAGCCAAGAAATAAAAATGAAAGAATAGTGCATAATGATCATAAATTTGAATAAATTGTTATGGAATACGACGTGAACTCCCATACTTTCCGCAGTTATTTTATCAAAATACATGTTTTAGTAGATTTATCCATTTATCCATTAGAGGCATTCATGGTCCAGTAGTTTTGAAGTTGAACCGTCGAAACTTATTTCGATAGCTTCTAATGCCCATGCGCATCTTCTTTAAATAAATTGAAGTAAATGGAAGATTCAATTAATGTCAGGCTTCAGCCTTTGAAAGTCAAGTTTTGGTGTCGAATAATTGAAAACTAGCAACGATCCTACAGGCTGCTTAGCGAAACATCCTTATCAACCAGAGTGGGGCATTATTTCACTAATCAACTAGTTAGTTAACGAATCAATTAGTTAACTGTTCTACTGTTCTATTAGTTAACGGTTAGTAACGTTGCAACTAATAACTGTTAGCTATTAGCTACTGCCCATAACTAAATTTGATAACTTAATTTTTTTTTGTGCAACTTGCGTTGCAATTGATAACTATGAGTTAAATTTATTAATTATGACTTAATTCACCTGAATTAGTTTTTATTTAGTTGCAAGCTTTCAACTAATAGATTTCACAGACATTAGTTGAACTAATAAGTAATAGATAATTTGTGTTTAGTTATTAGTTACACGCAGGCGAAACTAATAACTAATTTAATTACACAAAATTTACTTACTGGCAGTACCTAGATATATCGTTTAACACGTTCAACGCGGGACGTGTCATATGACACAAGTCTGCTCTTCTCTCACACAGGCTGTGTCATATGACACAGAGCCGTACGATAGTGCCTCTTTCGAAAGCCACGTGTGTTGGATAGGAAAGGTTTAGAAGGCCGTTCGGCTGCTCGATTTACTCAGTAGGAACCTACCTACCCACCAGAGGTCGCTGTTTTCTGATACTGACCTTCAGTCAGTCAGGGCACTGATAAAAGTGATAAGGGTGGCTTCTCTGCGAATTCTGCTTTCCTGGTGAGTTCTTCTTTTTTATTTATGTAGTTTTCTTTTGAAAACTGATGTACTATGTTTACTTGATATTCAGATATACTGGTGCAACGGTAATTTGGGGTTTGAGCGTTCAAATCACTGTTTTGAGATTCCATCATGTAGGCCCTGTTCCGACCTTGTTCCTTTCCATGCAATTTCCAGTTTTCCATTTCTTTTTCAGTGTAGACTGCAGGTTTACGAGTTCATTCGTAATTTTTCAATAAAGCTTCTGAAAAATCTTTGTCGTGTTTTTTTCCATTTTGCTACATTTACGGATTTTCGGTTCTGGGGGAAAAATATTTATTGGGAGAGGTCCCAGACCTGAATTGCATCACAGTGGGTAAAAAACATACCTACTTCACACATCTACATCCATCACATACATCTAGCAGATGTAACAATCATTTTGAGGCTTCAAAATTTCTTTAAATCCTCAAGAATATCACGAGAAAAAATATTAATTATTATAGGTATTGCGGGTTAGCATACCTCACACCCCATCCTCCACACGGATGGTGTCATATGACACAACCCTGAAAACCCCACATTATTTTGAGATGAAACACCTGTGTGTGGCGTGTTCACCCATTTCAGACTCGCATTGAAAGTGTTAATAAAGGTTCGTTGGACAGACCATTCTGAAGCGTTCGGAATCGTTCTACCTAGGCCACGCCCCTTTTTGACTGTTAAGACACTCACAGAACGCGTTCTAAACGTGTGGTTCACTGTTCAGACAGGCAATCCCGAACCGCTCCGAACCCGTTCTACTGGTTCTGGATTTACTTCAGACCCGTTGGTTCTGGACATGTGAAGAGAATGTTTTCAGCATAAGCCCAGCCATATTTGAATTTATCTTTGATTTCTCGCACATTGTTTATCCCATTTTTGGCTTTTTATCGATTTTTTTTTTTGTTCTCATTATTAATTACATTGTTTCAAAATTTATTTCCGTTTTTAATCATTCTGGTACTATGAATGATTGGTTTAATGAGGTCTCTCATCGTTCTGAATCATCGAAGCACGTTTGGAGTGCCACACGTTCCGAACGGGGTTTGGAATGGTTCTCATCCCATTCTGTTCAGAACGCCATTCTGAGAACCGAGTTCAGAATGGTCTGTTCGAACAAACCTAACCAAAAATGATAGTGTAATACATAATTTGCAGATTCTCTAGTTTCATTTACAATTAATAACTCACAAATCTTAATTTAAAAAAAGTAATTTATAATTTATGACCTGATTAGGGGGTAAACCTGCACTGATTTGGCTTTCACCGATTCCCTCAAGGGAGCTACTTAGCATTTTCATGAATTCAATTTTCGACGATCCTATTTTCAAAACGGACCATGAATACCCCTATTATTGCTAAACATATTATCATTAAAAGCTTTATTATTATGAAGCGACCATAAAATCTACAGCCATGCCCAACACCATGCTAATGTGCCACAGATGTTAGGCTGCTACAGGTGCGAGTCAGTGACTCATGCAGAAAGGCTTACCTGTTGTCAAGTTGTCGGCTCCCAGACCCAGTTTTTTAATACTTTCTTTGACTTCTTCTAGATCTGCTGGGTCGTTTGACTCATACGCGTCGCTAATGAACTCGCCAGTGGGGTCATGCAGTTTCGTCTTTTCGCCTTCTGCTTGCGTGGGAGCGCTCCACGAGTCTACTTTCAAACACAAGGCTCAACTCACAAACAAAAACTACTATTTCTACTTAGGATTCAGAAACAAAATAATAGAAAATTTGGTCGTACCTCCTTGCTTCAGGTATACTTTAGGATTATATTATGACTACAGTCAAACCTCGATAAGTCGTGCATGCAGGATCCGATCAAACTGGACTGACATAATATGGAAATTACATGATCTTGCGGGGAATATCCGAATGGCTAGTTGAACTTGGAACAGCGAAGCGTTGCTATCCCAACTAAAATCAATTAAAGCTTCAAATAGATGGCTTCAATTAAAAGGGTCCAATCAATTCAAATTCTCCAGATTTGAATGAAATGCAGATCACGTCCATTGCAATGTTAGAGCAATCGCACACAAAGGCCTGTCTGAATACTTTTTTTTTCCCCACATTCCCAACACTAACTACAACTCATGAAAATAATGCAAATCATCCTGAAACAATTTCTATTTTCGCAATTATGACCTGGACCTAAATTTATGAATTGAAATGCAGACTATCTAACTCTCACAGTTTGATGTACTTACAATAGATCACTCTTATCCAAAGATTTTCCCCACAGCAAGGTAACTTAATTTAGCTGGTCAGATCAGAACCCAAAGGGCTCCATTTTAGCTTTGTATTTGTAACTCAAACTACAAAAATTCGCTAAATTAGTAAGCCTCAGTGTGCATGATTGGATCGACAAAGGGTGATTTTTACCATGTGATTGTAAAATTCAGTAGTTTCAAATACTCCTCATTCAAAATGTCAACATCTGGGGTAACTATGAAAACAAGGCCTTAGAACTCAAAAATCTGATCAATAAAAATAAAAAATGAAAAAAACAGTGATGTTCACGAACTTCTATACACAATCCTTCTTGAGCAGGACCACGAATGTAACCATTGAAGTGAACATGGCGGCCTGTTTTTCAAGAATTTGCAGGCCAATGAGGTAGGGAAATGTATTGTTGTGGCCAGGCTTATGAATTCGAAGTTGTGTGGATTCTCGAAATTAATGCTCATAAACGGGTGTGCTGCTCAAGGTCGGCCTAGCCCGCCGCATTCCACGGCGAGGGGTTCTCACCCCACCTCACACTTCTGTTCAGCTCGCATATATAAATATATATAAACATATCAGCTAGCATATATAAACCTGGAGCAGCTAGCCAAGGTACCATTCTATCGAACCAAAGTTGCCTTTTCACTTCCCTCTTCCAAGCAATCAGACGCTCTCACCACCAGGTCAAAGTCCACCAGAACCTCCATTCTTTACTACCAACGGTTTCAATACTAGGGAGTAAAACTCCATTCTACCATTGGTCTCAGAAACGGCCTGATACTATATTTTCTATCCCCCTATGTCCAAAAACTGGTGTTTCATTGGTCTGGAAAATCAACTCATTTTCAAGAGTTTATTAATTCAAAGCTAGATTCACTTAGCTCGAGTACATTCAATCCGCAACACATTAAAATGAACATTCTAGTTCGAATAACTAAGCTTTTCAATGGATTTTGTGAACAGCTTAACCATCAGTACAGAGCAATACATTCAAAACTTCTGTTTGCCAACGTACACTGGTAAAAATGCGGAATCGGTTGAATGAAGAATTCTACTGAGGGAAAACTTATCGAGATTAGACTATACGTGATAGAGTTTATAGTTTATACTGTTTGACATAAAGAGCTAGCAAGAAATTTCCTCACCAGCTAAACCCACCAACATAAATTCATTGGTCAGGTTTCCTCTGTCCCTGATTGAATACAGGTGGGCTTGAATCATCATTAATAAAACAAATATTTGAATGAGGGCGGAGTGTTCGACCAAGAAACATAAAACACGAAAAAATAAAATAAAAAGGGAATGGTGACACGGATATTTGTTACACATCATTCATCCAGGTGGTTGTGTACATAAATGTTTGTAGGTACTTTGAAATCTAGCAATCCTATAGGTAGACCAGGGATGGTTTGCGTTCCAAGGGCGCGCCCTATGCGGTAGAAAGTTCAACTACTTGTTGAAGCTAATTTTGGATGACATCCCTGTTAGGTAAAATTACAACGAAGAGAAATTTCATGTTTATGGGTTGGCTGCACTACTTTCGGTGAATTCGGCAACTATTTTGATTTTTCGTAAAATTTAGTGACAACTGTTTTCTGCTTCCCATGAGTTATTCCCCTTCATATAATAATTTTTACGTGTTATTTCTTACATTTCGCTCGTTATATTTATCAAATTTAATTTCATCTGTTCATAATAAACATCACTCCTAAAACAGGACGTTCTTCGTCCTTTCACTTTGCAAAACACTGAGTACACGGAGTATAAAATTCTTATTCAGTTGTTGACAACAATCGGGAAATATATTTTAGAATGGAACATGCTTTAGCCTTGAGCTAACTGCCCAAAAACGTTAAGCGAGATTGGTGACGCGGGAGTGTCACGAAATCTTCTTGTGATTTTCACATACAACCAAGCCGTTGCTGGGAAAATGAAACTTCATATTTTTCATCGGACAAAATCGTTCTCCATTCGTTGGAAAGCTCTCGATTTATCACACATTTCTTTCGTACTTGTTCTTCTATTTATGTAGTAGTTTTATACTTATCTATGTTAAAAATGGATATAGTAGACAGACAATGCCGCTTGTTTTGTTGTCATTTGGTTGAGAAGTTAGTTTTTTTAATAGTAATTGTAGATACGCACCATAACAGAAAATTACCTACCTATGTACTTCCTTCTAATTTCGATTAGTAAAATAGTTATGTCGTAGTTTTGGCGGGAAGAAAGCATGTTCCATGTTTTAGCATTTTAGCTGAAGGCGAATTCGATAGGGAGACTCTTTGGGACATTCGATTGAAATGATGGGCTCTTTCGGCTGAGTGAGCTAAATTCTCTCCTGTGCACCCTAGGAAGTTGAAATTCGAGGAAGACTCTCTGGGACATCAAGAGACGAATGAAGTCACCAATCTTGTCCTGAAGAAAACGTTACCATGTTTGACATGGTTTCTTTGTTTTTATGGCCTAACAGTCAGCAAAAAATGTCGGCATAAAATCGACAGCGAAAAGGAACGTGAAATCGACATGGCGTGTGGATCGCCTACTCCAGTGCAAAAAGACATATTCATGTCACAATGTATCAGCGTGAAGCGTTGATACTACGCTTTTTCTTCCAAAAATATCTTTTTTTTCTTCCGCCTCAAATGATAAGGAGATGAGTAGTTTAATTTACTCCAGCAGAATTCGCCCTCGGAACCGTCTACAACCTGTAGTTATATTGGGTCCAACGTAAGTTTGAATGTATTTGAGGCATTGCTAGGTACCATTCTAAGAATATTATTCAATTTGGAGTGTTATAACTAGGTGTAGAATCTGGTGGATAAAATTACGGTTTCGTTTGTTCTCAACAACA
This sequence comes from Adelphocoris suturalis, assembly GCA_030762985.1. NCBI lineage: Eukaryota > Metazoa > Arthropoda > Insecta > Hemiptera > Miridae > Adelphocoris > Adelphocoris suturalis. The sequence continues at coordinate 127,241,179 of CM061041.1, forward strand.
TTCATACTTTAAATGAGAATTTTATCAGCCTATAGCACATTTTGAATAGAATGAGAGATCATCAAGAAATGCAGGCGCCAAAGGGATATTTACAGGGAGAAAAAGGTAAATAGCAAGCATTCATAAGAGCATTGCAAATTATTCATTCACCACTTCGTGGAAACGATATTCAAAGAAAATCACAGCTGTATAATAAAAAACAATATGTGTGGAAAATGTGCAGTTTCCAGGGTAACATGGTTTCATAATAAAGCTATACAGTAAAAAACATGCAAACAAGCTGTAAATACAAAAACAATAATTGATTTTGAACGGTAATCAATTGCACTTGAATGACTTAAGCATGAATGATGAATTGAAAATCATAAAACAACCTAATATAGAAAATAAAAAACGAGGTAGTTCTCTCAGACGTATTTTCAGATAGACTCGTATTGAATAAAGTGAGTGCTAAAAAAAGCTTGAAAATGTTGTCCAACCGAGATTTGTTCGAACAAAGATTTGGGTAATTACTCATTTCAGTGATGAAAGAAGTTTAACTACAAAATATCAATAGCACTACTTACACAATTATAGCGTCACCAACAAGAGCAAAGCTACCTTTTTCATTATGATTCGGCAAACTATCAAGAAACATCAGAAGGTTGCACCTACCTACGCATACCCTCAAAATCTTACAGCTTATGGTGAATGTGTTTTTACCTGGAGCTTGTCCATCCACACTGTTGGTGCGGTCTACTGAACCACCTTCGCTTTCTTGAACCATAGAGCTGACTTCGTTCGCTTGGCAGATCAGATTCACGCGGTACAAGTAGTTTCGCCAGAAGTTTTCTTCACTGATCCTGCACAACCAAATTGACTAATATAATATCCCGTGAACAGGATAGGTAAGAGTATGTATTCTATGCAATCTCTTCAGTGATTGAATAATGGAAAATCGTATGAAGGGTGATTAATAAAACAGAACGGTGGGGTTTCATACTGCTACACATTTGGGTATATTGGACCTAGAGCTCTCAGATGGAGCTTTAATGGAAGGGCGAGTTGTTAAGCTCTAATTGGCCAACGCTAGATGTCTCTGTTTGTAATCAATATGCCCCACTTTTTATTCAGTTAGTCAGAATGGTGAGTGCACAACAGAAGACATATCATTGCGCGATTGAGTTCGCGAAAGGATTGAATTTATCAACAACCTTTTGGAAACTTCTGGACAAGAGAGTTTCCCTGAACGTGTTATCTTTAGTGATGATGCTTCTTTTCACATTTTGTACAAAAGTAAACAGATTCATAGTCCGAATCTGAGGCTTGGAAATCCATATGAAACTCTTCAACATCATCAATGGGACTCATCAAAAGTCAACTCTTCTGTACAGTAGATGCAGGTGTTGTTTATGGGCCTTATTTCCAAAGGTATCTTTATAACTGGCAAATTTTTCTAACCATGCTTTAAAACTGGCTCTTTCCATCTGAGCATAGTGACAACTTCATCTTTCAACAAGATGGAGCGCTAACTCATTGGAATTTATTTATTTATTTATTTATTTTACAAACGGGCGAGCCCAATTACAATGTAAAAAAGAATAAGTATTTAATCGGAAGCAATAATACAAAATAAGAAGAGAACAAAAAAAGAAAGTATATCATCTTAAGTTGGCAGGAAGGTAAATTGGCAGGTCACTTTTGCAGGAAAGTAAATTAGAAAAGGGAAGCAAAAACTGAACACAAAATTTGGGGGGAAGCTAAATAAGGGGTGAGAGAATACAGGCTTTGAATTCATAAAACGGGCTAGAAAAAATATCGAGGTCTTGAAAAATGCTTACAATGTGATTAACGGATCGTGGTATTCTGTACAAAGGACGCACGTATCTTGTGGATTTGCCAAGCCAACGGACATTGTGACTGTTCAAGTTTCCACTAATGTTCAGGATAACACCACTAAGGATAACGAATTCAGGAAAATCTTCTTATCCAAAAGCTTCCAAGATTATATTGGAAAATTCTAGCCAATGGCAAAATCAATCACACAGTAAATACTTTTTAAGGAGGTTATAAGTGGTTTCTAATTAAGAAGAACAGGTAGATGGCGATGGCTGTGGAAAAATGGTTCAGTTAATCTGAAGAGCGCTCACTCAAGATTAGAGTGGGCAACAATGAGATTGTAGGGCCAGCAAAAGCGAGGGCTTTCATCCAATTCAACAGTCACTATATCACAGGATTTATTGCATTTATAAGGAGCTGTGGTCCTTTAGAGGCCCACATGTCCGAACCTGGCAAGAGCCCCAACCCCTCATATCCATTAGAAGCCCACACGAAAAATTCATTTTCAAAAATTCAGGCAAATCAACTTTAAAAAATTATTCCAGAGAACAGAAAACACTAATGCCAATATTTGGTCAAATATTTCATTTTAGTCATATTGTTGCCTCAGGTTAGGCTGTAGATTCAGAAAAAGCAGACACAGTTCTCACATCAATTTATTCTAGCGTACTAAAGATTGAAACATCTAATTTCAATAGATAACCCACAACCGACTGTGTGGTTTTTTGTGGACCTTCTAAGGATATGAGGGGTCGGTGCTCTGGCCAGGTTTGGACATGTGGGCCTCTAAATGATGAGTAACAGAGCTGTTACAAGTCGATAACTAATTTACTATAATAAATGATGAGGGAAAAACCTATGAGTTATCACTATGATCAGCTACAAAAAATTTTCTACAATACACAAAATAGCTTAATATTTTCATGTATAACCCTCATGCTCACTCATCAATAGATCGATCTCTTTCAAATAGGTACCTAAAAATCTCAATTTGAGCAGCATGGAAAAATATTGATAGGAAGTTACAATGTGGAATTGAGTATCTGCATAAAATTAACAATAACAGTAACGCAAATTTCTATTATACTCGATTATTATCGTACCTAGCTTTAGATGATTAAGAAATATTTGTATTTAAATTTGTAATCAAGCTGCCTTGTCAATCTACTATTGTAGTTACGGAACTTATTGGGTGAACCAGACCAATACATTGAAATATATGTATGTAGGTGAATTTAATAAATGAAGTTGTTAGACAATGCGTTGTTGATAGGCAGTCACAATAGTGCTTGATGAACCATCCTTCCCATGAACCTATGATGTCATCACCATCTTACTCGTAGCTCAAATAAATAATCGTAGGTAGCCGCTTGATGTACTACCTACCAGCTCTCCAAAGATCCAAAGCATAAATTATAAACTATTTTGTTCCAACTCCGGCAAAACATTTGTCGCCTTCTAAAACCGTCTTTGTAACTGCCATAAATTGGTTCAGGGTGTGGTTATATCCCATAATTACAACTTACACTTTAGGAACTAGTTCAAATCTCATTTTTTCGAGGTTGGGATCTTCAGCTAATATTGCTTGGCAAACTGGGAACTGTGTGTCGTAGTCAAACGTGAATTCAACGCCTTCTGGAGGAGCACGAACGAAGTTTCTTCGGTCCTGAAAAATGCGAAACAAGAGCATCAAAATGATTGCTATTTCAAGAGGTAATGAAACTGTACATAATTCAATATGGTATCACGAAGAATAACCTATCAACATAAATAACAAAACGTCCTATTATTACAGTTGATTCAATGGTATAGATCTACGTATTATCCATTTGATGCGGATAACTTTCATATGTTGGAATTTCACACTTTTGACATCAGATTCGGATTCAGCGCACTTGAAAACCACCTAGTAGCAATTTTCAGCTCAAAATACAGTTTAGTTAGTCCAATAAATGGGTAGGAAGATCACAAGTGACGTATTAGGGCAAGGGAGCAGATGGGTTCCCCAAGGCGAGTGAGGACCGTGACGTAATCGGACAAATGAATTCCAAGAGCCATTTTACTGGTCCAATACCCTTCATACAGCACATTTTCGGAAAGCCCTAGCTCAAATGTTGCAATTGAGAAAATAAAAATAAAAGTGAAAATTCCTCAAAGGACGAAATGTCGAATAACATCAAACCTTTCCTTGTTCGCGTCGTTTTCTTCATCTAAATTTCTCTAATCAAATAATCCAGCGAGCGGTAACAACAATGACAAAGGAATTGGTCTGATAGTCTTATTATAGGAATAAAAACCAATACTTAATAATAATAAAATTTTAAAAAACTGGGCGAGGGATCAAGGAATGTTTCCAAATATACTTCCTTATCCAAAGTCATAAAAATTGTACATGTTGCTTATCAATTTCATCAATTTTTCTCTAACCTTTTTTAATGCCCTACGCCCCAAGTTTTAGAGGAACTCACCTTTTTCTTCCAATTCTACAAGTATCTTATGAGATATTTTAGAATATTTAGCGTTCCTAAGAGTGCAGTAGCACTCAAGGTATTGAATATCATTTTACAAGAGTAAATCAAGTGAATTTGATCGGAATCGTTGGAGTCGTAGTGAAAATCGTTGTGATCATAGTCTATACAACCCACAAAAAAACAATAGTTTCGTGGCTGATTTTCTTGGTCGTAATCTGTATTGGAACGAACAAACCCTTCCACATTATTTTTTCACAGGATGGTGGGGGGGGGGGGGGGGGGACAAGATCCCTGGACTTTAACGCCTGACAACATGTTCAGTCTCGGCGAATGACCATTTATCAAATTTTCATTCTTCATACGAAGAAAACAACGAAGACAGTTTTAATGAATGAGAGAGACTCCCCTTCACATAGAAAAAATACTTTTTATCGAACCTTTGAGGTTACAACATGTTAAACTCAGGACCCCAAATTCTCGAAAAGGATGAATTTTCATGTGAAGATCTAAATTCATCATCACCGAATATCACCTGTATTTTAGCAAACTTTATAATGACTATTTATGGCTGAGAAATTAGAAACGTAAATAAGTAATAGTACGTAAGTAATAGTAATAAGTGAAGTAAGCAATAAGCAGTACAAAAAGAGATACATTAAAATCAATTGAAAGTAGCGTAAATATTATATTTCATTACTTCTCTATCATTCCTCAATATTTTATTTTTGATGAAATGATGAAAGACCCAATAGACGTTCCCATTTTAAAAGAAATTAGAAAGACGTAACCAGACCATCGAAAACCTACAATCAGGCTGATAACGGCGGAGCTGTCTAATAATTTTTCACATCTTGTGCAGGAGAGGCTCTCTACAGATAAAATTGCAACCAAAACGTAATATGTATAATCAATCAGAACATAACATGACCTTACCTATCGTTCATGCTCACTAGACACTCCAAGAACTATTGATTTCAAAATCTTTGGACAGATATGAGGCTATATACTTCTAGACAGTCAATTCCCTGGGACTAAGGGCTTTCTCGCTTAATGAATAACTGGGGGGCCACCAACTGCAGGCTTCGCCTGCCAACCCGCGCCATTGTGGCCTGACGGGCACCTTGGAAGTAGGAGGCGGGCGGGGAAGATCGCGAAAATCCCTCTCTTCAATCGAAGGGACCTTTCGTTTTTTGAGAAAAAAAAAAGAAGTTTTTTGACACACTTTCGCAATTTAAACAAATATTGTTTGAAATTTTGGAAAACTAAGATTTTTTTGTTGGTCAGGAGATCCAGGGCTGAACTTGAGTACCAATATGTTAGGGTTCTGTTGAGCCGAAATGGGCGATCTTTTCGAGCCTCATCATCGTTCTCGCTGTGCAGTTTTATAGTACCATACAATTATTGGGCCGTAACAGGATAGGTTTTCAGGTTTTTCGCGCATAAATCCTTTAAAGCTCAACCAAATGAAAGGTCTTTGGTTTTGTGAATCGAGAGCTTTCGAAGGAGTGGAGAACGATTTTTGTCTGGTGAAAACTAAAGAGGTTGGTTGGAAGGCTTGGTTGTACGTGAAAATCAAAGGACAAAATTTCGTGACACATCCGCGTAACGTTTTTCGCTAGTTAGTCCAAGTTTCGTGACACTTCCACGTAACGTTTTCGGGCAGTTTGCTCGAAGCTAAAGCATGTTCCATGCTTAAAAAAACGGCCGTACTAACTGCCATTAAATTTCGTAATTTTTTTTTAATACATAAGATTTTATTGCCAGGCATCGAAATTCAAGATTTATGAAGAGGATTCCTGTTTATACTTTTCTGCGCTCCATCAAGACCGAAGGAAGGCTACATTCAATACATATCGTGAAGAGACTTCCCATGGCATTAATTTCTTTATACTAAATTTCCCCTCACTAATTCGCACGTGTTGGCACATATTAATTTGCAGCAGATATTATATATTTCTTTATGCAAATAAATGTATTAATTGATTGACTTATAACTAATAAATCTTAAATTAGATGAAAGTGCTGTACACTTCGGGGATGAAAGTTGTGTTTGAATACTTACGGTGGACAGGGAAAGACACTCTTCCTTCAAAGCATCCTGATTGGGACACCCGACCCAAGGTGCGACAGGAGCACCGCCTCCTTTAGCAAGCTTGTCCTTTATGAACGCTTCCTGTTCCTTATTGAATTCACCCAAAATACTCTGAAAATGAAAGACGGAAAATTATGAAAATTGCTGAGCCAAATCAAGAAGCTTTAAAGACATAGGACGATATTATGATATTATAAGAATTATATTAAACAGTACACAGCTCGATCATCCGTAAGACTCAGACATATGCAAGGGATTGAATGACAAGATGATACTGTTTATTCGACACAAGCCGGCGAGATTGGACGTGAGCCATGTTGTGGAACGTGCGGATCCACAGGCACCCCTGCAATCATTAATCAAGTTCCATTAGCGCTGTTCCATCCAATCAGAGCTTTCAACGGTATTCTGCGACGGCTAATAGCTTGCCGAGCTGATCCAATTCGTTGAACAAAACTGACGAGCCTGTGCCTTTAGTAAGTTGATAAAATAACAGAATCAAACCATTCTACAATGGGTAGGGAAGAGTGTAGAACTAACGGAAAAGTATACACATCTGGGGCCTATTTCATAGAACAACAAGTTACAAGTTAACAAGTACAGGCACTTGTAATGCAAGGTAAATTTGAACAAGTGTAGCAAAAAAGAAAAATGGCGTGTGGGAACAAACGAAATGAACAACGTCAAGCATCATTGAAGTTTTTTCAGCGAATCATAATATCAAAACGTGTTAAGTACACGATAAGATGTTTATCGTATGTGACAAGATTTAATGATTGGAAGACAGACAAATTATAAACTGAAAAGTGGAGAAAGTGTGTATTTGATTTTAACCTATTCTGATGGCTGGCATAATCGGATTTTTCTCCTTCATTCAGCAGAAATGATTAATCAGTTCATCAAGTCTTAATGCTGCTAGGTTAGGAATATCATCTGTAACTTCAAGATGATCTTCACACTTCACTTTGTTTTTCAATGATGAGGAGTAAATCACTCGTTAAACTCAAAAATACCGACGAAATGAGCGTTTATTCGTGGCCGAAAAAATCTTTGGCGTCTTCTACGCTGAATGCATCTTGTCTGCATTCTTCAGCAGAAGATGATTCCCACATATTAAACACGGAAAATTGTCAACTCACAATGCTGGAAAACAACAAGTTTACAGGTGAATGGACGTAGGGTAAGAACCGGCTATTTTTTACAACTGTAAAACAGTGACTTGCTCAAAATGATGGGGAAACACTTGTAACCTGTCCGAATTCGCCTGTACACTTGTTAATTTTCACAGTGCATTACAAGTCTATACTTGTACCTTTATGAAACGCTTGCACACTCAATTTTAACAAATTTTACATCAAATCGGCTTGTAACTTGTCACTTGTTGCTGTATGAAATAGGCCTCTGGGCAAATCATTGAACACCCGTAATCTCAATACCTCAAAGCCGTCAGATCGCCAATTTAAGAAAACTTTTTCAGGGTTCAACATGGATTAACCACTTTTCAATTTTTGTTCATTTATTTCTTCCAATAGTTTTGAGGCTCAATGAGCGTTACCCATGGGTGTGCAAAAGGTATTTTAACTATTTTTAAATGGATGAAGATTCCATCCTAAGAAGTTGGGTATCAACCGCACTCTCCTACGATGAGTAGTTTTCTTTCTACGGTTTTTCAAAGTTTCGCAGACTGGTGACGTCAAAGCACCCCTCCCGCCTGGGCGGGACCCTCCTGCCAACAAGTGTGACGTCACCAGTGCATATTTTGAAAAATCATAGAAAGAAAACTACTCAGCGTGGGAGAGTGCGGATGGTACCAAATTTCTTAGAATGGAATCTAATTTCACATAAAAATATAAAATGAATTCGTGGGTAACGCTCATTATGATAAGCAATTATAAAAAAACAAATACGTCGTGCATGGAAAATATGTTTTTTGAGACCGAAAGTTCAGAAATGAAGAAGACGAAAGTAAATTTTTAAAAAAGTTGTCTATTTTCACGAAATTAAGAGTTGCAATGTTGGATCTATTTCGACGGTCGAGTTTTCAGATAGACACTAACTTTTCAACAACAACTGAACATACATTACGGCACAGCTTATACAGTCAAAAATTAAAGGGAGCTGCATCCCATTGGTCACGAAAGAGAAGGGTAGGAAGATACAACCAATCAAGTACATACAGTGAACGGGGGATTGTAGCTAGTAATATAAAGTGAAGGAGGCTCAAACTAGTTTTAATACTGTGAAAGGTTAATTCCTTGTGTAACAGAAAACGATCTATCAATAGTGAAATATATTGAAGGATATCCTCATTTAAAGATTTACTAGACCTTTTCGATCATTTCTAATTTATTTGGACACCTAATATAGGTTTCCCTTTGGACCAACCAGAAAGAATTCAAGAACAAAGGAATGCAAGATTCAAAAACTTCTTTTGCTCCTTGACCAAGATACGCTCCTCATCAAATGCAAAGGAAACTCGTATTTATTCAGTTATGTACCTCAGAAAAAGGTTTAAATACATTTCGATTTAAGAATCTGTGTATTATATAAATTTATTTGCGCAAGACTACATAAAAGTTCATGAACTGGCTATGGCTTACACTGTTTCCATACACACTTCACTCTTGAGCTAAGAAAACTGCTTTTCAAACCATCATTCTGGGTGGGATTTAAGGGACATTTATGTAAAAGTAAGTCCAACGGCAGTAGACCTTGTCCTTCAATTCCAAGGGTAACGTTCCTTTGATTATTAAGAAACTTGATCCAAAGTAAAAGGATGGGACCGCAAACTTTCGAAGGCTTTTTCGCACTGTGGAAGTTGAAACTCCAGGTCTGATTCGGCGGGCAGAGAGAAAACGAAATGGGTCTGGAAGTGAGGCTATAAAAACAGAAAACTATCAAGGGCCGAAAAAGGATCCCGAGCGACTTGAGAGTCAGAAGGAGCAAGTGGTAGCTGAGACGGAATGGCTAAGTGATTTCAAGTGTCAGCAGAAGGAAGGAATGGAGAGGGTTCCTTTGTCTTCAGAGCAGAGGTCAAACTGCCATTACGGAGTGGCAACTATTAAGTGAAACCCAAGACGAGAATTGTTCGTTAATGTTAATGAATTCTAGAGCAGGCCTCAAATTGAGGTAACCTTGTACGGAGATAGTTCCCTGAAGGCCGATGAACCCATCTTTCAAATATCTAGTGAGATAGACATTTCCGAACAAATTTGGTTAGGTACTGGGTGCCTTGAAAGGCATTTCTGTGCACACTTTTTCCAAAACAGTCCCTCAAATTCAAATCAAAGTCAAATTCATAGGTACCTACCGTTAGAACAGCTTAGTTTTATTCACACCACAAACTCGTACAGTAACGCAATCATCTCATGGTGACGAGATGCAGTTTGAAAGTCATTATCAAATTCCCTATCCCCCTATAGGATCCCTATCAAATGTTTTTATTTCCGGAGAGGTTTAAACAACGTTTTTCCGTTGCCCTCGAGACACACAGTGGTATCACAAAATGGTCCCGCGATTTGGTATTGCAAAAAAGTCTCATTTTTAGTAGAAAGTCCTGGTAAAACTGTGTTCCAGTCATTATTCAGTCTTTGGGCGGCCTAGTTAAGGTACTGTCACATGAAACCAGAATGGATGGTGACCCGATACCCCGAGAACTATTTCATTTCAAAGGGTATTGAGTGAACCAGCAGGGCAATCAAACTTCCATTTTCACTAGCCTAATTACGAGAGGACTGAAAATCATTCGCCTTGACGGGCTCTTTAGCAGGGAACAATACGTTGGGAGAATAGGGGTCGACCTCAGTTACGGCCCTTCTGGTAGGAATCTACCTCATTATTTGGAACACGATCGTTTGGAAGCTAACTTGGTCATTCCTGCTCGATTTTGCCAAAGTTAGCAGTTAAGTAATGAAAATTCCAAGGATTTAGGTATAACTTCTATTACGACTCCAAACGCAACCCTGCGGAGCACCCAGCCCAGGCTGGAGAAAACCTAAAATTTGTTGACTGAATCAAATGAGAAAATTTGTTATTTTTGCGTGCTTCAGCCCTACAATTTAAGCTTTTAGTTGAAGAACGAAGTGAGTCTCTACGACGCCATCGCTGTCGTCACTGACGTCAGTCATTGTAAAATCATCAAAAATCGAGTTTGGTCGCGAAAATTTGTACATTACCTCAAACTTCGTAAAGGCACTTGGTCAGCAATCCACTAGTGAAACGTTAGAGTGGGGATTCATTAGGTACCAACTGGACCCCATACGTGATTTTAACACAGAATATGTTTTAGCCTAATCATCTCCAACCGAAAACGAAACGTTTGTGTCTAACGAAAATTTGTTGCAACAATTTCTCATTATTTCCACTAACAACCGAGTCATTGCTAGGGAAATGGTACTTCGTCATTTTTCATCCCACAAAATTCGTTGACCATTCGTTCGAAAGCTCTCGATTTATCCAACCATATTATGTCAACTACTGTGAAGTGCTTGGCTAACAAGCTGAGTTATGAGCATGGTTATTTGAATAATTATAAATAGTATAATTATAATAATATAATTTGAATAAAACACACAGGTGATCATTCTCAATACATAATTGATACTGTGAACAAGATTGCAACCGGTTGTTAATTTCTGATTGTGCTGGTGGTGGGTTGTATAAATAAATAACACAACTTGACAGTAATGATGAAGGAGCGTCTCCCCCTCAAACGGTGCCACACGGTGGCGCACTGTACCGCGGTGATGAATTACTTCCCCAGTTCTCTTCTTACCGCTCTGATATCTTATCTCTTGTTCATCTTGGCTGTCTATAATAAACTCGTCTCTCCTCAAAATTCATAAAGTAAAATATTGATTGGTTGGTAAAATAGATCCGAATGCTGTGTATAGTTTGGTGGTCTGGATGCTCGCACGTTCGCATCTCAGAAATACATTACATCAAGTAGTCAATCCCTTAGTATAAATTCAGATCAGTTGGACATTTAGGTCAGAATGATGCGTATAGTTTGGTGGTCAGAATGCTCGCAAACTCGCATCTCAAAAATACATAACATCAAGTAGTCAATCCCTTAGTAAAAATACAGATTAGTAGGACATACAGGTCAAAATTACGAGTATGTTTAAAAATATATTTTGGAGAGTTGAAATACGAAGCAAGAAAAAAAAAAAAAAAAAAAAATCCTTTATATCGTGATCATGTTGGGTTAAGCACTAGACTACGACATACCTTACTACTCAAAGAACAATCACAGCAATATGAATGCTTTTGAAGGAGGCCGTAGAGTTCTCTGAAATGATTCAAGGGCTCAATAAGAAGAGCGCCACTGTTCGGCACCGCTCGAGCGTGAGATACTCCTGTAGTGATAAGATACACAGCAAAATCTGAGTCATTCTTATATGCGGGTTTCAAGGGTTTATGTGAAACGTGTGAGCTAAAACACGTTCTGTGTTTCAATAATTTCATTCGAAGTATGTAATTAAAGGTCACTGGGGCTCCAGGGGGCTTGCTCCGTGACGAGGTGCGGAGCGCCGAGTTTTACCCAAGTTTCGTAAACTTTGGTTAGTAGTTGAGTGTTAGTGCCGGACGGCGCATACAACAGATGGACGGATTTTTTGTTTTTTTTTTCTTTAATGGATTTAACGCATCTTTTTTTTTTTTTTTTTTTTTTTTTTTTTTTTTTTTTTTTTTTCATGGCAAATTATAAAGCTTCATTACTGAAACTGGTTGGTTTATCCAAAGATTAACCCAAGTTGGGGTTTGTAAATCATCAGAATGAAGGATAGTTTAGATTAAACATCAGTCTGAAATAATCGACCATCATACTAGGAAGTGAATATATATTTGATACTTGGAAGCACGTAAGGTATACCCTAGTATGAAGTCTCGAATATTACTAACAAGCTGTTTTGATGGGATACGTAGAGAACCAGCTATTAGATTAACTGGAAGTAGGCACAGTCCCATTAGGGGGCTGGCGCTTCTCCAGTTAGGGCTGGGCGGTCCCTTATTAGATTGCGGTTGGTCGGTGGGTGGTAGCAACTTCGGCACATACTCAATACATGAATCCATTTTCAATATTGGTTTAAGCGGAAGTTTCACATAAAATTCGGATCTTTCAAGTGTCAACTGGTGTTTATTGCATTCCGTCTAATTCAAGTAGGAAACATTATTAACTCATTAGGTAATACAAAAATAATGATTCAAATCAACTGAAATCACTCTCGTTTAGAATAAATCCAACGCTGCCACCAATCCAACTTGATTTTCCGGAAATGTCGCGAGTACTCCCAAGCGATGAAGAGATGGCTTGAGTACTCCCGGACTGGAATGACGTGAGTAATCCCAGAGGACTTATATTTGATAAAAACAAATTAATGATCCCAAACCAACTTTTCCAACATTACTGGTGATCTAAAGATGACGATATTTGGCTACAAGATTTGTCACTCAGGTGGTTAAATAATTATATGGAGTGGCGGTATTACCCGACTTGGCGGTATTAGTCCACTCTCCCCTACGCCAGTACTCCCTCCGAGAAGTCGTGGACAATCAATCTCACATATTATGAAAATAGCGTTTATTATATATATGCTTCATCACATATGAAAATAGCGTTTTTTTTATATAGGTGCTTCATCAAAAATGATAAGAATCATAAACGGAATGGTCAAATGAAGTCATCGTCGGTATGATACATCATGTATGTCAAAATTGCTCGACTCGAGCTGGGCAATTGCATGAATCGGTATCGATTGACCAAACCTCGCTCATACCTAGAAATACAATTCACTAAACACTTTTTTTTTCGGTTCAGGTCGATTGTGCTGGTTTGCGGTAACTGAGTTGAGATTAGCGTACACATTACACTGGTATGAAACAAGCTGTTCGGTAAAGATACGGATGTTTGTGTGTGAAGAGTTAAAGTTTCTCCTGAAGGAAGCATGGAACGCCTCACAAGCATTTGTAGTTGAATCCGTCACAGTTGTCTTTGAAGATCACATTTCTGGTGGCCAATGGACCCCTCACCTCAGGTAGTAATCGTGAATATACTCACTGAACTTGTGAGCGGCATCAATACCTTCTGGAGAATGCATCTTCCAGTCACAAAATGCGTCACTCACTTCATCTAGATTGAAATAAGGTAATCCGAAGGCGAAGCGAAGCCACTCGCCTACGTCGGTTGGCGTTCGGTAATCACTAGTGAGGTCTAAGCTGTATTTTTCTGTACCTCTAAGTTAAAAAGTTTTCATTCCGCGATCTCTTGCCACTTGTCTAGTTCAGGAGTAATCGCGCCATAGAGCGTTCCCCTTTCGGGCCCACTCGCGTACTGGGCGGGAGTATTGACGACTGATCTTTCATATCGATGGGAGTACTGATGTACTCAGAGACGAAATCGTAGCGTTACTATTGGTTTATTATTTTCAATAATGAACCTTTGTAAACGTCCAAGAAATTTTTTTTTCAACATCCTCTGACAATTTTTCGGTTTACGTTTCAAGATGCGTAGAATCCAAAAATCGAATAAAAAAAAAAATCCGTCAGTTCGCGGCTTTTCTCCGAAAATACTAGACCAAACTATATGAAACTTATGTTAAAATTACATTTGGGGTCTAGACGGTCCTAGAAGCTCGGCATCAATTTATATCAACTCTAGATGGTTGTATTTAAGGGCTAAACATTAAAAAAATCGAGACCTCGAAAACTTTCTAAGTAAGAGTAATAATTTTTCGCTTGTAAATGATAAATATAATCTCAACGAATCGATTAAAACCACCCGCAACGCAGTACGTTGAATAGTTCGCTTTCCCTAAGGGCTTGAACACTTGAACATCGAAAAAAACCGCATTTCTAAACCCGAGAAGAAAGAGAAATCACGCGCTGGTAGCGAATCTATTAAAAATAAACAATCAAGCTCGAAATTCCATCAAAAATCCCTGGATAGTGATACTGGAATACATAAAAATCGCCTTGTAAATATCAGCTGATATAATGCCAATATCGGGATTATCAGGTGATGTAGTTCTAATGGAATTTATTATAACGTTGCGAAATCGAGTTTACTAGAGGCCTGTTAGGGCTTGGAAAGCCCTAATCTAGTCCGTATAACAGTAGTACCTAACAGGAACTCAGCACATTATAGTAACGATATAAGTCCTACCTATTTGCGGCGTTATGTGACCTGGTGCAAAGCTAAGGCGATGTTATTAAATGATTAAAAAAGAGGAAATACCGATCAAAATGTACGTAATGTTATAAAATAAATATAACCAGTTGAGGTGGTCCTCGCCACTATGAGACTAAACAAAAGTTTGAATCGGGGAATTCAGAATTTGGGCATGGTGAGATGTTGGTGTAATTCTATCTCGTCTTCTTCGTTTCTTTGTAAGGGTGTGAATCGGAATTATATATAAAGACCGTTCGGAATTATATATAAAGTCCGCTAAGTTCTTCAGTTTCAATTTCTTCGTTCAGAAATAACTCTCCTAGATGTTAGTAACTACACTACGTTTCTTACTTACCGTGAATTGATGGCAACTGTTGTTACCGCCACAGCCTAATAAACAACTCTCGTTGATAAGGACCGCCTAGAACACGATCAAGGCAGGTATAGAGACGAACGGCGACACTTTAGCAACAAACTTGGGGCCGTGCTGATTCGAATGAGCAGTCTAACACTAAAATCGGACCGCGAAGTTCTTCACAATTTCAAAGACCGTTCGGAATTATATATAAAGATTGCCCGTGCGATGTACCTACTAGAGAAGTGTTGGTACCAAACTCCAAATTTCAAAATTTCATCTCTTGTACTTCCCTCCTGTACATCCTATAGCAATAAAATCTGATACATAGCCTCTTGGAGACCACTGAAAGTGATCATGAGGTAGTCAGATCAGTTGGGTTAGCAATGTACCGAACTTCTCCCCTGTGCACCCTAGAGCTCTGAAATTTGGTACAGAGCCTCTTGGGAACCGCTTGAATTGATTGAGAGGAAGTTAGATTAGGTGGGTGGGCGATAAAGATAACTTCCCTCCTGTACAGCTTCGAGTGTTGAAATTTGGTTCACGGCCTCTTAAAGACCACTGGAAGTGATCGAGGGAGTCAGATCAGCTGGGTGAGTATAGAACCTAACCTCTCTCCTGTGCATCCTAGAGATCTGAAATTCAGCACACAGCCTCTTGAGGACCTGTGGATGTGATAGCGAGGAAGTCGGTCAGATGTGTGAGCAATGAAGCCAACTTCTTTCATGTACATCCAAAAGCCCTAAAGTTTTGTACATGGCCATTTTGTAGCCTATTGGGGACCACTGGAAGTGATCGAGCTAGTCAGATCAGCTGGGTGAGCGATGAGCTAAACTTCTCTCCTGTGCATCCTAGAGCTCTGAAATTTGGTACAGAGCCTCTTGAGGACCTGCGGAAGTGGTAGCGAGGAAGTCAGAGCAGATGTGTGAGCAATGAAGCTAACCTCTTTCATGTATATCCAAAAGCCCGAAAATTGTGTACCGAGCCTCTTGGGGACCACTGAAAGTGATCGAGATAGTCATGTCAGCTGGGTGAGCAAAGAGCCTAACTTCTCTTCCGTGCATCCTAGAGCTCTGAAATCTGCTACACAACCTATTGGAAAGCGCTGAAAGTTATTGCGAGTACGTCAGATCAGCTGGGTCTTCCTTTCGTTATATTCTTGCTCTCAAGAATAAAAGTAAGAAATATCTGCATGGTGTTTTTTCCTTTACATCGATAATAGTTTCTCTTTTTAGATCGAACTTGTCAACGAGTCTGTTAACTTACTATGACGTTTGTGTTGAGCTGGAATTCTTTGGATTTTTAAATAGGTACCTATATAAAAACAGGTTCGTTGACAGGTTCAATCTAAAAAAAGAATCTATTACCCATATAAATAGTACATTTCAAAAGCTAATACTTTAATGGAAGTCACAAATGAAGTAGAAGAGGGGTCATCGATCTAGTTGTTCTTTCCAATTTGGGGGTAATCTAAGTGTCGTTTTCGTGTAAAGAAACTTTTTTCATATTAATCAGGGATTCAATTAAGACCACCCCACAGAGAGCGGTCTCTCGAAACAAAAGACAAATGACGGACGGCGGACGGAAAAAGGAATAAAAAAAAAAAAAAATAATAAAAATAGAGGAAAAAAAGGAAAGGAAAAACATGAAATATGAAGACGGGAAAAATGACTGAAACGAGAGTGGGAAAGGTCGATCGGCGGGTGGGCGTAACACCTCGAGAGCCGAGCAGATCAATGGTGGGAACGGTGACGTCACCAAGGCACAGCCTCCCTAATATCCCCCGACGGTCGGGATTCTGCCGCAGCGTCAGAACTCGGGTTCCACGAAGGTTCGCAGGGGGTTCGAAAAATAAAAAGTCTGGAGGTTCTTGGAATCAACCGAGAGAGGAAGAAGTCTTCTCGGAACGGAAAAGTTTTTACGCGGTTGTTTCGGAAGGATTTTTTTGTTTCCTCCGGAGAGTGAAAGAGCCGCAGTAAAAATATTGGGAGGATGAAATACGACTTCGGTGTTACGATTTTCTGACGGCCGAGAAGTTCACAGGGTGAATAACGACCCAGAAAAACCTACCTCATGCCATTCCTTCTTTTCCCTGACGCAGAAAGCTGAGCATCTGCCAGTGACTGGGTTGATTCTCAATTTCCGTTTATTTCCGGGAAAATAATCTGGTACCTATGAATGAAGGTGTGGGAGCTTTCACAGTTTTATTCCACCAAAATGGGTATAGTGGTATTTTATAACCATTAAAAATTACGATGTAGACAGCTCCCAAGCTACCCAGAGTAGATGAAAACTATAATTAGGTAGGTACCTACCTACCTACTATTTTTTCCCAAAAATAATAGGTAAGCGTGGAATGATATTAGATTTATTTCTTAAACTTTTGAACACGGACACTCATAGTTCAACAATATGATGTATTATTTTCAATAATGGATCAATAAAAAACGACCAAGATAAAAACATTTAGCCCCCTCCCTCCTTTTGTCGTTCATTTGCCAATAATTCCAAACCCAATGGTTTATTTTTTTCTGTTTAGTTAAAACTTCAGCTGCATACTTTCTCACCGTACCTATTAAATCAATGGCTAATAGATATTTTTGCAGGTCACTCAATACCAAACACAATTAGCGATTTACAATCTTGTTTTATCAAAAATATTAATTAATTATTATCGTTAGCACATAAAACCTTGGTTGTTGAACCAATTGGTCATAAATCAACACGGGCTGTCTAATTCGTTATCAAATCCACTCAAATCTAATAAAAACGAAACCTTTTATTGAAAGCAATTTCAATCCTTCGATGATTGAAAGTGATGCCTAAATAATGCATGGGGTAGGTACACGGTTTTCCGAAAAGTGATTTTAAAGCAAAGTTTTGTGAATTTGATCCAGTAGTTTGAGAGAGAAGTGACAGATATGAAATTGAGCCATATTGCTTAGGGAGTGTTCGATGGCAAAGGTTCTTTCATGAAAATAATCTATAACTCTTTCAGTCTGCCATGCGTTGTCACAACTACTGGGCTAACTTTTACGAAGTTTTGGTGGAAAATCACGCATAAGCAAACGATTTGAAATCTTGGTAACAGTTCCAATTAAACCCATTGAGTGAAATTAAAGAGCGAAAAATACTAAATCAGTTCCTATCTTAAGCTTAAAAATAAAATAAAACTGCGAGAAAAATAGTATTGAGACCTTATTCCTAAATTCGTCCCTATACAGATGAAACAGACAACCTCCTTTTTCATTGAAGTCGGTTAATTAAAGGGAAATATTTCATTAAACGCTTTTATATTCATGAAACCTAGACTACCATTCGTGCACTATGAGGGTGTGTGATTGTGATGCTAAAGATTTCAACGGTCTAACGGAAAACGATTTTCAGACGCAGAAAAAACTAACAGCTGATTTAGGTTTCCGATTATTCTATTGCTATTCTATACGCAGCGATTCCAAGAGTGAAGATTGATGTACATAAATATAGTTTTCATTACGAGGGAGCGAAGGAATGAGTAGCGAAATCATCAGAACACATTCTGATCCTCTCTGGAGGAGAGCTGATGACGACCTCAACTCCGTGGCAGTCGGACGTAAAGCCTGGGATGGTTGTTTATCATACTCAGCTATAATATTCTTTTCATGAAGGACAACTAGTGTGCATAACAGCAAACTCCAGGAATTTCAGTCCATACTGAAGTTTCTCAAACTTCGCGGAAAGTATAAGGATAAGGATGACTGGAATATGATAATAATAAGTTGCGGCTGCAAGTTGGATACCCACTCATGTGAATTTCATCCCAGTGGAGGGTCGATGTCAATTGCAACAATAACGAAAACTCGTAAAAGGGCAGTTGATACAGTTATTTCATCAGTTTCACTTCTTAATCGTGTTAGGAGCAACGATAGTTACATACATCTAAACGACCTTTTACTTTTACTACTTACTTCCGACTACTCACGTTATTTACTATACTTATACTATCTTTACAGATGATGATTTACTTCACATAAATGCAAATTCCATGACATGAAAAACTTGCTAAAACCTCTATCCTAAGTTCCGCTCAACAACAAAAACTAGTTATTCTTACCCATTCATTTATTTGGAGCAGACCTAAATTGTATTGCCGATAAGAAAACAATAACAAAACAGAATAATGTATAGCATATTTCAAAGTAATATGTTTGTGGAAGCATAAATGCAACAAATGCAAGGAGCAAAGTGCATTTTTCGGCAAATGGGGGAGTGACCCACCCACCACGACCGTGTCGAATACGAAATAATGCATCGACTTAAATATGTTTGTTATCCCCAGAGGTGAACATGAAATCTTCGTTTGCATCAGTAGATATTTGAATGGTTGGCGTAGGTAGCAATCTTAGATAGGTGGAAAACGCCCCATGATATAGAATCACACTTCGATGATTTACGTACCGACGTTCGTAATCCGAAAAGCGAAGCCACAACCTATGTATTATCCGTGCAGAAAAACTTCCGACAGTTAACCCAATTTATCATCCTTGCATGGGAACGGAAAGTATGAAAAAGGAACCCACTCCCACTTGCCTCCTGACGGCTCAACCGGAAGACTTATGGTCAAGGCATTCAAAAAATGAACGGGGATAAAGTGTAATACGTAACCTCTCCACGATGCACTCAACGCGTGCAAGCCGGCGTTTTAATATTGTAATAACATTATTATATTATCAATCCAGACTTGTCAGCCAAGTAAAATTCCAGATAAAAAACGTTGCACTTGTGGTTTTCCAATACTTTCCACGCACAACCAATCATTGCAAGGGAAATATAAGTTTCTCAATATCGACCCCCAAACAAATTGTTCATCACTCGTCGGAAAGTTCTGAATTTAACATCATACTAAATCTTATTTAATACCTTAAGAAATACCTTAGTTATAACGGCACAGATCTTGGTGGGTTACAAAGGTTCATTATTGATATTGGTTTATCGCGTAACATTAGCTGGAAAGTTCTCAATTTTTTCGGCATAATTTCGAACAGTGTACAGTCATTTTGCACTGGGTTATTTGCGTACATTTCGCATCCTTACCTACCTACTCCATAAAATCTTCTCATGTATTTCAAAAGTTTACTGAAAAGAATGATTTACTCAATTCTAGAGTTGATAAGGAAAAACCGTCTGATTTTTGTAATCGACGTATAGAGCCATTGTGTCTTAGATTGAAAGTAGGTTTAAAATATCTTTCTTTTGCTATTCCAAGATTGAAAATAATAAATCAAAATATAGACAGAGCAATTTATTAAACGGAACTCTACTATTAAGACTAGAAAATAGAACTAATAGGCAAGCTGAAATTGTTTAGCTCCAAATTCTGAGAATTGCAATCTGCAACCTTTGCTCTAGAAGTGTCCAAAGGGTGTCCAAAGACGACAATTTTGCCCTAATATCAACGACCATTTTAAGACCAACCAGAGCAAAAACCGTTGAAATTTACAGGGTACAGGGCGGAAAAACCATAGCGGGGAACGCATTTTTTCCGTCATTTCCCGCATATTTTCGCTGATTTCTCCAGGAAGACAGCATCTTTCGGCAATTTCGACGGCAAATCGTGTTCTACGGGCCCTGAAACGTAACTTTGTCGCTGACATATGAAGTGCTCTCGATCAAATTTTAATGTGGCAGCGGATAGAAGATCAAGCGTTCGGCGAAAAAACGGCGCATTAAAAGAGCTTCCACCGCCCTCCAGCCCACGGTCCGAGTGGGAATAGAAAATTGTAAAATCGCTTGTACACTATTCCCAGGAAATCAAAGAAGATCCCCCTCCACTCGTAGACCCCCCCCCCCCCACACACACACACGCAGCCGCCGGAAAGATGGAGTTTCATTCTTATAAAATAGTATAGATCAGGACAAGATAGAGATAGAGATGTTTTAAGGGTCACCTCCAAAAACAACAGTCGTATATCAGACAACACTTCACCCGAGACAATCTCGACCCAACGTCAGGACCTCTCAGAAGCAACAGTGTTGGTAAGAGGAGAGTTGACTCTCGTGGTTGGTCCTTTGTTTAAAGTAGATAAGACAGGTGAGCGAGGTACCGTAAATATCATACGATGAAAAACGGCTTTGGATAGAGAGGAAGGGAGACGTGATGATGATGGGTAGAAAGAGAGAGTAGGAGGGAAAAAGGTAGATGGAGGGAGAAAGACAGAAAAGACAGGGAAAGAGAGTGTGCGTGTAAAGTAAGTGTACTGGTGTATACGTATACGTTCGCAGGAATAAACCGAGTACACAGGCGTGTGTGCAGTATACCTGTATTACACACGGTGGGTGATCTAGTGTGAGAGACGAGGGTGGGGTTTATGAATTTCCACCCACAGAGAGTGAGGTCCTCCGTTCCATAATCATTTTCTGAAAGATAACAACGCGGAGGGGTTATGACGTCATCTTGCGATAACGCTCGTTCCGAAAGAGCGTTTTTTCGTATCTAAACGGGAACCCGTTCTTATCCGACCGCAAATAACAATTCTCCCTTCAACAATAAAATGCCGGAAGACGGTCAATGCGGGAAAATATACGATTACGTACCCTAGGGGTTGATACGATGCGAGCGTATTTTTTCTTTTATTGAAAGGCACCGTAATCTTTATTATTGTCATGTATAGGGGTGATTCTGACAAATTACTGTACGATACATATACGGCTACGAGACTCTTTAGATACCTTAAGGGTAGTATAGATACCTTAATCATCATTTTATATCATTCCAGCACAGCTTTATTTTTCATGAGAAATTGTTCAAATGGCTTATTCTGCGGAGTAGGATCACTTAACACAAATACCAAGCAAGCTGCATGATCGAATGGAAATGGAAGACGCAACACTATGCGATGATTTATGTAACTACCCTTCGCAATTTATTGGGTGTAGCCACGAATTTATTGGGATGAACACGAATATTGTTGCACCCAAGCATCCCTCCACTTCACAGATTGCGCGGCTTCGAAGTGATGGTTTACAAGATGATTCACAACAGCTAAGTTTGTGGTAACGAAACCTGTACCTAGGACTTCTCAGGAGGGTTAAGGAGCGAAGAGGGCCCAATGAAGTGAGGAGTCATGTCAAATAGATTCACAATTTTTCAATGAGCAGTGAGCTATTTTTGTGGGATGGGAAATCAGGAATTTATAATTCACCCTAGCAATGATTGGGTGTACGTGAAGAAAAGCGAGACATTGTTTTCTGTGGGACGAACAATTTTGAATGACCCCCAGAGCTAATCTAATGCACATGCATTTCAAATTTAAACATATAGGAACCATATCATTCCTTGGCATTAACCTTTAGGATTGTTCTAGGTATGCCTTGTTGTTATTTGTCTCTCTAAATTGGAGAAATCTCTTCCGCTTACCAGTGGCAATGAATAACACGGTAAAGAAGAGAAGAGTTGAAGTATATAATAATTGTATTGGTGCATAGAGATGAATGCTATGGAACATTGTAATATTTCTCGAAGGTATACCTCAATAATTAAACAAAAACAAGAACTCTAAAGCAAATAAAACAAGAAAAGAAAAAATCTGACGAAACAAAAATAGGTTCTCCAACCAGTTTCAACTGCCATGGAAACAGTCATGAGAGACATAGGTATAGTAAAAAAGTATTTTTACTTCCGGTATACTCAGTTATATTAGCTATATAACAATCCCAGATAGATTATCATTGGTGAAAAGTACTTGTATAGTAATGATGACTATATTCAAAGTATAGTGGTACGCGCCAGACACCTAACAACTACAAAGTTTATGTAGCAATTGATGTGTGAGAAATAATAGTTTTGGTCATTCCCCTACAAGTTGATTTTTTTTCCTGGAAGTAATAATTGATTATGTAATTCTATAAATTCCAAACGATATAGAATGGAAAATTGTAGGGAGAAAACAACACTCAAGTTGACCGAAATCTATCATCTACCAATGAGTGTGGAAAGGGTGTAACGGAGAAGAGCATGCTGGCCAACGAAGGAGGGCAAATGGGAACCCAACTGGACTTTGATGAGGGGGGGGGGGGGGAGGTAGGCTATTATTATTATTATAGTTCTCTGTTCCACCTGGGACATGGGTATACATCTAGACAATTATTGTAATCATTCTATCAATTCACTAGTCTACTTCCTGAACTAAATAAGAAGGAGTTCAAATTACAAATACATTACGTAGCAAACTAAACATCTACAAACTTGGTAACAGCAATACGAACCTGAGCCCCTAACAAACTGGTAAAAAAAGTTGGAGGAAATAAATGCTCATTCTACAAATTGGGACACATAGTTCACATTCTCAAGCTCTCTAACTCCATTCTCACAATGTACAGAACATGGATATTTCATTATAATCTCTGAGAGGGATATATATCACTTTTATGTATATTGCTTACACTATCTTGTTGAAATTTTAAACCATCAAGTAATAAGATGAATTTATTGTTCTAAGACTGATCGGAACTGCGCAAAACAACAAACTACTGAAGTTAAATGATAGCTGAAAATAGAGCAGAACAAACTATGAATCAGACAAACTAGAGTGAATTAGTTTATAATGTGTCAAGACTACCCAACGTTTACGGCAGAGATTATTGCGACTGGGGTACTCCAGGATTTCTAACGACCTAAATAACTCTAACATCAAGAATCATTTTCTACGATCATCAACGAATTAGGAACTAGTCATAAAAATAATAATTACCTAATTTATATTCTTTTATCATTATTCATCTTTTCCCTGCAAATCCACAGTAATTTTAAGCAAAGTTTAATACCCAATCATTCCCCAATAATTCTGCGTGATCTCATCCCCCCCCTACCCCATCATAATTAAATATTTGTATGCTATGTATTATTAGGATGAGTTCAAACAGTTTATATGCGGGTTTAAGAAATTTTAATGAGTGTAGAACCGTTTTCAGAGGAACTATGAATTTTATTCTAGTCATAATAGAGTGAATAATATGGTCATAATAGAGTGACTCAATACGGAATTTCACGTCAAATTCTGAGCGTGGGTAGAACGATAGCGAAATGTGTGAATACGTAATTATAAGTAATTTACAAAATTTTTGGAGATACGAAAATAGAATAAAAAGCTGTCATGCAGAAACACCAAAAACCGTGGAAGGGACTTCAAAATGTAACTAAGGAAGAAGATAACAGAAATAGATGAGAACCACGTACCTGCTGCAAGTGCACAGTAATGGAAGAGAAGAAGTGTGTTAAAGCAAACATACAATATGCGCACAGTAGAATCAAAGCACATGAAATGAGAGAATGAGGTGTATAGAAATATGTTATGCGAAATATATGCGAGATATGTGTAAACTCAACGTAAATGTATGGCAGAATGGACATTTCATGGATATTTGATGAGTTAGTGGTGACACGCAGATGTACGTAATACCTTCACTACCTAAGTAGAATAAATTCTTACGCAACTGCATGAAAACATGATCTTAATGACTCCACCACACTTCGTATCCATACCAGCATCTATACGCGTTTTCAATAAATCTTATCAGAACTTTTGTATACAATGTGATAAAACGTGACTTAAAATGTGATAATATGTACGTTGATAATATGACTCCCACTCCGGAATCTGGACTTATCGTTGACTTCCACCTTTTATCTCTGGAGCCAACGGTAACACGATGGGTGATGTAACCATTGACTCCCCTTCGTCGGGAGTCAATGGTAAAACTCCCTTGATGGGCGTTACATTTGACTCCACAAGATCAACTCGTATCCACTAGTTTTCCTCCCTTCTTAACAGACTTAGACTGTCCCCTGGGGTCAATTTGGATGGAAAATCATATTTTCATGTTGAAAAACATGGTTTTTTTCCCCCTATGAAATCGAGGCTTTTCCTGAATAATGACCTGAATGAAAACACGAGTTTGGGGTTGGTTTCTACGTATTTTTTTACGCTGAATCAAACAGTAACTTTTACAGATCTCCCCAATTCCGTTATAACGAAATGTTTTACACTTTAATTTACTATTTTTATCCTTAAAAACACATAACATTGACATAACAAATAAAATGAAATTTATGAGTTAAAGTGTAAAACTCAGTCATAACGGAGTTGGGGGGATCTGCTGAAGTGTTAACATTCGGTTCCATTAGAAAAAATAAACTGTCCGTATTTTTTCATAGAAAAAACTGTGCAAATTATTACACAAAGGTTAATTTTAATTATAATTATAAAACGAAGTCAATTATTCATTAGGTATTTAAATACATCGTCAGTTTAATTTAATCGTCACAAGTGATTCTAATTAGAATCCACAATTACTTTTGGAGAAAGAGAAATTGCAATTACTTTACGCTAAAATATCTATAATGGAACAGTACAACAAATTCTCTCTCTCTCTCTCTCAAAGTAGACGGATCCTTGGCATGAATCTATTCCTTCTATCATCCACCTTGGAGCCACAGCAAGGAGCTAAATGCTGCCCTTTCCGATCTAATTTGAAACAATGAGTTGCTTCTAAAGGCTTCATTCTAGTTTGTTACTTTTTTCCCGAAAGTACTGGGGCAATGTCCCGATGCCCCCTCCCCCCCTCACCGTCCGCCAATGACAGACACACAAACAGGGAACTAAAATTGATCTTCGGTAGTGAGGAAACCAAATTGTGAACGCCCCAGCTACCCACGGTCCTTCAATATGAGAATTATGGGCGGGAGAAATAGGAATATTGAAGTGAAGTGCTCCTCTGATGGACCAGGAGATGTGATGTGGCAAGCATTAAGCGAGCGGAGACACCACGGATTACTCCTGGCTCAGGGCAGTATCCTTGGACCATTGGGATTCCTATTATTTGCAAACGACTTTCCTGAATTTGTGTCCACCACTGACCCTAGTATAAGAATCGTGGAATACGCTGACGACACAAATGTGGTTATAGTCAAAGATACAATTTCTGAAGCAATTGATTCTTGCCTCATTGTCCTTCGTAGAATTCGAGAATGGTTAAGTATGAATGGTTTGTCACTTAATGATGCTAAAACTCAATGCATGTTCTTCCGTTCTCTACGCTCTCAGTTGAATCCCCCAGCTTCATTGCAGCTGGATGACATGAGTATTGCGGTGGTTTCCGTCACAAGGTTTCTTGGTATGCAGATCGACTGCAATATGAAATTTTATGATCATGTATCAGCGGTTTGTATACAGCTTGGCAGTTGCTGCTATTGTTTGCGGAAACTGAAAACGATTGCTTCAAAGGGTATTGTACTGAATGCCTACCATGCTCTCTTTGTGAGTAAGGCTCTTTATGGCATAGTTTATTGGGGTAATGAAAAAAATCTTGATTTTGTGTTCAGAGTGCAAAAAAGGGCGAATCGCATTGTCCTAGGTCTAAAACCATTTTCTTCTTGTAGAGGACGATTCAGAAATGCAGGTTTACTAACAATACCGTCAGCATTCATAATGCAATGCTCAATCTGCTACAGGAAATACTCCGCCTATTTCGAAGAATTTCTCTCACGATTTCAAGAAAGCGCACTTTACCAGATTGTGAAAGTTCACAATAAATTCCTGGATTTTCAAATTGGGGGTAGCTCGCTTTCTACATTTAAGAAGAATGTGAAGTTGTTTTTCGTGGACAAAGAGTTTTACTCTCTAAGTGAATTTTTTAACCATTGATTTATTTATTATCCATTTTTGTTAATATTGTGCTTTGTTGTTTTGGAATATCTATGTATAAACGTTTTTGTAATATTTTTCTTTGTTTAAAAGAATATTTTATTTGTTCGACGCTTTCTACTCACACGTAGTTGTGATTTATGGAAATAAAATACAATAATAATAATAATAATGCAATTCCTTGCTCGCACCTCGGATACTGGCTAGCATAGTCTCTCATATACTTATTTTTTTGCGGGGACCGGTACAAATCTAGTCCCTTACATAGTCACATACACGAAAATATCGAGTTTATTCACTTAGCTCGTTTCATGGAGTTAAAATTTGTATGTGACTCACAGTTCAAAACCAAGAAACGTCCTAAAAACATACAAACAAAATCTTCATCACCTCTAGTATATAAAATAATTGAGGCCACGTGTTCGAACTGAATCTGTACAATTACAAGAACAAGATCGTATCGAGGTGTCGTGAGTAGAATATTGACGTTAATTATAACGCGGCTTACAAGCTCAGAGGGAGAATGGGGGATGTTATCGATTGTCAAGTTACGTACAAGAAACAGCGGGAGAAGCGGTCAAACACGCAGTCCAGTTTAAAGTAGCCTTAGGAAATGCTAGCCTTAGTCTTATGAATGTTAGAATAGTTAGGATAGTTACTGAATACATTTCCACCCTATCGTATCCTACATTACATGGATAGTATGGACAACACAAGTCTCTATTGAAGAATGGCAATAAAAATATAGATCAGTACTCAAGTAGTGAGCCACATGTTAAGCACATTATCTTCTAAGTAGATTACTGTTTCACAAGGAATGACAAAATAAGAATTTCGGGGGAAAGTCCAACGCTTGAACGGAGCAGCTGAAAATCTTCTTTAGTTGTTGAAGAAAGTTTGAAGCGCCTACCTTTTTTAAGTTTTATTAATTTATATTTATTTTTCATTTTTTTACTTCAGTAAAGTTTGTGAAATGTAAATAAATGATTACTTTCTGATTATGTTTTTTCTAATTCTTGAATACAATAAGAAAAGTTTATCAGCTTCGAAGGATAAATGGACCATGTTTTTCAACAACCGTTCAAAGTCGACTTGAACGGAAAATGAGTTACCTTCAGATTAATTATTTTTGAGACCTTCTCTTTCGATCCATAGTATTATTAAATGAAAATCCAGCTGGTGGCTGGGTACCCTCCACCTTTGAGGGGAGATTTGTAAAAAAAATTGAGTGTGTGTGTGTGGTGCGGTAAGTTAAAATGCTATTTTAACTGTCTCACAGAGGTTCCATTCCGAATTTCAGCTTCGTAGGATAAATAGCACTGGGAACTCACTCAGCTGTTAAAATCCTATCTTCGTACCGAATTTCAGCTTCGTAAGAAAAACGGCATGGGAATTGGATTTTTCGAATCACGAAATCAGCTCACGGTGCTGATTATCAATGAGGATTTTGCATCCACTTTATTTTGAATGACTGGTTGATAATTTTGCGACCCATCCCGTAAAATTCGGTCCAGCGGTTCTCGAATGAAAAGCGCTTTTACGAGGGTACACAATACATACATATGGAAAATGTGAATACAATAGAGCTTTTTTTTAAAGAGAAAATACGCTGAACAAACTGGAATATTGAAAAATTGATTCATTAATCGACAATGACGTTTCACCGATTTTATTGTTTTGTTGAATCATTTTGACATAGGACGGTCCAAATCAGCCGGTTATAATGGGTAGCGAAATAATGAACCGTAATCTCAGATTAATTCTTCAATGAATCCTCTAATCAACGTTGACGGGTGATTGTGGGGAAAAAAAAGCAACGAATGGCTTGGGAACTTACGGTCTGATGATTTGAATAATCTCCAAAGGCAAACAGCAAAATGAAGATACCAATGGGCATAAACATGTCATTTATATACGGCTTATGATGTCCCTCTCGTGTTTTCCCTGCTCGCAAACATAGGAGATGCGACGTTTCATCTTATGTTTTGAGGATTTATAAGATAAATACATACGTCTCATACCTTCATCCAAGTCTAGTATGTGGACTGAATTAGAAATGGGCAGCAAAAGTTCATGCACACCGCCATCCACTGTTCTTACACAGCCGTATTTACGAAAGCCAGTTTAGTTGAAGAAACTACTAAATCAATACTAAATGAACAGCTGGGTTAAAAACCACGATCTCTTAAACACTAAGAGCCTTACAATAGTCCACTGTTCGTGTTTAACTGTATATCAGCATCCTGCTACTACTTATATTTAGTAATGATTTAGATTCATTTGTGATGAATACCTGCATTTCATTATTTTTTTATTCATGGCTAACTGAGAAATATTTCAATCAACTTGTATTATTGAACAGCTGCCCGTTCGAAAACCAGACCCCAGTAATTCAAAACCAAGGCTAGTTAGGGACTACATGACAGGCACACTTGTCGGAAAATTGTAGCAATTGTCCCGATTTGTCATATTACCTCAATCCTGAATTCAAATCAGAAATTCGATGAACTGGTACCACTTTCCATTCTTCATTTATTTAAAATGCTATGTAAAATGCAGAAATATATATCGCGATTTTCATTTATTTGAAAGTTCTGAATTCATGGAGGAAACCCAAATCAGTCTCTCTTCAGCCTCAATGCATTGCGTCCCTTTACCTAAGCCAGTGTCAATACCCTCTGGAGTTATTCCGACCCTCTGGAGTGAACCCCTACTTTCGATTTCTGTACATCAATTCATCCCCTGTGCCATCACCAACAGAAATTCAGAATTTGAGAGTGAGGAACATATCCTGTCAAATTGAGAGGGTATAAATTCAAGAAAATGTAAAAGTTGATTTATTAGAATTTTGAAAGAAGAAGCATAGGGTTTTAAGGGCTAAATGATTGCGCAAGCGCAGATGCTCCCACTGATCCTTGAGAGCTGAGTTTGATAGGGGACTGTCAACGGCCAAACCCGCACGTAGATACTATGCAGTCGTTCAGATCTTTGGATACAGACCGGCAGGCACAGAACTGAAATTGGACCACGAGATCTATACAATGAAATTCGAGAGGACATTTCAATTTTAGAGCTAATTTACAGAGTAATTTAGGCAATTTACACTTCACACAATATTTCCGCTACCCTACTACACTCAGGAGCAATAAACCTCTGGCAATAAACTATGTAGTTACTTTCAGAATGCAATGCGAGCAGAAGCGAAAAACTGGTCATTAAGATTTTTATGTAATCATTAAAGCACAAGCGCCTTCATTAACTTACGAGCTTTTGACCACAAACAAGTTTTATTCATTTGTAATGACGAGAGTGTGATAAAGAACGTGTACCAGAATCAACGATGGCCAGTAAGGCCAAAGATTGAGCCTATTATGGGAGTAGAAGGAGGCTGATTCAACACATCCAGTTGGCAAACGATGAGTTACTTGGAATTTGAGCGACTGCCCCGAATGTGTAATTTGGACAGTTCAGTCCTACACATACGTCACAGTGAAGCACCTTTACTGCGCTGCCCGATCGATACTTTCCTGGCATTCGTTGTTTTCAGTGGAGACCAAATATTTGTCTTTTCCTCGCAGTCAGAAGCAGCGATGCGGGCTCATCTGTCATTGGCTGTGAGAGTGGGCTGAAAACCTTACAGCACATTTCATTCCGAGAGTTTCGAGATGTGTGTCAAATCAGTTATTTCATTCGCCTCTTTCCTATTATAAAGCGTGGTGATCAACATCTTACGTAAAAGTAAAATATTTTCAATCGAAAGAGACAGTAGTAGTTTGTAGCGATTGATTTTCAGCCAGAAGAAAGCGAGAACATCCGCATGATGGAATCAAAAGCGTTTTTCCTATTATCAGAATGAATCCAAATCAACCAACGAAGAACAATCATTAAGAGACAATTAATTAACAATGAGAAAAGACTATAAACTCAATAAATGTGGCCTATTCAACAGAGAGGTGTGGAACCACCTGTTCGTTGCGAAAACAAAGCGCATTAACTAGGTACCACTGGCACTCAACAACAAATAAGTGTGCTCGTGCAAAAGTAGACAAGTTCAAAATCTAAACATATATACCTACATGAAGCATAAGGGAACCCAAGAAAGCCTGTCACCCATACAGTAGGAACAGCGGGAAAAGAATCAAGACTTTTTGAGTCAACATACGTAAGTTAGGGCTGCCCGGGTGGGTGCCATTTGAAAGAAAATGCATTTTTCCTTCGTTGCAAGCTGAATGTAATGGAACAATTCTTAAAGGATACTTCAACGGTGCTTCGGCAACCTTGACATTTTAGTTTATAATTTTCAATAATGAGCCTTTTTATCGACCAAGAAAAAATATTTAAACCCCCTCAAAATTAGTTTTGTTTCAAGATCCGTAGATTCCAAAACAAAAAAAAAAAAAAAAAAAAAAGGTTGAACAAAAATGCACCGACTGAAGCTTTTCTCCGAAACAACTGTACCGAACTTAATAAAATTTTGCTCAAAACCAGTAACATCAGCATCACACTCGAGAAGCCCTCAAGAGTAATATTTAAGAGTTGAAGTATTAAAAAGTCAAAATTCCAACAACTTTCAAAATAAAATGTTATTTTTTGTTTGATATATGGACCACGAGGGTTAACAAATCGAATACGATCATCTGGATAGCTGTAGGTTCATCCGTTCGTTTTCTTTAATATGGTAAAGTATAGCAGTTTCCAGTGAAATTCTTTTTTTTTTTTTTACCTATTTTATAAACTTTTCAACCAATTTCAAAATTTTTTCAATCGATTTCATAAACTTCATTTAATGAGGTCTCGTTCTATTCAAGTAATTATAGGAGGATGATATTTAAAAGAAGTGGGTATACAAAAACTGATTTTAGTCATTTATAAAATCTTATGAAACGCAATTTGGCAATTTGTACATTTGTTTTGGTGTGAACATCAAAATTATGAAATATAAAAGGTGAAAAAAATGAAATACATAGAGTAAAATTTAAATATAAAACGTAAAATTTTAAAATGAAAATATAAATGTTATAATTTAAAGAAGGCGAATGCCAGTAGCAGCTTGCGGCAGTTTCAGCAAATTGTCTGGTTGAAAAACAACATGTGTTCTTTCTTTCCATTCAACCTATGATTTCTTAAAAACGATGTCTCATTAAATAAAGTTTATGAAATTGGTTGAAAAGTTTATGAAATTGGTTGAAATCTTATGAAATTGGTAGAAAAAAATTATGAAATTCTCTGGAAAAATGTATAATTTCTAAAAGATTAACCCGTAACTCAGTGGTAACGTCCCGAACAGGCGGCGGCCAGTGTTCGAATCCCCATGAGCCCTCCAATTTTTTATTGCTTCACAGTGGTTTTGGTTTATATATATTTGGTTTATAATTCATTTATCTATTCAATTTTTAGTTTAATAATTTATTTTCTTCCGGTAGGTAATATCGTCCAGTTATATTTCGATAATGCACGATCCACTCAGTTTGATAGGTAATTCTCTATGGACCAGTGATCTTCGTAGAAGGGCTATATAATACAGAAATAGTTAAATAATAAATCGTTATGCAAATATTTGCAGCATTTTTTCTCTAAAAGCATATAGAGACATCATAAATGTAAATAGCCTCAGGTGCTGCCAAATGATTGGTCATAAATATGTAGGTATCTAATTACAGAATTAGGCAAACTGCAGTTAAGCTTACCGACTACTAACATAATTTTTAGTTGGAAAGTAGTTGCACTAAAACCTTTAAAAATCTTAGGACGCTCACGATCCATCTTCCTCTCTCACACAACCAACCCAATATTTTTCCACGCTTAAGAACAACATCAAAATTATTTTGAACCTGATTCGTTTCGTATCCGATCCCTTTAACGTCGTGAAATTGGAAAACGGAGTGCGTCAAAGTAGAAAGAGGCTTCTGAACAATGTCGTGAAAAGGCCTCTCGTCTTGTCTTCCCCCTACGGTCTTCGAACGGCACAGGGGATCACGACTCTCATACATTACGACCCCATAAATCCGAGGTTATTGCGGGAAAATAGTTATCTCACCCCAGCCAGGACACCACCTCAATAAACCCTAAGACGAGAGTAGGCCCTGAAGCACAGTAGATTTTTCCGTCCCTACTTCTTTGGGGACGATGTTGTAACTAGCAACACCACACACAAATCATTAATTACAGAATAAATAGAGAGTTTTTGTTCTTCCCGTACGATTTCCCCCCGTTAACGCGTAGAGAGCAAGCAACTGCCGACTGTCTTCGCGTATTTCTATACGTCACACGACTAACCAAACGCTATCGTCAGGCTAAAGTCTCTTTAGTATTTCAAAGTCAACGATCTTCACAGGCATCGAATAACTAGGTTCAACCTAAGAAAAAATAATATTCGCCAACGCATATTTCATTGAAAAAATCGGTTCTCGTCTGATCACTGAAGTTAAGCAAGTACTTGGATGGGTAACCGAGCGTCCGGGAGAGCCGTGATTACGGCGTCTTTTTTATTTGTTGTCTAATTATTCCATTTTTCATCTTGCTACATCAAGTTTACTTAATCAGGCCTCGTGGAATAGTTTGTTTTGAGTGCCTTCCCTGCTTTATCAAATTGTGATTTCCAGGATCTGAGAAGGTACCTACCACAGATTCTACTACCTACCAATTCAATTTGTTATTGAACTGACAACAGCTTTTGTATACAAACTTATTATTTAAACACGAATCTGCTCGTTGTCTGAATCTTTATGTTGGTCGATACAACTTTGTAGTACGAAATGTACTTGCGAATGCTTACGAAGAATAGGTAGCTATTTTAAAATCGGAAAAGCTTCAACGACTGCATTTACTCCGAAGTAGGTAGGTAACAGGATATCTGGCTGTCGGACGAAGTAGGCACTTTGTACACATAATCAACGGAATTTGATTAATACAATTATATTTATCACAGGTTTTTACTTTTTTCGACTAGGCAGGAAACCGTGGAAGGGAAAAGTTATTAGACGACAGTCAGAGGGAGACCGAATACCTAACCTATTCTTAAAACTGTGGTCGCCTTTGCGTCAGGTTATGACGACTACTCGTAGGACAGGAAACCAAAGAAAGCATTTTTCGCGCCAAGTGGATATAGGCCTTTTGTTTTCAGTCTTTTTGCGTACACGGGTAGAAAATTACGGGAAGAACAAAAACTCTCTATTGTTGATATAAATTGCAGAATTCAATAGATTCTTGAATTTTACATTTTAAAGTACTTATGTGAAAAGCGTGTCAAAATACAACCTCTTTAGAAAAGAAGAGAAAAAAAGCAAAAATTTGCAAATCTGATACATTTCAGTATCTAATCAAATTATCCAGAATCATCAATCATCAAGTTACAATAGTTTTCTGGTTCTATATGATTCTTTCTTCCACAGTATATCACGGACTTTCTTTATGTACTATGGAGAACAAAAAGATTACTCATTTTCTCACATTTTCTTATTATCATATCATTGTCGTTTTTTATCGGCAAAAATCTTCACTGGCGGATCGCTGCAATCCACTGCTTTCTCATTCCTTGAGAAAACCGTCCTGCCACGATTACTGCATCAACGCGCAGCAAATATCCATCGTAAGATGTGAGATAAACAACAGTGATTGCTAACATACAGTAAGTACCTTCCTTTTATTTTTATTATTTATGTTTCAAATAATTATAAGCACAGGTAAAGTCAATGAAAACCTAGTGCCTAAATTGATAATTTGAACGAGAATTTATTGAGGGACTGACTAGGTAAAATAACGGTATGAAACTTGACAGCAGCCTCCATGCTGCGGATTTCAAGCGAATAGTAAACAGAAGTGTCTGAGGCCCAAGGTAGCAGGCGGTCGCAGCTAATTGTTTCTGGGATTTGTTTACCAACGTATCCCATATATACACAATGAATAACGTATATATACACAATGAATTACAGTTGAAATCAACGGTTCGAGAGGATGCGACTAAATGTTGCAGCTTCTGTGATGGAAACTTCTACAATATTATAATAATTAATTGCCATACATCCGTTGGTGAACTACACTTGGTATCCTCATCAATATAATTCACTGCTATTCAATTCATTCATACAATTTATAATTCATAGTTCTTGTCTCAGGAATTCTATAGCTAACATTTTGCTGAATAAGGCCTTTAGTTCTCGACTAAACAAGACTGTTAATGTTCCCACAGTCTCACAACAAAAACACCATCATTTTCAGCTCGAATATCCTATGGTTGTTCTATAAATTCGAAATTATAAAAATATTTGTTGCCGTCAGTGAGGTCACATTATGTTTCCAAAAACCAACCCAAATAGCCATTAATGAGGATTTTCAATAAACTGATGGCTTTTTGGATTACCTTTAACTTTTGTGCCAAATAGCTTCTTAAGTGTTTTTCCAGATTTTCCTATTTTGTCAGGGGATTATGGACGCAAAAAACTATATAAAAAGAAAACTGGTCCGGATCTGGTACCAGTAACTATCTGGGAATAAGCATCCACAACTATTTTTGGTTAGAGTGCATTTAGAAAAAATCGACTTTCATCAATTTTTTTTAGCGTTAGGAACCACTTTGCGGCCTCGGGCCCATAGTGTTGTTCATAATCTTCTCACGTCGGCTTCATCTTCTTTTACGGTGGAGTTCCACACAGGTTTGGTAGAAGAATATGAAGAGGAAGAAACAGGGAACATTCAGGAGGCAAATAATAATTCAGCGACTTGGTGTAATAAACGAGCTCTGCAAATAGCAGAGCGCAGACCGACCGAGAAAGTCCTCTTCAGAAAAATCGTTCTTCTGGAAAGTTGAGTTTTCGCTTGCGCGATATCATTCCGGGACACTTTTCTCTGGAACTACTGGACCGATTCTGCCCAAATTTGTACACAGAGTTCCCTAAACTATGAGCTTGAAATGCACCTGTCAGAAAAGAGAAAACATTGTTTTCGCCAAAGATCCAAGATAAAAAACTTACAAAAGTCGGAAATTTCGGAGTGACGACAAACCGCCTTTCCCTTCGAAAATCGACCTGCTAAAGGGATAGGAATTGAAAAAAAAAAAAAAAAAAAAAAAAAAAAAAATCCACCGAATCTATTCGTTCAGCCGGTTTTGATGAACAATAATTGAAAACTTTAGTGATGTACGTCCAGTAGTTTCGGAGGTAAATGTACCGGAAAATGACGATTTTTCAATGTGATGGAATCCTTATTCGCTGAGACTGAATTCCTCAGTCTCCTTGTATTGCATCGATTTGGATGAAATTTTCAGGAGACGTTAGTGTTGCTACATGGGGAAAATTTCCTAAGAATTTGAGCCGATTAGCTTGAGCAGGGGCGGATCAAGGAGCGTTTTTAAGCCAAACGGGGTCAAAAATGGCCAACTCCCCTTAACACAGCATATAAACAGAATGGAGCGTATCAAGCGGGCTAGACCAATATGAAGGTTATATCTATATCTATAAAAGAGGATGTATGTATGTATGTATGTTGCCTATAGACTCCGAAACCGCTCGACAGATTGTTATGAAACTTTCAGGTATTATTAGGCATGATTCAAGGATTGTTCCTGTAAAGTTTGGTGCAAATCCGTTCAAAGGGCTCTGACCCAGAGGGCATAAAAGGGTGCAGTGTCAGGTTTTAGAAATTTATTGTTTACAAAATTAACTACCCAAGCCAAGACCGAAGGAGGAGGAGGGGGGAGGAGGATGAGGGAGGAGGAGGAGGGAGGGGGAGGAGGAGGAGGGAGGAGGAGGAGGAAGAGGAGTGAGAGAGGAGGAGGATGAGGAGGAGGAGGAGGGAGGAGGAGGAGTGAGGGAGGAGGAGGAGGAAGAGGAGGGAGGAGGAGTGAGAGAGGAGGAGGATGAGGATGAGGGACGAAGAGGAGGGAGGAGGAGGAGGGAGGAGGAGGAGGGAGGAGGAGGAGGGAGGAGGAGGAGGAGGAGTGAGGGAGGAGGAGGAGGATGAGGAGGAGGGAGAAACCAAAGGCAGAATCCAAAGGCTAAGCTTCCGTCCATCCAATCACCTCTTAATAACAGTTTAAAATTACGATCAATAAACAAATTTAATTTGGGCGCAGCAACGCGCGGGGGGAACGCTAGTTTAATTCATGAATGATTAACCAATAATGTGGATAACTTGGGTAGCAAAATAAAAATTCACCAAATCAAATTTTACCTAACTTAGGAGTTGCATGTAATGTTCTTAATTTTTCATTTTATAACTTTTTATCTCAAGATGATAAGCTATGAATAATTTGACCGATAAAGTGAATAAGTTGAAAGGAATTTCGAGCAAGTAGGGAGGCGGATTTGAGTTTTAAAAGCGAGTCATCCTTCCACCACTATCAACCCCTTCCACCGCTATCAACCCCGTCCACCTCCGCCCTCTTGCTCCACTGGCCAACCTATCGATCCACCCCCAAAGGCTGCCGCCTCCACAGCTACAGCTCTACTACTCCCGACGACACGTTCATTCAATCCCCCCCCCCCCCCCCCCCCCCCCCCCCCCCCCCACCAACACCCACACAACTACCACCCCTCCTCTCAAC
Source organism: Adelphocoris suturalis (assembly GCA_030762985.1). Taxonomy (NCBI): domain Eukaryota; kingdom Metazoa; phylum Arthropoda; class Insecta; order Hemiptera; family Miridae; genus Adelphocoris; species Adelphocoris suturalis. Next base: position 127,278,303 of record CM061041.1, read on the forward strand.
TTGTGCCCCAGAAATTCTAATCCACCTTTTACGCCTCCGGCTCTCCAACCACGAGCAGGGATGTTATTTCACAACTTTTTCAATTTATTCTGATTTTCATCCTTTTTGAGAACTTTCGTTTTTAAAAAATGGAAGTTATTGCATTTCTACCCCAACAGTACCTACACTAAGAAGGTATTTCCTAAATGTTTAACTTCTGAACTGGTTGAAAAAATTTGAAAAACACCAAACTACACTTAGGTGTTAAATTCTGACTCGTTGAAAAATGGTCGTGCTACAATCAAAGAGTTTTTGTTTCATAAGCAACTTTATCACATCTTGAAATTTTGAATCTTGAATTTATTGTTGTCTTGAAATTTCGTCTTCAGTGTTTCAGTCTTGTTTTGTCGGTTAAATGTTTATTTATTTTCGGTATACATTATTAATTTGTCTTCCGTGTATGTTAGCTGTTCTTGTAATTCAAATTTTTATTCTGATTCGTTCATTAACATTACAGTCTTCAAAATTAGTCGTTCGTTGTATATAATTTTGTCAAATGTAAAAGATCCTGAGATTTTTGAGAGTTCATTAAAAAAATTTTGTCATCTTGTATTGTGTCTTCTGCACTCCATCAGTAGATGTTCCAAGATTTCAACTTCGCCACTCAAAATACATAAAATGTTCTGGTACATGTACCTAGGGTATAAGGGTAAACGAATTCGGAACCAATACATTCAGGGTAAAGATATATACTTGTACATCAGTTTTGGCTCAGATCCCTGAATGGGTCAACTTAGAACAAATATATGTATTATTATTATTTATGTTTATAGTGCTTCCGAGTCTACCAATAGGTAGCAGAAGTATTGTTTTCACTTGCGGGAGAGGAAAATTGTTTGTCTCCAAAATAAAAATTTCCACTAGCATTTTACGTTTCAGACCACTCTGAACAATTTTCGTTCCGTGTCTGTGTCTGCAAATTCTTGTAACAAGCTTAATTTCCACAGTTTTCATCCAATTTTGATATCATATCTAGGGAATGTGCAGGTTAGATTGTAGATGTTCCCCTGTCACTTTCATTGTTCCCAAACCAATACTCCCCTTTGAGCACGAGAAAACGTAAATTCCATCAGGCATTATTTTCTCACGCCCTATTAAGTTCGATCTCGCTCAAATTCTGATGATAAGACGAGTCGACCATTGTTTAGAGATTTCACTTTGATTGTATCATTAGTAACTGCTGCACAGGCGCGAATGTGAAATCCTTATAACAAGCTTTATTTCCACAGTTTTCATACGATATGGATGAAGGAACGTGTGGGTAAACTATAGGCTGTAAACTATAGACGGTAAAACTATAGACTGTAAACTATAGACGGCCCCCATCAATTTCATTGTTCTCAACACAATAATTCCCTCTGCGCATCCACAAAAGTAATTTTCATCAAGCATTACTTTCTTGCTTCTAAATGACCCATTTTGACGTTATACATTACCTTTTGATTTACTATTTTCCGCTATGGAATTGTTCAAGATCATTTAAATTTCAATCATCTTTACATACGTGTTACGGATAGAGGAGGAATAAAGGAAGATGTTTCTTATTTTGTTTATTTAAATTTTTCCAGCCGGACTAGGTAACTAGTGGATACCATCGAAGGTTCGGAAAAACTTTCCCAGAGCGAGACAAGTTCGATGCGCTTCAGCTGACAAGTCCACAAAACGGAGGAAAATAGTTGAGAACAAATAATGGGGCTTCGAATATGAGAAGTTCGTAGAAGAGTGCAGCATATGACATCTCGTCTCACCCCGCCGTTATGGAAGTTAGCAATCCACTTCTCAACTTGTCATCCCTCGAGAAGACATCCGTTTTCCTTATGTTACAGTTATATGCCTACACGACATAAATATGTAAATAGACATTGCACTTACTAGACAATGGGGCTCCGAACATGGGAAGCTCGAGGCAGCACGTAAACAAGGACCTGATTCGCTGTTCTTTTGTTACCTACAAGAGCAGTTGAGGCAAAACTTGTTTTTGTTGATGCCGGTTTTTTTTTATTTATTTATTTTTTCAATTTCTTTATTAAAATTATATATTTATTAATAATATAAATCCTATTTTTTTACTGGTACTAATAGGAGACTTCCGATTGAGACCCAATGGCCTGATTCAAAAATTAGTGTCACGGTTGACGCCGGCCCCAAGGCGGGGTTACGATTGACCCCCATACCCATAACCAAATTTTCCTTCCCACTTCGAAAGACAGGACTGTCTGCACTTCAGCACACAACCTTCATCACAAATGTATACAGCTTGATGGTACCACTCTCGTTTTTGTCAATGTACTTCGCATTCCAAGCCTGTTTTTCCGCAATCTTTTTCTTGGATGTTGCTTCTCTTGCCGTTTTATGGATGGCTCTTATTGAACTCACGGTTGAAATGAGCGCAAAAAGCTTCGCAGGCATTCATGGTACCTAGCTCACTTGCCCTAAGTTGGGGGAAATTCAGAGTCGGATATATAGTTGTCAAATAGATATCCTTGACATTGTTCACCGTTGGGAGCCTTATGAAGTTTATATAGTACCCACTCGCCGTATGTACGCCGCAGCCACCTTTTGGGGACTACAAAACTGTAGACCTAAGGCCCAGTGTAACCACTTTGCAAATCTCGTATCGGACTCATAAATGGTGACGAGTCCCAGCTCTTGTATTTTTCGGCATCTGAAAGTCCAATTTTTATGCGGGGTAAAAGGTGAAGCTTGAAAATTAACTGGCTGCTGGAGTCAACACAAAGTACTCGAGAAAAGGGTATCCTCACTTTCTCTTCTGCCGTTTTGCATTTTCAACCCACGGGGGTTAACAAATACGTAAAATACGCCCGTACTATAATGAGGTTGATGGTGCGGGGAACGAATTGTAGAGCGAAAAGGGGTGACGGTAAGGGTGGCAAAGGGAAAGTCGGGTCAACCACCATGTTTCTTAGGTCCTTCGCCCCCTAGCGCTCCAAGCAACGGACCTTGTTAGTTCGGAGCCCCAATTGGCAGGTATGAAATAAAAGTCCTTGAAAACAGGAAAATAATTACGCCGCTAACATTAAAAAAAAAAAATGTTTTTTCTATGTTCTAAGGCCGCTAATCACCCTTCTGATTGACGAAAACCTAAATCATTAAACTTAAAAAAAAAATAATAATAATCATAATGTCAGTACTCAGTGAAAATATGGAAATTCCAGCGAGATTAGTACGGAGCCAAATCTAGAGGAAAACGGAACTTGAAATAGTAAAGTATGCAAAACCCGCACAACCGCTCAGTAAAGAAGGAAGGGTAGCTCTTGTGCGCCGTGTCGGCCAGTTTCACGAACTCTAGCTTTATTTTATTGTACTGTTTTTTAGATGAATACTTCTGCATACATTCTTCAGTTAAAAGACAGTGACGTTATTGTAAATTTATCATGCAAGCCCCTCAAGATTTCCACGTATTTGTAAACCGTCATCACGGATAAACATGGCTGAGCTGGTGAAAGTTCCAATATTTGCAGTTGATTGGAAAGCTCGCTTACTCAGCTGATCCAGGAGCTACAATGTTGACTCAGATGGTCCTTACTTATTTATCAGAAAACTTTATGACTTTCAATCTAGGCAGCACAACGTGTCACAGCTCCCATTGACAAGGGTCTCGCTGCTCATAAATTAGTATGAAAACTGACAATAGATCATCAAATTAATCACTAAATTCAATTATTACCAGATAATCCGATTAGTTTTGAAGATTTAACGCTGCCGAAATATTAGTTAGTATCAATGTTTAATTCAACTATTCGAATCAATGAACTTCAACCATTTCTATTGCAATCATATTTTTTCAAATATATGTAGAAGCAAATGTGTTGTACATTCGAAGCCATTGAAATTTGTATATATACGAAAACTCGATAAAATAAATTAACACCTATAGATGCTGGGATTCGAAACTGAGAAATAAGTACCTAATATATACTCATAGGACGACGTTTAACCTTACTTCTCACGTTTACAGTAAAATAATTGATTCACTCACATATTTACGATTAATCAAACACATGGACTCATCATATCAATGATGAGGACTCATCCTATCAATGATGAGGACTCATCCTATCAATGATGAGGACTCATCCTATCAATGATGACCATTGATGAACGTTCGTCCAAGACACTCGAGTATTCCCAAATTATTTTAAAATAATTAAAAGCGAAAAATAAATCACTGAAATTCAGATTTAAACTTTTTCAAGAGTACAGACTTTAAATGTTAGATGTTTGTGTAGGTACTTCTTTTCTTGCCCATAGCCTAGCATTGCACGTATCAACAAATGTCCCCATCTTATCTTTTATAATAAGTTTGTTTCCATCATTTTATGTAAGACCCAGCAAAAGATAAATATTTCATATTATTGTGTCTAATCATATAAACGTAATATGAGCATTCTAGATACTCAGTGAAATAGTATTCTGTATTAGTAACAAGTGGAAAAACAAGTTAATTTCTATCTTGAACGAATTGAAATAACTGAACTTCTAAACTAATTTAATAGTTATTGGTATCAGTCAGACAGATTCATTTGTTTCTATTTTTCGTCATTTCCTGATTTTTCAAGTTTATTTTTATCGAAGGGGTTTAACGCTTTTCGCCTGATGAAAAAAGAGTAAGGTAATATTGTAAGTGAGAGGTAAGTATCACTTAGTTCCAGTTGATATGTGAATGTGTATAATACTGCACCCAGTAGGAAGAAGAAAAACTTGAAGATGACGTGAAAAATTGAAGGGCGTGAATAAATGCAGGAAGTTGAGATGAACCATAATGTATATGAAATCTGAATGAAGTAATGTTTTGAACAGGTAATAGGAGGAAACGATTTCAGAGACAATCTGAACACAACTCGACACAGTTCAAAGACTGCAAGCGAAATCGAACAATCGCAACTATTCATTCAAAACGATAGGATGTATCTATTCAGAAAGAGATGAAATGCGTCATGAAATAGTCAGACCATTCGATAATGATTTGGTTGGATTGGAACTTACGTTTTCTTCTACTGTTTTCTTAATTTTGGCACTCGCTTCCGTGACAGTCTTGCCGGCTTTGTTCACAGCCGAGTAGAGGAAGTTCCCGAACGACTTGGCACCGGCGATGGCCTTCGTCGACACTGCAATTCGAATTAACGAATGACATTAGAATAGAACAATTTCGTTAACACAATCTAGAAATATCAAACTATCAACATCAACCGTGAAGGCATTGGTTAAATAGCGGCGAAGAATAGATGGGCTACTTACTGCATCCTGCCATAAATATGTACCATCAAACGAACGCAACAAAGGCAGCATCGCACACATACAGCTGTTTTTGAAATAAACTAAGGTTTGAGCTAACATTTAAGCCTAAAATTTCAGTTGTCACCTGTTCCATCTGACTCGTTCTTATTAAGCAAAAGAGAGATAGTGGTAACAAAAAGTGAAATAGTTTGATGGGGTGGCCGGGTAAAGATGGTGGTTGAGGAATTGCTGGGTGAGTAGGTATTACTAGTTTTTATATACTACTGAAGGAGTATATACCGGTATGCGTTAAATAGTCTGAATAATTAATACTTTTGAGCTTAAGAAGCGGAGGTGGTTGCCAAGAAAGGCCTCCTTGAAATTCAGAGTGGTCACTACATATTTCTTGGACTGCTATATCCTTCACCAGGAAACAGCAATGTACGTTTCCGGCAGGAAATAATATCATCACTTCTCATAGTTAAGTTGTGCAGCACTGAGAGGTTCGTTTTCCGGGCTATTCAGGGAATTTCTAATATGCAACGACCAAAATCCACATCACATAAATTCAATTCAATTTACCATCGCTTCAATATTCTTTCAATCTGCTTGATTCAGCACTCAGGCTCAGGACTCCATAAAAACATAATACTGAACACGTGGTAGCGTAACATTTCTATACGGAATGGGGATTAAGGAAGCGTCAAAGACTTTTTTCCATTTTTGTAAAAGAACTTCTGGGTGGCTCTATTCAACTACGGACTACTTGAGCTCAATATCAGTTGCCGTTCCAATATCATCCAATAGGCGCTGGTAGACTCAGTCTTTGATTAATCCGTAGAGAATGCGAGGTGTCATTGGATTTCTACGGTATCACCATTCACTGGGTTTTAACCACATTGATAAAGCAGTTCTATTTCCCAGATTACGAACCCTTTGGTATTTTGAAAACGGGCGTGAATGAAAATTGGAACATTCTGTGCGATTTTGACAATAGATACCGATTCCATTTCAGACACAGGACGATCCGTGACTATCACAAGTTATTGGTCTCAACGGGAAATGATTGGTTCAAAAGGTCAAACCATAACCCCTTATTGCTGGAACTACCACCATCAACCTTAAGGGGGGTTATGTTGGTTAGTACGGGGATACCTACAAACCTGAATATTACATGTTTTTAACAAAACAAACAGAAAGTAGGTACTCGATCAGCATAATACGCAAGGGTACACCCACGATTCGGCGACTTGAAGGTACCCGAACTTATGAAACAATTACTAGATATTGCAAGGTTTGTTTACGGTATTATGGATATGTTTCAGACCAAGATCTGAGACATACTGTCAGCTGGTATTCTTTTGGAGCCGTGGGGAAAAGAGGAAGACAAAGATTACGTCACATTCATGGCATAGTGCCATGCTTCAATGTAGCACAGTGTTCAAGGATCTGCAATGTCGAAAATGGACTTGCAGATAACCAGCATGTGAGCACATTTTGATATCGGCTAGGAAGAATGATGCAGAGTCCAGGAAAACATAAAGGTATATGGAAAAGGAAAGAAAGGAAAACATTTAGAAAGTGTAACATATCGAGCAAAGTACCTAGACATTTTTAGTAATCAGAACTGATATTTTTACATTTCTATCCCCTTTTCTTCCCTTTACATTTCCTGATAAACACATAAACACACATTTTTACGTTTCCTACATTTATACACCGCCACTCAACACCCTCCATTCCCACTTAGAACAGAAGTTATATTCATGTTTTAGAAGGTAGAAATGAAAGAAGAAATGGTTTTTGCCCTTAAAAGCCCTTAATAGCCATCATAGTGCAGTTTACCGTGAAAGGTAGGTCTTGCGAATTTCATTTTACATCACTTCGAAGTTGATGAATTTAAATTACACCTCTAAACGACAGTCTCCATAAAACCCTATTTAAATCTTAGCCTCACTATTACCCTTCCCTCTTCAGAAGGGCTTATCTTGTTTAGACTCCCATTTTCTCTACGCGGCAGAAGAAAATTCAATTATTATATGAATAGAGAAACAGAGGAATTTTCCTCTCTACCAGCGGCGCCCTTTTATGAGCATCGATTTCAGGCAACTGTCTAGACTAGATGTTGAGAGGTCTCTTTTAGAGACCCAGAGATAGACCTGACCTCTTATCCTAATAACTAGTTGATCCGCTGACAAAGTTCCTCACGAAGTTTGAAGAACTTGTGGTCAAGTATAATGTACTCGATTTCGCTTCTTGTTCGTGTACTCGTATATATCATCATTTTTTGTATTGATTTCAAAAGAATCACACTGGTGACAAACTGTTTTTCCCACCCAATAAGTGAGGTACCAACTACTAATATTCATTCGACCAATTATTCATTGTAACATGCCTAAAAGCCTGAAGGCTTAATATGTTTATTTATAACATGGTGGTGAGGCCGCACAGTGGTTCAAAAACCCAATCTAGCTAGACAAAATTAAAATTCCGAGTAGAAAGGTATGGCCTCAGCAGGTTTTGACATGCATTCTAATAAATCTGGCCTAGTTGAACTCAAGGCCGTTATAAATTTTCTAAGACGACGTGTCAGTGTAAGCTGAGGAATGCAGAAAAACACATTTTCCTCAATCTTCCAAGTACAAAGTTCGCAAACACTGCAGTGATTGCTCAAATGTGTACCAAATTGGTGTTGAAGACTTTAAATAAATTTAAACTAGTGGCAATGTAAAAGGTCAGTTCACATATATCTTATTATCCTTGTGAAGCTAATAATTCCCGTATAAAGTAAAGAGAAACCAAGAAAATATCAAAGAATAAATTCGTAGTTAAAGTTGCTTCTGGCAACCATTATCAGGTTCATGGTACGTCCTACTACGGAATTGAGAAATCACTTAAATTTAAATGGACAATAGTGAAAAAACAGAATGAGTGCGAAAGATCAACATCTACGAAGGTTAACATCTATGAATGGAGAGACACATTACAACAACAAAGGAGAAAACGTCAACAGGGTACATTTAAACACACTAAACCAATTTTATACGAGGGAAACAAACTATGGTTTGTTTCAACAACATGGAAAATTTGATGTTTTCATATGTTAGTGACAGATGTTTCTTTTATGAAAACTGTGCCATAAAATAGGAATGCACAGGGTGTAGCAGAAAAAGCTCCCCGATAAGGAATGCTAATATAAAAATAATGTTTATAGATACAAATTTTTTTGTAATTAATAATTCTACATAAAATGCAGTTTTATTTTACGTGGTTTAAAAAATATGTCACTTGAATGCTGTAGTCCACCAGCGCACAGTGGGGCCAAAAGAGGTTTTTTGTGGAAAAAACTCAATTTCAGCTCAATTGTTGTAGGAAATTTAGCGCTGATTCTGAACTTACTTACCTCATGTCCCTATACCTAAAATAGCTTCTTCGATCCGAAAAATTGATTTTTGACAATTTTTCTCACTTTTGACCATTGGAACTGACCTAAAGTTTTTTCGTACGGAAGAAAAGTTGTATGTAGAGTACAGAATTCTGCATCGATTGAGACCACTGCCAGCTCTCGAACTCTTTCCTTCTATTTTTGGCAATTTTTCGAAGTTTTCGTGACCAACCCACATTTATAGAAATTCTCGAAAAGCAAGTCGTAGGTCATAAAAACTTTGAAAAAATGCTTAAAAAATCGAAGAAATTAGTTAGACAGCGGTGGTCTCGTTCGATGCTGAATTTCATCTTCTACGACTTCTCTTCTATACAAAAATATTTGTTCGAACATACATACTCGTTGAGTGATAGGAAGTTCGCGCCTTCTGGTAATGCTTGAAATGGCACTGACACTGCAGCCGATATGGGCCGGTAATTAAATTTACAGGACACTTAGATTAATATGCTAACTTTCGAGAAAAATTAGTTTCAGGCAGGCGGAAGGCAGCGCATGTAATATGCAGTCCATTGAATATGTGTAAATCTTACTTTTTCAACGTCCATCGTTACTGTTATTTATCTCCGCGAAGTAGTGACTGTGGAAGCCGGTTAATTTTTGTTTACCATCCACTAGATATGTGTAAACAGCTTAGAAAGTTCCAAAGTTTTAGTTCCATAGACAAAGGCATACGGAACGAATTCCTGTAATAAATGACGTTTTTTAGCCATCTCGAAAAACAGATTTTTCAGAAGCACCCCTTCTGCGGAACAAACAATTATGATGAAAAAGCCACTCTTCCCGCTTATAAACTAATAAAGAGAAGGAAAACAAAGGAAACAACGTCAAAATCGAACAATCTGTTTTTGGGGTTTTTTTGGCCTTGCCCCACTGTGCGGCGATGCGAAAATTTCACGAAAGTTTGCAATGACAGATGCGACGAGAACGACGAGAGGTGTAGGCTGGTGCTCCGTCTTGCTGAAACCTCACATTTTCCTCTCCATGTTCAGCAAAAACACAAGAAAGAGTAACAAGGCCACAAGAAACATTTTCAGCATGTCACAGTAATGATCAGGGGTTACTCCAAAGGGCTATTGCAAACTATCGTGAAAGACTAAATTTTTGCATCGCCGGTGGAGGGCAGCTTTTAAGTGACATAAATTTTAAAACGACGTAAAATAAAACTGCATTATGTGTAGAATTACAAAAACATTGTGTGTCTTTCTACATTTTTTTATATTAGCATTCCTCATCGGGGAGAGCTTTCTGCCGCACCCTGTACACTCACGTGTATATGTATACCCAAAAGTCACAAACGAACTGAAGGAGGGAATGGGAATTTTCATGGTTAGTTTTCATTTGCTCAATAGAAAGATTTGAGCGAGAGCATTCCGAAAAGGTGCCATATGATGGGTCGACTCTTGAAACTCATTTGCTCGATAACGGCACAGTTAGCCCGATTACGTCATGCGTGATCTTCCTATTCGTTTATTCGTCAAAACAAACGATCTTTCGAGCTGAAAATTGCGATGTGTAGGTTTTTATAGTTTTATAGTTTTATAGACCTTTGGGAGGAATCAGTCGTCACTAGCAAGTCGAGTATCGGGGGCGAGCGCTTTCGATGTAATGTCATAATCATCAGGCCATCGAAACAGTACTGTTAGTGACGACGGATTCCTCCGAAAGGTACGTAAGTGATAATAATACAGTTTTGCTCGGGTTAAGAAATTACTACAGATAGACAAACATGGAATCAGTATTGTCTGAAAATATGTGGAACGCAAAACTCAAGTGAACATTTTGATGTTGGGACCAAATAGGCGTCAACATCTTGTAACTGAGCTTCTCTACCTCCGGTCGTAAGAAAACGAAATTAAATTATGAAAACATCATATTTCCCAGCTTCTGAAACACCTTACATATACACTTTTTTTTTTTTTTTTTTTTTTTTTTTTTTTTTTTTTTTTTTTTTTTTTTTTTTTTGGCAAGAACGAATTTAAATTCTGGCAAGAAAAAAATTACTCTAACAAGAGAGAAAATGGAAATGAGTAAACAACAACTGGACAATAAGACGTCTAAATGAACACCACACATAGATAACTCAAGCAAAACTAACGGGATAGGACAGAAATAGTAATCAAAGGTCAGAATTAACGAACGTTTTAGAAGGAAAAAAATATGGATAGAAAGTTCAAATTTACAACAGAAAGGCAAGTTAGGATGGACGGCGTTGGTTGTACTTACAGTATTTTGCACGTAATTTAGCCATTGTTACGTCAGTAATAGTGGCTTTCATAGACCTTACAAGTAAGTGCAATGTTATTTTGTGAGATATTATTTACCGTGTAATCACAAGAGTAATAAGAAGTTTAATAGTGGAATTATGTATGAGCACTTTGAAATATTCGCACTTTCTAGGTTAAAAGTATCTTGAAATAAATTGATCATTAATTACGAAGAACTTCTGCTTATAGATTCGTTCCTACATGGTGATACATGTCCTACTTTTTTTTCCAACTAAGTAAGTATAGGTAATAAGAAAATTACATAGATTTTATTATGATTCATGAGTCTGGGTGTATTGTTGAATCTTCTAGGTATTTGGATTTAATGTTATGTTCTTCTTTAATTTATTTTAAGTTGTCTAATATGTAAATAGAGACACGGCACCTCCTTCATGTGCCTACTAATAACTAGATTCGATGATCTGTCAACACAGACACCTTGGCCGCTTGTCAGTAAGCCATTTTGTTTTCACTGTACATAAGGAAAACATCAATTTTGTCAAAATAATCTGTATTTTACTGGTAGGATTGATTTAGGATATTTCTTATTTTTGAGATGCGAGCTTGCAAGCATCCAAACCACCAATTTATAGGTACCTACACATCATTCTGATCTACTATTGAGGCCCGTATATTATACGGAGGTCGTTGTTCATGTTGTTTTCTTTGTGTCCCGTGAAAACAAAATGGGGTATTGCTAAACGGTCGACGTGTCGGTGTAGACAGAACGTCGAGCCTACTAATTATTAGGATGATAAAATGTAAATAATTAGGTAGGTAGTAGACCAATGTTGGATATGTAGATATATTAGGTATAGTTTTTGGTTTCATTCATCACTAAATTTACAATTTTATGAAATGTGAAGCCGATTCAACCTCATGTTTAAACCAAGAGTACAATAAGATCCCCAAACCATGCTACGAATATGATTACTTGTTTACATATTTATGGGTTGTATTATGTATGATGAGAATCTTGTTTTAAACTCAGACATAATACAGCGTGTTCTGACAAGGTACCTACTAGATGTTCCACAAATACATCATTGTTTGATGTTGACTAACTGTTAACTAGATGCAGGAGAAACAAATCTGACGGAAAAACTTTTGAACTTTCAGAGAGCAACACAAAGACGAATCTCATTTGCTTGGCGACGTGGTGGAAACTGAGAGTGGGCGTGACCCTTGGCATTTCGGCTCTTTCCCTTTCGAGATGCTGCCACCCACGATAGCGTTACGCATCGGCGTATCCCTTGATGGAAGCACTGACTCCATTTGGAAGGTATAGATGCCCCATTTGAAATGATGACAGTAGAATGGCAACCACTTTTTTACGAATAAGGCTAAAAGAACCCGAGAAACTCAAGAGCAGGGATTTAGAAATAGAAATAAGGGATTTTTCCGTAGGGTAAACCGTTCTATATTCAATAGTAGCTAAAAAATGAAAATTTCACGCGGTGAAAAATCCCTTATTTCTATTAATTTTGTCAACTAATTTTTTGAACATCAAGAAAAATTTACTCTATTCACCGATTTTTGACACTTAGTTCTTGATTATTATTAACCGAAATACGAGTCCTACGCTTCCACTACTAGCACGTAATGTTCAACGAGCCCAAAAACATGAAATAATGGGATAAAAAGGGCTTCAGGGCGTTAAATTTTGATTTCGTAGCTACTGGTAAGTATAGAGCGGTTACCATTAAAAAAGCTACTCGGCTCTTTATTTCCAAAAGGACAATATATTATAGGACGAAATTGGTCTTGTTACATTCGGAACAAGCCAGGAAACAAGGTCCGAAGCAGAAAAGACCCGCAAACAATTTTTTTCCCAGTCAAAACTAGGTAAAAACGGCAAAAAATGCCTTTTTTCCATCACTTATTTGGACTGATTTCTTGAATATCAAAAGAAATACAGCTTCTGCGCTTGCAATAATGGCGGCACCGTGTTCCGCGACACCGAAAACATAGGAATAGAGTATAAAAAGTGTCCAGACGCATGGATCTTTCATGTCCTAAGCGTCTAGTGTTCTAAAATCGATAATTCAATTATCAAAAAACGGGTTTAGGAGACCTCAAGGGGTTATCGGTTTGGACTGAAATTTTCAGGAGTTGTTCCTCGCATCTGATGCAATCATCTGAGCTTTGAGCCCCTCAAAAATTCGAACTTTCGTTTTTTTCGTTGTCAGTCTAATGTTTACAAAGGCCTTTTCTCTCAACTTAATATCACGAAGCCTTTTTACAAAGAGGTGTGTGATCATTAGTTCAACCCCAGCTGACATGTCAGGAAGTGCCCTGCGAGCTATTGTTTCAATTACTTGATGTAAGTTCAAAACTTGTTCACCCGTTTGTTGGACTCTACTCATGAGAAGTGTCATGTTCTTCTTCTACAGACCTCAATTTCCAAATCGACGCTCCAGTGCCAACACTAGTTGGTGACATCCGCAAACATAGTCCACCTCTGGCAAAATATCACGTACTATACCCGTCAGAGCCGGTGCCAGCTCGCTGGCCATCTCCCCTTCTTTCTAGCTATTATGATGTGAAATCCCCTCACATTGAACGAGGTACACCTCCCAGGATTCTGATCCATCAAACTTTTGTACTTTCTGAAAGTAAGATCGACTTGGATACGGCTGGCCACTCGGTGCAAGGATGGAATTTCCTTTGGTATTCTCTTCATTGTTTGTGTGAAGAGCACTGAACATGCTGTTAACGAGAGACGCAATCATGTTTGCATTTGTCTCAAGAACCTGCACGAATTGCATGCTGACATTGCAACAACTTTTTTCAGCGTTCCTGTCTGTATATGAGTAGAGCTATTTCTTTCCAAATCCGATTCCTAGCCATCGAAAGGTTCAATTCTTAGATCCGATTGATTTGCCTCGGCCGTGGGAATCTCTTCTGTTAACACAAACATTTCGTCTGCCAGTTCATTTCGAGAAACTTCCTCTTCCTGAGCAGGAACAATTCGTCCACTCCTTAGTTTAGTCCCAACCGCTGTCACCTTTGCTAGATTCTGCCATTATTATCATTCATACAAGAAAACACGAAAATATCTATTGTATTCACAAGAACGAACAGACAGAATTTTTCATTAGTTTTTAAATTACATAGTAATTTAACAACTGGCTCAAAACATAGTAACTACACGAATCAATCGCGGCCGAGACCCAACAGTATTTTACTGACGATTATTAAATAAATACATACCTACCACAAATTTAATTAAACAAACTTTTTTTTTTTTCAGTCATTCAAAACACCTTAACTTTGTTTGTGGAACTCAAACTCCAATAATAAAGGATGTTTTATGTGAAAAATAACCATTTTTAGAGGTCCCGGAATGAAATCAGCTAGTTACAATATAATAAATGAATAGTAATTAGGTTTCACAGAAAATTTCAATTAATTCAATAGTAATCTACTCCGAGGAACAATAAGAACAAAATGCACCAGGTGTTAGGTAGTTTCATTAAATAACTCTATACTCTCAAAAATGAGGTGAGGCGTGGAGGAAACATAATTAAATTATGTATGAGAATCGTGGAGGAATTACCGAACGCATTGTAGTCGGGAATTCTCAGCCGAGATAACGTGATGAAATGCCAATATTATTCTCGTTAATCTACGAACATAGACGGTGTTACGGAATTGGACGGGGTCAGAGTGACTATTTACACGATTTTTCGATTGAATAAGAGAGATAATGTGGTGATTCTATGTTAGTTAATAATAATTATACCTCGAACCCGAAATAAAGATGTATGTACATTTAGTTTCAATAATGTCGCTAAGCTATCAGTTGACTTAGGAGATTTTGGTGATTGAGGATTGAGATTTTTTCCATAGGCTTCTCAAATAATGTAGTTTATTGGTTTGCTTAGCGCTTTCGCCATCTAGTGGCCTCGTCAAAGCTGCAACTTATTATTTATTAGTTCATGTTTAATAGAAGCTTGTTGAGCTCTCCTCAACATCTCAGTGAATACCTTTAATATTTGGAGGTATATTTTGCGTCAATTATGTTAAAATGAAGTAGATTTGAAAATCTGTGTGGCGGATCACGCATTGTCTGCAGGATGAACCTCTCAAATATGCCCTTATAAGTATAGGATGATTTCCTGGGATCCAGGAAATGATTCAATGGAGATGTAAATCAAGCCCAACAAGCTTCTATTAAACATGAACCAATAAATAATAAGTCGAAGCTCTGACGAGGCCACTAGATGGCGAAAGCGCGAAGCAAACCAATAAACTACATTATTTGAGAAGCCTATGGAAAAAATCTCAACCCTCAAACACCAAAACCTCCTAAGGGCAAGGCGCACATCCATAACTACTATCAGTTTACTAATGTTTAGTATCACCAAAACCATTTCTTGTGAAATCAGCTCAAGAAAGAGGCCAAGTTACGATTGAAAATGTACGTGTGGCGTGTCGGGTTGGATGTGATGTGATGTGTTGATCAAATCCGCTCGAACCGCTCGACAGGTGTTTTAGTGGCGAAACGCCGACAAGCTCACTACTATGAACAATACAACACAACATACAATATTACAAGGAGACGGGGTGAAATTGGATCGACCCTTTTTTTCTTCTACATGAATGAAATTAAAACCTTAACCTGGACTTCTTCGAAGGTTTATAATTTTATAGAAATTATTCAACTTAAATCCCTACGAGGAAATTCTTTTTTTCCCCAAAATTAGTTCAACGTTAAGGAATTAGAAGAATGCTCGTTGTTTGCATTATTTTTAGAGAATGCACCTTGCAAATTTTCATTGGATAAAATAATCACGATGCATCAAAAATTAGGGGTTCAGTAACTAGGGGGTCTGAAACGGATTTGTATTGGTTTATTTTTCCTAATGCTTGGGTTGCCCCCACCCCTCTGGATAAATTTCAATAGGCATTCCTCTTATTAACGAAGCCTTGCCTATAAGACATAGCTTCAGAGGGACGTCCTACAAATTATAACATGAGAACTACTTATCGTAGTAACTTACAGTTGTTCGAGTTCGAGTCCACTTTCAATTAAAAATAAAAGGGATACGAAATAAATCATTGAGACAACTAAAATGTTCGTGTGGGTATGATTATTATGTTCGTCATAGGGCTAGAGAATTTTTGAGAAAAGTAAAAGAGCATGAATAGGATTTCAGGGGCAACAACAGTGAATCAAAATTTGCAAATCATCTTAAGGGGATCCGGACACGTATTTCCTATTTCACGTTGGTACACATTCCTAATCTTCCATTCCACTTAAAGCCATCTATATTTATTCAAAAATGTTAGGTGTGTGTTTGTGTACGCTTCAAAAACTCAAAATGTTGTGCATCGATTGAGCTCAAAATTTGACACGATATAAAGATCGTTTCAAGGATGGCTTTTATATATTTTTCGCATCAGTAACACACCGCAACTGCGGGAAAACAGCTTGTTCAACGATCTGAAGTTTACTTCACATTCTGCGAAAAAATATATGACTCTAGAGTTAACAAAGTTCCTAGGTAGTAAATGAAACTGCTCATCGGTTGCTCGGATTTGAAAATCCTTGAAATTAAAAGATTTAGGTTGTGCACTATAGGTTGTTCCAGATAGATTTTAACGTGGAACACGCTTTTGGTACATATTGCTAAAAAAGCCTGACAAATTTATCTCCAAAGATCGAGAGCTAAATTCTTTCTAGTTCATCCTAGGACATTTAACAAATTTCGACAGGGAGCATTTCTGGGACAAAAAGAGACGAATATAATGACGGACTCCATCCTCACCAGATATGCTTTTTATTTATTATATAAGCAGTTCGAAGTACTGAAATTTCGTTCGGGGTTTCGCTGGGTGTGGTAGGTAAGTAATGAAGTCCGAACCTTCAGCAAATACCAGTCAAAAATATAAACGTCGAGATTCGGAAGTGTGTCAATCAAAAATGTGTGTATACCAACTAATCTGCAAAAAGTGTATAGACAATAATGCATTCTATGTTGGTAAAGCAAACTCTCAACTTACGAATGAACAATCATAGAGCATCTGTTGACCAAACCCCACCATACCCTTTGAAGGAACATGCTAGATCACATAGCGCAACGTTTGACGAATGATTTGGGATGAAAGTCTTGCGAAAATTGCCAGATGCATCTAATGATCGACTGCTGCAGCAATCTGAAAGAGCATGTCGATGGGTACTTGGAGCGAACCAACCACCTGGCCTCAATTTCTACGATTGAATACGTATCTACTACACACAGCCATGGATTCATTAATTACGCTTCGAGCTACCAGAGACTCGCAAGATAAATTTACTTTTCCTTCTCAATTCTGTGAGAACAAGGTTTTTTTCGAAATATCAGATCCTAAATTTTCTTCTTCTATTTGTGAAATTTCATTCTTTAACTATAATTTATAAAGTTCTGTAGATCCAACAATCAATATATATATATATATATATACCGGGTGTCCCCAAAAACGTTCCCCCCCCTGCTAAAATCTTTGTGTGTGGGCCAAAAAAAAATTTTTTTTTTTAATCTTAATATTTTTTTGTAAGGATCTCATAAATGAAAAAATTGCGCAGTGCGCAATTGCGCAAATATGCGCAACCGACATCAACTTTGTTTTTCCAAATGGAAACCCCTATTTTTTATTGCAGATTCGAATTCTACGCTAAATTTCATGAATTTAGGACCCCTCAATCGATTTTTTTCATGGGGCGCAACCCGCTCAGCGAGCGCTCAAAAAATGCGTTCCCCCCCCTGCTAAAATCTTTGTGTGTGGGCCAAAAAAAAATTTTTTTTTTTGAATCTTAATATTTTTTTGTAAGGATCTCATAAATGAAAAAATTGCGCAGTGCGCAATTGCGCAAATATGCGCAACCGACATCAACCTCTGGGGGTATTTGAAAAATAAGGTGTACGAGGACCCTATTTGCGCCCCATGGAAAAAATCGATTGAGGGGTCCTAAATTCATAAAATTTAGCGTAGAATTCGAATCTGCAATAAAAAATAGGGGTTTCCATTTGGAAAAACAAAGTTGATGTCGGTTGCGCATATTTGCGCAATTGCGCACTGCGCAATTTTTTCATTTATGAGATCCTTACAAAAAAATATTAAGATTCAAAAAAAAAAAAAATTTTTTTTTTGGCCCACACACAAAGATCTTAGCAGGGGGGGAACGCATTTTTTGAGCGCTCGCTGAGCGGGTTGCGCCTCATGAAAAAAATCGATTGAGGGGTCCTAAATTCATGAAATTTAGCGTAGAATTCGAATCTGCAATAAAAAATAGGGGTTTCCATTTGGAAAAACAAAGTTGATGTCGGTTGCGCATATTTGCGCAATTGCGCACTGCGCAATTTTTTCATTTATGAGATCCTTACAAAAAAGCCAGGTTAATCTAAAGAACTTGGTATTAGAACCTCTTGAAACTCATACGGTGGATACAGCTTTCGTACAAGTACGCAACCACGAGAGACATTTTATGTCTTTGCGCCCCCTTTCCCCTTCCTATAAAACCCCGTATTGTATTCTAGAGCCACTCAGCTGATCTGGGATCGGTCAGTTGTGTTCAGAAGTCCCTCAAGGGCCCACATACCAAATCTCAGAATCGTGGGATCATTAAAGAAAAAACTGGATTCTAGAGCCACTCAGCTGATCTGGGATCGGTCAGTTGTGTTCAGAAGTCCCTCAAGGGCCCACATACCAAATCTCAGAATCGTGGGATCATTAAAGAAAAAACTGGATTCTAGAGCCACTCAGCTGATCTGGGATCGGTCAGTTGTGTTCAGAAGTCCCTCAAGGGCCCACATACCAAATCTCAGAATCGTGAGATCATTAGGGAAAAAACTGGATTCTAGAGCCACTCAGCTGATCTGGGATCGGTCAGTTGTGTTCAGAAGTCCCTCAAGGGCCCACATACCAAATCTCAGAATCGTGGGATCATTAAATAAAAAACTGGATTCTAGAGCCACTCAGCTGATCTGGGATCGGTCAGTTGTGTTCAGAAGTCCCTCAAGGGCCCACATACCAAATCTCAGAATCGTGGGATCATTAGGGAAAAAACTGGATTCTAGAGCCACTCAGCTGATCTGGGATCGGTCAGTTGTGTTCAGAAGTCCCTCAAGGGCCCACATACCAAATCTCAGAATCGTGGGATCATTAAATAAAAAACTGGATTCTAGAGCCACTCAGCTGATCTGGGATCGGTCAGTTGTGTTCAGAAGTCCCTCAAGGGCCCACATACCAAATCTCAGAATCGTGGGATCATTAGGGAATCTCCGCGTAACGCTCTCCGCGTAACGCTCCCCGCGTGACGCTTTTTCATTTATGTGCCATAGTAAAGACATAAAATGTCAAAAACATTAAAAACCAAATTTCAGCTATAATCATATAGGTACCTACCTACCTCACTTCTACGAATCATAATAATCATTGAGCATATTTCGTTACGTAACGTAACATAACGAAAATTTGGTTGTGTGCCATAGCAAAGACATGAAATGTCAAAAATATTAAGATTCAAAAAAAAAAATTTTTTTTTGGCCCACACACAAAGATTTTAGCAGGGGGGGGAACGTTTTTGGGGACACCCGGTATATATATATATATATATATATATATATATATATATATATATATATATATATACTTTGAGATTTTTTGGCTTTTTTATTTTATTTATTTATTCAACTTTCAGTATTACATACCATGTGTTAGGCTGATGCTACAGATAAATAATTACTGGTACATCAGTACCGTGGCACGTGTGAGGGTTACTGTCCAGCGACAGTCCCAGCAAATCAGTTTTAATATCTTCAGATTATAATAATGAGCTAAGCATATAAATAATTTCTAATTTCAACAAGACAATAACATTAATAACAGTCAGGTACTACTTTGTTCACTAGAGTCCAATTTTTTGGCTGTGGAATATATTTCACCTTTAACATGGTTGATTTCTGAAAAGCTTGGGATTATCCCTTCACAATGGTAAAAGTGGTTTGAGTAACTCCCTCCTTCATCCTCATCTGATTAGGTTTAATCCTCTTTCATATTGTTTGCACTCATTAATTCTTTCTGCCAGACCTCCATTTCTCTCGAACAAGCTGAATTCCTTCAGTTGTATGTTCAGAAATTGTTCATTACTGAGGTTCGATCAAACTCGATCTAACAGTGTATTTGATTTTGTGGAAAAATAAAAGTTTCCTGATAAAAGTTGGTTCCCAACGCTCGTTAAAGTTTTGATTCACGTGGAAAACTGCAAGGGAACAGAGAAGGTGACTGGGGGAATCCATCAGACTGGTTATTAATTCAATTCACTAATTATACAGCTAAACTCTTTTCAATCCGATTCCTTTTAATCTAGAAACTCTGGAGAAGCCCAGATTATTTGCCGTTCGAGACTCAAGACCGTCTCGCTAACAAAGAACCGATCCAATTTAAGCCCCCGGGAAAAAAAGAGCAATAGGAAGGAGAAGAAAAAACACAAAGCGTGCCACACTTACTAATCAACCTCTCACCTGCCCCCATCGTCTGACCACCTTCTTTGTCTTCTGTGGGAGTAGTGGGCAGACTGTCGACGTGCCCGTCGCTATCTGCACCGCCAGTATCGCTGAAACAACAACGGAGGCCACAGTTAGAACCGAAGCGTAGGTAGAGCGACAACAGTAGGTACAACACGTGTTGAGGTTTTACATACAGGTTATCTTCAAACAAGATACATGACATGATATCTGACAATACCTACATCGTGGATCTCAACACTCAACGTGGAAATCATTCAAATTAATATAAATATACTTATACCACACTTGGAACGCAAAATACTCCACATGGTTCTTTAAAAATTTTACGAAAGAACGGTCGATCAAAAATAATTTTACCGATTTCGTTCTATTACGACACCAGTGCTGACTAGTAATTACTAACAAAAAGTGGATGACTCACTTAGTTGGTTTATCATTTTCAATAATTAACCTTTGTCATCGACTTAAGTCAATGTCTGTAAGAAGAGTGGGCACTATGGCTTTCTCACATATTTTAACGTAGACGTATAGAATTACTTGAAGAACGAATTACGAGTCGAAGTGCTTGAATGCAAAATAGAACAGTAATATATGTGTAGGCATGTTAATATCGGTACTAAATAGGATTCCAATTATTTTTCTATGCCACTAGGTACGAGGTATAAGAGGGACAGACCACGAGCCAGCATTCCCCTCCATTTGTCTTTTGGCCATGAAATCCACTAACAACACTTCTTTCCTCTCCCAAAACACAGATGCCATGATCTTCCGCTCTGAACGTTGAATGTTTTTGCTGATGGCGTTTTTGACGTTGATGTGTATGGCGTCATTTTCGGGACTACAATTTGGTCTTTGTAAGTCAACATCTTTGGTGCCCATCTTGCACATAACTTCCTGTAATCCAGTTTTTCCGAGGCAATTTCACAGATAAGGCTTCACGAGATGTGTGAAAACATTTCATGAAGGTTATCAATGCTCACCCGATAGTGTGAATTTTTTCATCAACTTGCTGCAGAAGCTCTTCTGAAATGAGAGACGGCCTAACCCACTTGAAAACATGCTGACGTGACATTACCTCAGGTCCATAAGTTTCCACAAGCTGACGATGGATTTCGGAGGCAGATTGGTTACGGAAAGTGAGGAACTTGATGAGTTACTGAATCTCACATCGGCGGTAGGTGGGGCGAACAGCACGGTTGACAGAATCGGTTGCTGCGACGACATTTTGCAAGGGACTGACCATTGAAAACTAATACTAACGGGAAATTATAGAAAACTAATACTAAAGGGACTGACAAGAGAAAATCCCATTCACCCTCCAGGGGACTTGTAACCTTATTTTCTGGGTAACCCTCATACTTCAAACTATAACATCAATCCAACGGCATCCGACGGCTCCTCCTCACTCTTTAGCCTTTAGGCACAAGGTGTTTAATCAATTCCTTTTTCTATTTATTAGTTTTATTAACAACGGTCTGTGACTGATACAGACAGAATAGTTTCGTCGATCCATGATCTTCAATGATAGTGAAATGGGTTTTCATAGCTAAACCGCACAAAATCTGATTCGCACAGTAAATTATGTGATACAATTTATTATCATTCTACTTAATTGCCATCTAATCATTCATCATTTTTACTTAATAACTACCTACTTTATTGAACACATTCATTAGGTCGGTACTTCTAACTTATAAACAATCTTTAAAATCTTTAAAATTTCTCTGATAATTCCTTCATCAATTAGTAGAAGAGAATTGTAAGGAATTATGTTTCGGTTGACGTGTCAGCGGAGCTGTTTGCTTACGTAAGTAAACACCGTGGGCAGAGGCTCCAACCACGCGGGGGCCTTGTCGAGCTCCGTAAACAAACGGTCAAATATTGGTTTGAAACCCCTCAGAAACCGTCGGAGTTTTCTCGGCGATTAATAATTCAGTGAACAAAGTAACGATTACTCGTAGGAACGTATGACTTGTCTCCCGTCTGCATTATGACAGCACAACATAGGTATGTATTTGAGAAATCTGTGTCTCTTTACAATGAGCAAATGTGAACAGATGACCGTTTACCGTGTTTATGTGGATGACCTTTTCTTCTATCCACAAGCGACTGATTCAAAGAATTCTCGGCCCAGCAGTAGCCAGCAGTAGTCAGATATTCATCTCACTTTGACATATCGATCGCCAGTTAGTTCTGGTTGATTGATGATTTCATGAATAGTCTCTTTGCAGGTGTTCTTTGACCAAGGTTTTCTGCAGCACCGTCTAGTCTAAGCCGATACGTTTCCACAGCACATAGCGTCTACCAGCATAGCAAGCCAACCTTCCGACTTTATACGAGGATTCTTCAACAAACAATTAATGGCGATTTGACTCATCAGGGTTGCCCAACGAAAATAGTTACTGGCTCTCCACGCAGAAGTACATAGATTCCAAGAATTCAAGCGTAGATAACGTGAATGAAGAACAAAAGATCCAGTCATGTACCATGGTCGTATAAGGGAATTATCCCAAATCATTATTATATTTATGTTGAAGTATTTTGAGATTTGAGCACTTTGAGAGCAAATAAATTATTTATAAGTTTTAAGGCAAAAAACTTGTCCTCAATAATAATAATCTACTTTTAAACAAATAGTTTCAATTAATTTTTTTTTTTCTTTAGTTTTTATTGATTTTTTTATTAGCAAATATTAATAACATTAATTTAGTAAAGATTGGAATTAATCATTATAAACAAGTGTTTTTGAACGTAACATATTTGCTTTTCGCGGGTTAATGACATTACAAATTTGTCATAATGATTCAAATTGCACATTTGTGCGAGCTTTCATCATTTTAATAACCATAGGTTTTATAATTTTACAGTAAATTATTATCATGAGTACAATCTACGATGTGATTTTTTTTTTTTTTTTTTTTTTTTTTTTTTTTTTATCATGAGGTAATGCAGGGCACAGCACGGCTGGGTCGGTTAACAGTTTCATGAAATACAAATCAAAGAGAAACAAACCTAATGCGGACGACCTCATTCCATTTTGCAGATTCGCGACGTTGTGCTGGATTTAAAAGTATACTCTGTCTGGTAATAATTATGAAATATCTGTTTGCAATTATGCTGAACCCAATATTTTCAAAATTCATTTTTCTAGCATCGAAGAAGATATATTATTCTGCAAGGAAATTAAGGTCAACATTATAACAAGTTCTAAATAAACAAATATGAGCTCAGGGCCTAACTCAAAGAGGAATTTGTAATTGATAACATAAAATGCGTGAGAAGGGTTTGTATTCAATTGGATTAAACAACAAAGGCATAGCACGGACACCGAACCATTAGGGTTCAGCTGAAACATTTAATTAAATTTAATTAAACCTTTGAAAAATGATTCCCACTCCGTTAATAATCTCGGAAACAGTATATTTTATCCTTAATCCTGAATATCAACATGATTTGCTGCAAGTAGAGATTTGGTCAATTGAAATCAAAGAGAGAAATGCAATCATTGTTCAAGTGT
The DNA here is from genome assembly GCA_030762985.1 of Adelphocoris suturalis. NCBI lineage: Eukaryota > Metazoa > Arthropoda > Insecta > Hemiptera > Miridae > Adelphocoris > Adelphocoris suturalis. The sequence goes on from CM061041.1 coordinate 127,302,321, forward strand.
CAGTAAATGAACATACCAGCCAAAATCAACACGTTCCTTACGAACGAGATTCATATGTATTACTAGCTGACCCGGCGGACTTTGTCCCGCCTAATAAAATTATTATTAATTATTCTACTATTAATTAACTACTATTAATTATTCGTACAGTCATGGCTACAAATAACACTGATCTATTCATTAAAATTCAAGCGAAGAAAACGTTTGATATAAATAATAAAGTAGTACGTATGAAGGGTGAATACGGGTATTTGAATTAGTTTGTGTTGATGTATTGCCCAACATTTGGGAGACGTTGAAAGATACATCGGACACTGTAAGTGATTGTACATAGAAAGAGGCCGTCATTTTATTCGTTTCTCGATGTCCAAGAGAGGCTCCCTATCAAATTTCAAATTCCTAGGGTGAATAGGAGAGAGTTTAGTCTCTCAGCTGATCTCGTTGGAATCCGTCATTGCATTCGCGCCTTAAGTTAATGTCCTGGAGAAAGGCTCCCTGCCAAATTTCACATTCCTAGGCTCAATAGGAGAGAATTCAACTGAATCAGCTGATCTGTTTGGAACTCGTCATTGCATTCGACTCTCAATGTCCTGGAAAGGCTTCCTATCAAAATTCAACTCCATTGGGTAAACAGGAGAGAATATTTAACTATTCCCGACCAAGATTGCTGCAGTTAATAATGCGTTTTTAATGTCAATTTTTGATGATCTACGAGTACCTTTACGATTTATGATCTAATTTTTCTGATTAATGAAAACCTAAAACTTAGATACTCAAAGAAGAAAAATGGATTTCAGCCAAGTATTGAAACCGTTGGCTGTGGAGGAGTTTGTCCCACGCTACTGAAACTGTTGGTTATCAGAAAATAGGCCGGTACTAAAACCGGCAGACTAAGAGAGGATAATACCCAGTACTGAAACAGTTGGCAAGAAGGAATTTAACCCTAAGCTTTAACCATTGGTTGTCACGAATAGAACCATTACATAGCCGTTGGTTGTTAAGAACAGAGAAGGTAGAGTTCGACCCCAAGCCAAACATTGATAACCATTGGACAAAGGAAAGAAGGATGGAAGATTGGTGAGTGTTTGGAAGAGGGAGTAGAGAAGTCAGATTTGATCTGGCCTATACATTCCGCTAAAGCCCCCTCTTCACAGATTTATGAAGTGGGGTGATGGAAAGCCATGGGCTTTGGAATGTGGCCAACATGTCCTACCTTGAGCAGTGCAACTTACTCCGAGCTTTATTTGACACAATATACACAACTTTTTGGAAGCTTAGGTCGGGTCACGACAAAGAGGTTAAGAGGAAAATAAATAATTTGAGTAAATTCCAAAGAAACCAGGAGGCGTGTTGATAGGAATTGACACACAAACAAATTAAGGTATGTTCCCCAAGTTTCTGAGGAAGGTCCTACAACGAATTCAGAAAAATAGCGACTTTATTGATTCTGCAATACAAAAAAAAAAAAAAAAAAAATCCAAAGGGAAACCATGTTGTAAGTACAGAAGATCTAAAATTATATAATTTCCATATAAGTGCCATAAATGTGAAATCGTTAACGAAAAAGTAATGATTTCCCCTTCCTCTTCCTGGAATTATGTCACAAAATTATGAAACGAAAATCTGTGTCGTATTTTGACCTACTTTTGAGTGTGAATGTGAGGGGAATCAGGAGTACGCCATCATTTCTCAAGATGTTAATTCTTTGGACGTATAGTAAGTACCTACTAAAAACCGTACAAGGACTGAACAATTATAGCATCAGCAATGTTGCAAGATCTGTAGAAAACAAAATACCCCTTCGGTTAGGAGAATATTTCAAAACAAACCCAAGACACCAAAAAGTTCTATCAAACTTCAAAAGAAAATTAAGTACCAATCTCTAAAAACGTTTGCACTTACCAACTCGTAAAAACTGGATTAGGGCAACTAACCTACACTTCATAGTACGATGATGAAACCAAATAAATCGGCAGTGAATTCACTGTAACCACTTCTCCATGTCCTATACGCTAATAGAATTACACCTGTACTGCAGAAGTTCACCAGACGAACGACGACGGGGCACTGGAGCTAATCGTGTTTAGCAGCAATGGATATGAGTTGGAAGGAAAGTAACCGGCAGAGATTTGATTATGTACGTATATACATTAAGTATCTGTAGACTATGTACGACTATATATATATTGACTACCGTAGAATGGGTGAGGCAGAGCGATAAGCGATAATGTAAACGCAGCGGCTACTGATTCAGCTCTAATCTGTTAGGAGCATGACTAGAAGGCAGCGAAAGTACAGAGGTCACTCTACATCCCTCAAATAGTAATTATAATCTACTGCATCCAGAAAGGTCCCGTTTAAAAGTTCATCATCTTAAGCTGGATAGGGACAAAATAAGCTATAGAGCCCACTCAGCTGATTAGAGTGGCTTCTCCACTTATAATATTGGACTCTACCTCACCCCGAGAAGCCCCGTTTCAAATTTCAGCAGATAGAAACAAAATTCGGTACATATCTCACTTTGCTGATCAGACTGATTCCTGAAGTTACAATTACACACTGCCTCACCCATTGGGACCTCGTTCCGAATTTCTGCATCTCAAGTTGGATTGGAACCAAATTACTCTATCTGCTGATTTAAATGAATGATTCCTAAAGCCGCAGTTATACTCTAACAGATCCTGAGAAGTCCCGTTGTAAATGTCAGCATCTTAAGTGGAATAAATCAAATCAAACCATCGTATATTTGTCAACACAAAAGTGTAGGACAATTATTATTAGAAAATTCTAACAATTAAAACAAGCGAATAATATAATTTCTGAAACCCATAGCCATAAGCATCTATGGGGGGAAAAAACAACTGTTAATTGAAAGAGAAAAAAATATCAAAGAGAAAAATAGAACAAAGTACCGGCTGTAAGTCAATGTTAACCATAGGTATTCGCCAATAAGGCGGCTCGGCCGGGGCGTCCCCCCATAGGAACAGAATTAGCTACAGAGCTCACTCTGCTTATTTGAATGGTTTCTCAAATTGTAGTTTTACTCTACCACACCCAGAGAGGTCCCGTTGTGAATTTCAGCATCTTAAATTAGTAGGAAAGAATTTAGCCCCTGAGCTCACCCAGCTAATTAGGGGTCCTTCGTGCGACGTCATTGGAACACAGCAGTTCCCTAGTGGCTCCATTTAAAATTTCAGAATCGCAGGTTCAATAGAAAAGAGGAAGATTTTACCAGAGCCTAAAACCATCTCAGGTACTCGACGAGCATACTTAAGAAAACTGCACTAAAATCCGTTGAGCCGTATGGCCTGCAACTTGGGAGGAGCAAACAATAAGGGAGACACAGCACTTCCCTTATTTATTTATTTATTTACTTATTTAAACACGGGCATAGCCCAATAGCATAATATTAATAATATAGCAATACAGGAACGGTAATAGAGAATTTAAGTAATGAACAGCAATAACAATAGAATATAAATTAATTCAACAGTAGAAATAAACAGAATTAGCTTACAGCAGAATTAACAATAATACAGGATCCTAAAAAAATTAAACTTTACGTGATAACAATAGCCAGTTCAAAGATAAACAATGGTAACAGGAATCGAGGCAACAAAAGATAAATGTAAACACACCAAGCACATCAAATTCACCTCGCATTCTCGTCCTAAAGGGGCCCGCCGATAAACCGAAAAGATCAAGATCCTGAGCAGAGCTTGACAGCCTGTTGAAACTCTGTTGCATTCTTATGATTGGGTTATTGCGGAGGTAGTTAGTTGAAGAGTTATGCACGTAGAAGGTTTGGGTAGATCTGGTGGCATAAGGAGGAGCATAGAGGATCAAGCGGGAGAGAAGGGACGGACAATCAATGCTACCGGACATCAATCCGTGGAGGAAAAAGACATCGGTCTCCTGTCGGTGACGTTCCAGCGAGGCTATGCCGCAATTCACCCCCCCCCCTTGCCGCAATTCCCTTGTGGCTCCATTTCAAATGACAGTATCGCAGGTTCAATTGAAAAGAGAATAGCCTCAGAACTCACTCAGCTGATCAGGGAGGAATATTTTACCAGAACCTAAAACCATCTCATGAACTCGACGAGCATCCTCAAGAAAACCGCATTAAAATCCGTTGAGCCGTATGGCCTGCAACTAGGGAGGAGCAAACTCTAAGGGAGAAACAACACAGCTAAAAAGGGAGGCTCCGTATTTGTCATTATTGTCCAGTAGTTGCAATATGGCTCCTTTTCAAAATGCATCATTGGTGGATAAGAATCACGGGTTGCAACTGGGATATAATGTTCACAAAATTTTGGTTTTAGTCGAAAGAATTCAAGAACTCCACGGGAATCAGGGTGGCTTCGTACCTTGTCAGTTTCACCCAGCAGTCCCAAAAAAAAAAAAAAAGACTCCAATTCAAATTTCATCAATCAAGTTTCAACTTGTACCAAAAAATATATTTTTCAACCAAGCGTCCCCGTTTTCTACTCAATATATAACCTTACTTACATTAACACTCTTCCTGACTAACTTGCTGCAGTTAATGGAGAGTTCCTAGAGATCCGTCGGTCTCAATACGGCGTGCGGTAACGAGAAACTTTACCGCACCTTAAAGTCACGTCAAGTCCTTAACGGATCTAGTTGTAACGCTAAATCCATGGAAGGAGGAACTTATCCCTAGGAGGTTGTCCATGGAAGGAGGTTATTTCAAACGATTACGTTTTTTCCGGATTGCGATCCGTTAACGTATCTGTACGGAAGGATGCGTCACCGTAACTCATTGCGTCAGAGTTAAGGCGCCGGATTGTCATCAATACCACACGACGAATTGTGTTTTACGGATCTACTAGGAACTCTCTAATAGGGCGTTTTTAATATTAATTTTTGAAGATCTATCTTCGCGAAATAAAACCTGTTCGGCTAAACCAACCAAAATCGTTATGGTATCGTTGAATTTGTTATCAAAAGTTCTTTACGCGTTAAGTTTAATTTTCAAGGTAGAACACACTTTTAAGGCGACCTTCTTGCCGAAAATTGTCATCTAACGACGCAACGAAAAAATGACAGTAACGACGACATAAATATACAAGAAGGCTTGAGTTACCGTTGCCTTCTGATCTCTGAAGCTAATTTCTTTGCTATTCAACCTACGAAGTGAAATTTTAAACGGACGCCTCTTGGGACATCTAGAAATTAATTATAAATTACGTATAAAATTATAAATCTACGTAACCTGAAACGTGAACCGACAAGCTATGAAGGGGGGAGTTTGGCTTTGGTGAACTAAGGTCTCCTTACACCAACATGGACACTTTGAACAAGAAAAGTGCCACCATATGAGCAAATGTTCGCAATAATGCGCAATGTATTTAATTATTCTATTTATTTTTATTTAATTTATTTATTTATTTCATTTGCTTTTTTTTCAAACTTTGAGCAAAGTGAGCACATACCAAATTTAAGGCAAACAAACTTTTCCTAAATCATATTCTGCTATATAAGACAATGTTTTAAATGCTATTTTAAAATATTGGGCAATTTTTTGTTTTAAAGCTTTTAGCATATTTCAATGAAGTTTAAGTACATTTTACATCATAAGTTTGGGCACGACACCACCTGATTCATCATCGTGGTCCAATTAAAGTATTGAGTGTTCTATGATGGATGAACTTCAGACCTATCGCCACTGAGAAATCTTCTTTCTAGTAGCACTGCAGCTGTAGGTAATATCCGATGACTTGAGATATATATTAATAGAAAGACGATGAAGGATCAAATCGGTTTAACGGATATTACGTGGAACTGAAGGAATTCAGTTACACAGGCGACTGACTGACGGCAGAAGGTAATTGAATTGGCCGCAATAGGGTGGCAGGTTAAACGGAGGGGATAACCCTCTATTTCCGTCTCAAGAAGCGAGATTGATTGATGATAGATTAATCATGAATGTCAGTTGTACTGCAGGGAAAGCTCACCTTAACTCCGCTCAAAGGCCTGATGACAGCAGCCTATAGAGCCTACGTTCTAATTAATTAGTAATGGTCACCATTCATGCAACTAGGAACAAGTTGTGAATGGTAATCCCTAACTTTATATTTTTTCCCCCTTCAAGAAAAAAGTCTGCCAAGTTGGGTTGACAGTATAACTTCCTCACACATTTTAACATGGACGTATAGTATTAGTTGAAAAACAAAGTACGAGTCGAAATGAGTGAATCCAAAATATAACAGTATCTAATTCACGTGTATGCATACTAGAATGCAAATTAGGGCTATAATTCATGTTTGCATTGTCTAAAGATTAAACCACACAATAATTGAAAATTTCATCAAAATCGATTCATTATTCTCACAGTGTCATCCAATATTGGTTTTGCGCAAGCGCAATAGTTACCTATTATTAAAGTGAACGCGATAAAATACAAAGGGCATCACCCTGGACCCAACAAACACTCGAGTTTGAACAAAATCGGACCAACAGATGATGAGAGATCGGCGTTATAAGAAATTAACGTTTGCGCATGCGCATAGACTACTGTAGATTCGACGGCATTGAAAATTATAGGGGACCGTCTACGAGCCAACCCCCACAATCTTTGAAAATATCATTGGAAGCGGACTAAAACTTGGTATAGTTTTGGGCGTGACAAGGATTTACCACTAACAGACAGACACGGAACCAAAATTGATCAGCACCTCTTGATACGCAAAAAGCAATTGCAAATTTTGATTTTGGAGAATAAAAATTTTTTGGACTTCAATCACGAACACAAAGCTTTCCCACCTTCGGTAGTGAGGAAGCGAAATAATAAGTAAATATAAATAAATACAGGGTGTCACGGGTTTACACAAGCGGCTCAGCTCCCTCAATATACGAGTTTGCAGGTGGGGAAAAAAACCCATAATCATTCGCGAAGAATTTAAGTTATATTCAAAAGTCTGATATTGCAAAAAAAGCGAATTTCAAAATCGAGCTACCGGCGTAGGTTTTTGTTATGCAAAAAAATCTGAAAAAATTCAGGGGTCATTTTTTTGACATTTTAAACCAAATTTCGGGTGGAGGTCATCAAAATTCCACCTTTCTCAAAATAGCGGGCACCCTAATGTCCATGAGTTCGTTTATATAAAGAAGAAAAAGCACTGGACCAAGGACGGTTCCTTGAGGAACTCCACACACAATTTCTCTGGGAGTACTTAAGGAATCTACAACCCTCACTACTGGCGTTCGATTCGCTAGGTACGACCTAAGCTATTTACATGGACGCGTCTGAAAATCTGAACTCGCAGTGTATATCAACTCATCAAAGGACTCGGTCCAAAAAAAATCAAAGCAGTATCATCTGCGAATCCAAACATTTTGCCACCGAGACCAATGTCCATGAATTCGTTTATACAGGGTGATTCCCTCGCAGATGCAAAAAAAAAAAAAAATTTGGGTGAAACTACATCAAAAATGGAGTAAAAAGCCGCCAACCGCATATTTTTATCTCAATCCGTACTCGAAATATGATTTTTTAAAGGTTTTTTCAGGAATACCGTGTTTTTTCATTTTAAACTCGGATTTCTACACTTTGCCTCATTTAGTTTCAACTTTCAACCTCATTTTCGGAATCAGCATTAAATTTACTATAAGAATAGTGTACTTCGGTTCTTTAAAAGCACCATCCGAAGACACTCACATCAGCTCAAACATTGACGATTTTGAAAAAAGAATATTTCTGAAAATCTTTAAAACTTTACTACTCTTTTAAAAGAAATCCTGGTAACTGGGAAATCTCATGAAAACTGCTTCATCTAATATGCTTTCCAACGGTATTATCAATTTTACTTTTATTTTGTTATTTAGGGGATTAAATAATGTTTTAATGTTAAAAAATGTGGGTTTTTCGATGAAATTGTTGGTTTTCTCGAAAGATGGCCCTCCATGAACCAACGAGTATGGGGTCGGTTTCTATGTATTTTTTCTCGCTGGATCGAATGGAAACTCTTGCAGATCTCTCAACTACGTTATAATCGAGTTTTACACTTTAATTAACTAGTTTTACCCCAGAACACTCATAATTTAATCGTTACAAACAAACTAAACATTTGCGATTTTAAGTGTAAAACTCGGTTATAACGGAGTTGGAGAGATCTACAAATGTTACCATTCGATACAGCGTGAAAAAATACATAGAAACCGACCCCATACTCGTAGGTTCATGGAGGGTCATCTTTCGAGAAAACCAACAATTTCATTGAAAAACCCACATTTTTTAACATTAAAACATAATTTTCTCCACTAAATAACAAAATAAAAGTAAACTTGATTATACCGTTGGAAAGAGTATTAGACGAAGCAGTTTTCATGAGATTTGCCGGTTTCCAGGGTTCGTTTTGGAAGTGTAGTAAAGTTTTAAAGATTTTCAAAAATATTCTTTTTTCAAAATCGTCAATGTTTGAGCTGATGTGAGGGCCTTTGGATGGTACTTTTTAAGAACTCAAGTACACTATTCTTATAGTAAATTTAATTCTGATTCCGAAAATGTGGTCAAAAGTTAAAATTGAATGAAGTAATGTAGTTTCACCTAAATTTTTTTTGCATCTGCGAGGGAATCACCCTGTATAAAGAAGAAAAAGCACAAGACCAAGGACGGTTCCTTGAGGAACTCCATACACAATTTCTCTGGGAGTACTTCAGGGATCTCCAACCCTCACTACTTGCGTTCGATTCGCTAGGTATGATGTAACCTAATATATATAGAGATAGGTATTTATTTACCTGGATGCGTCTTCGTCCTTTTCTGTGGTCGGGGATCCTTTGGCGGAGGTGACGGGGGAGGCGGTGGGTTCGGCGGGGGCGTCGCCCTCCGTCGGTTCAGCTTTCTTGAGGCCGGGGATCCCGCCGCCGAGCCAACTCCCCAGCCCGGACATCTGGTTCTTGACGGAGCCACCCAGGCCACCCAAGTTCCCTCCGATGTTCCCCAGCATCTCTAGTCTGCTCCCTCCTTTCGTCGGACTGCAACAAATGATACAAAAATGTGGTTGAAACAAGAGTTTAGGATTGATGATTGATTGATGTGGTTCAAACAAATATTTGCTCGTAAAACTAGCTCAGATCACATTTCATCTCATTCAGAAACGCTGTGGTTATTTCACAATCTCGAGTTGAAATGAAATGAACTTTATTTTCACAAAAAAAGTAAAGTAAACAACCATTCCAGTTTGGGGCTTTTCGTCCGACTACTTTGGACGACGCGGACGTCATCAGCTGTCCTCCAAATGGAGGATCAGAATTCGTTCTGATGATTTCGCTTAAAGCTACTCATTGCCTCGCCCCCTGGAGTGGAGAGAGGTTCGCCATACAGAAGCGTAAAAATTACTTGGACGGAAGATCGTCACCTGGGCGGTCACCCATCCACGTACTCACCACGCTCAACGCTGCTTAACTTAGCTAATCGTATGAGAAACGGTTCATTGCAACACCTAACCCGTACAGCTTATTTTCACAAAAAATCTCTTAGTACATATTGAGTAACTGGGGGTTTATATTATGGTTCAATATAAATTTAAAAAATTAGTCCCTCTAATGGACAATGCCCGTGCTAGAGGTAACGAGATGCAATGAGTGCATTCACCTTTAAAAACATAATGTTTTCATTTCTTTACCCATTTTTATTTTCTCTGTTGAAAATTCACTATCGTATGCTACCTAACTACTGAGACGCATTGCCCTCTGTGACGGATAGGAGTAGTTCCTCCTTCTCGATTCTTGAATGCGCTGCATCCGGGGATATGCCTGACGGTTCAAATAACCAACAGAGATACCTCTGGGTGTGGCAGGTTAAACGCCTCTCACCTTTGAAGGGGGAACTCTCTCTTTCCGTCACCTCTCGTTGTTACACCCTGCAAGGAAGACAGTGATTTTTATCATCACTCTCAGCCAGCATGCAACCTGTGAGAGAGGTTTAGCCCACTTGTCGGCGAGCTTCTCGGCCAGCTGCCTAAGGAAAGTGTCGTATTCTCTTGGAAGGGACCCTTCGCACCTGACTAATAGGGTAGGTAAAAGATCTTTGTAGGTCTTCCATAGCCGCATCATATTTTCAGTACTTTGCATTAGCAGCAGTGGTTGGCCAGTCGTGGAAATCGTAAGAAGAGGTGTTTGAGTTTATTACTTGGGTATCAGAGTACTCCGCGTCGTGAGCCTTGAAGTCTGCCACCAACAGTGGGTTACCGTCATTGCCTTCCCGCATTACTGGTTCAATACCGACCAAATTCCATGCCTAGCAAGCCATTTTGTCCCATTGGTCTCTGATTTGACCATGACCTTGCTTGACCTCCTTTTTTACAGATTAGCCAATGATTAAAGTTCATCTGCTCGCCACATCCATCATAATGGCGATGCAGTCCAACTGGTTCAAGTATCTCACTGCAAGGCGATCTCGAAGTTCAGTCATTGAGAGGTCCAGGTCATCCCTCTGAACTGTAAAGCTATTTTGATGAATGATCGCTTTGCAGGATTGTTTATAGAGCTCTCTTTCGTTTTTAGGATAAACTGCTGTTGTGGAGTAGTCTTTCGCATTTGGCTGTTAAGGCTGCCATATTGAGAGTTTCCTTTTCTTTCTGCACTTCTGCTCCTCGGTCTTCGTGTTGGTGCATCTTGAGGTGACTTCCTGTCACTAGTGCATTAGCGAATACGCTGGTGGCTCTCTCTGAGATATACGCTGGTAATTGAAGATGCCTTCCACAACCCTTTGCAGAAGAATCCACTCTTTTGGGACACTCTTCACGAATGAAACATATTCTACTTGTGGAGTCTTCTTGGTGGCTGCAGCTTGCTTTTTGATGTTTTCGACCAATATTTCAATTTCAATGTGGCCTTCAGAAATTGCTGGGAGTATACGATATTCAGGTCCTTCCCATCGAATAGGGCCCGACCTCATCCTCCTGACCAGGTTTGATGGCTAGCTGATTTCAGAGAAATATCCCCATTTGGGTCCTTTTGATTGCAGGCGTGACAGCCAAGTCACTGACCTTACCCATACATGCTGAATCGTCAGCGTGCAAGTTTTATTGGTAGCTAGACCTTTTGGGTTTTGGATCATGGACAAGGTGCCAAGTGCTTACAGTTGTAGTACCCTCTTAAGTGAATTGAATCAGAACGGAGGGTATCCTTGATAGGTATTGAAGAGAAACCTTGAGCATTTAGACCACAGTACCCGCGAATTACAAAGGGCCAAGGGTCTACTGAGAGTGTTGAATGCATTCAATCTGGATCATTCCTTCTGTTTTACTGTGATCGAATTTTCTCTTCATCCCTTGACCCCTAACGTTGCCCCGGCACGCAACTGATCGATTCCACATACCTCATTCAAGTTAGTTACACTGGTTAATCATGTCTTTGGCACAAATACGCTGCAGGGCCTAGCAGATTCCTATTGTTCTCACACCAGGTTTCTTGTCCAAAGCTACTCCCCTTCGAGCTAGTATCGCCGCTACCTATCTCATCCCACTCCAAGATGCCGTTTGCCATACTTCTGACGCGGTGAGCAACTGATTCTCCTAGCCTGACACTATTTGCTCCAAAGCGTGATTATTTACTTTTTCTAAACTGTATTTGATTTTTTGAAATTACGGATCTTGAAACATAAATCAAGAAATCTCTAGAAGGCTCAATAATTTCGTTTTCATCATCGAAATCAAAGGTCAAAATATAGCGGAAATAATAATGAACCAAAATGTCATTAGCTACTGGTTCGGGAAATCGAGAAGATAAAAAAATTCAGATACACTTTTTTACGTAGTGAAGAGATCGTAGTACTCATCCCGGCTAGTGATCACCGGCGAGAGATAGATTCCCCATCCACTAGAAGTGAAGTTGTAATTTCCTGCTTCACTCCACTGTCAAATTGTTTCCATCGTGGAAAGAGCTTTTCAGATTGAAATAACTTCTATCGCCGTTCAGCCGCAGTTTCATACTCGAAGAATTCACTCTCGAGGCGAACCAAAGCAACAATATTTCATATAAATGAACAACGTGGATATTAATAGCCGGAATATTTATGAGATATGTTTTGGGATGGTTACTCAAAGGTTTATCATTTCTGTATTAGATAGCTCTTCTCCAGTTATATTGTACATTTCATATTTGTATTTAGGTTCAATATGAAAAAGAATTAGCCTTGATCAATGCTAATAGCATTTAGTATATCAATGTGGCAAGCATTCACTCAACTTCCGTAGTTAACGTACAGCTCATTTATTGGTGGGTGGTACATGAATAAAGGGCGAATTGCGGTGCGGTCGGCAGGGATGGAAATAGGAGAACTCTATTAGTGACGAATTAATCTCATTATATGGATCACCCCGTCCCTGAAATCAACCCGGAGCTAAGCGCTTCGCCTCTATATCCCCCAAGAGGTTTAGGAAGATCAATGGTTGTATGAAATGATCCCTCCAGAGCTCGGGCCCTAATGGATCGGAATCTAGGGCCTGACCTAATGGGCTGAATCGACATGCACATGTGCCTCGGGTCGGGCATTTATATTATATTATTTTTTTTCCTTTGACGTCACGTTTTTATCTGACAGATCGGCATTGCTTTAAATGGAAGCTCATAGGACTCCTCCATAGTCATTACTGCAACTGTACGAGTATGGTACACAAACATCACCAAACTGTACTTGGATCCGGAATGCACGATACATTCCAATTTGATTATAATATGAACACTCAACTATCGAGCACATCGTTGTGGATGGGAACACAATTCCAATCATCAGGTTCGTTCGGACAAACCATACTGAACCGTTCGGAACCGTTCTACCTAGGCCCCGTCCCTTTTTGGCCGCTCGGACAGAATGGGTTCTGAACGTGTGGTTCGCTCTTCGAACAGACAATCCCGAACCGTTCCGAAACCGTTTTACCAGTTCTGGATTTACTTCAGAACGTTTGAATTTTTCTTCGATTTCCCGCGCTTTTTTTTATCCCGTTTTCGACTTTTATCGATTTTCTTGTTCACATTTTTAATCACATTGTTTTAAAATGTATTTCCAATATTGAAATAAATTTATATTTTCTCACTATGAATGATTGGTTTAATTAAGGTCTCTCATCGTTCTGAATCATCGAAGGGCGTTCGGACGTTCGGAGTGCCACACGTTCCGAACGGGGTCTGGAATGGTTCTCCTCACATTCCGTTCAGAACGCCGTTCTGAGAACCGCGTTCAGAATGGTCTGTCCGAACAAACCTACCATCCTAATAGTCAGAAACATTTACACGTGGAAGGAATGTGACCGTCCAATTTTCCAAGTTGTTGTCAGGTTTTGAAAGATACCATATTGGTGTCTTTCAGACATTATTCTAATATAATGGTTAAAAGAAAACTGAGAAACACAACTAATTATCGTATCTAAATTTATCATAACTAATCACCGGATTGTAAATAAACAATTAGAAGAGACTGTCCTTACACTGAGAAGAAATAGGAAAAGTTGAATTATTACGAGTGACTTTTCTTACCATCGTCGGAAAGGATCGAAAGCTTACATTCAGGAGAGATTCTTAAACTCAGACTGTACCTAGTAAGGGTGTGAGAAAATCGATTTTCCACTTTACGATTTAATCGATTTTTTTGGACAAAAAATCGATTAAAATCTTACGAAATTTAAACCTCTTTAATAACAGATATTTATCTCTTATTAAACTCAATTTGATCCAAGTAATTCTAAGTGGTCTATTTGATTTTTTTTAGTAATTCTGAAGAGCACTACTTCATGGTATGCCCATGATTGAACCATGGTATGCCAGGTAACATCCCTACTGTCTAGGCAAGGTTAATAAAAAGGCACTCTTCAAAAATGAAAATGTAAAAAATTAAAAAATCTGTTAATAGGTATAAAATTTATTTTTTTAAATTGTACCATTCGAAAACTTGGAAAAGAGCAAATTATTTATCTAGCTTCCTAGTTGGAACTAGAAAATATAGAAACTTTCCTAATAGATAAATTTTGGTTCTTCCATTTGATTAAGACAATTACTTTTTTCATTATTATTATTACATTCCTTCAACCATCATTCGACCAGCAGAATCCACATAGAATACAGCTAGATAATCACAACATAGGTATCACGCCAGGAGCTGCTTGCTCTAGAAAGTGGGTAGGACGTGGGAAGGGAACGATTTTCATAACAATTATAAATTTGTAACAGCTTGTATGTACCACTAGTATTTATCCATCAGTTTAGGAGTTGGATAAACCCTCCAATCACGGCTTTTTCAGGAACTTGAAGCAAATATCATTTAAATCACACAAAATTTGGACCTAAAAGGAAATTTACATATCAGGATGAATAAATCATCCATTCAGTGTTTTTTTTTTTCCCCAGGAACTTGCATAGGTAGGTAAATAACAAATAAATATCCATTATATCACACAAAATTTGTAGCAAAAAAAAAAAATTAACACATCAGTTTGAGAGACAGATACATCTCTCGATCAGTCTTTTCAGAAACTTGCTTAGGTAAATAATTAAAAATAATAAAATGTGAAATATGGCTTGAAACAGTACCACCCAAAAAGTCCGATTATTAATCGGTTTTTCCAGAAAATCGATTCTTTCGATTTCCCCAAAAAATCGATTTACTCGATTCTAACATCGATTTTTTCACACCCCTAGTACCTACTAGTGAAATTCTAGCTACAGAGCTTCAATATGTTAAATCATTTGGAAATGGCCTCTATCCTTGATCAATTTATTTTAATATTTTAATATTCTAAGAATTTTTAGAATTTTGATTATGACGTATTTTGCTTCCAAAACCTGTTTATAAAATACCCATGTAAAACATAGGGGGTTTATTATACCCAATAAGCGGTTTATTTCTTGGGCACATTACACCTGAAACCATAAGCCTCAGACTAGGGTAAGCTGAAATACGAAAGCCTCTTCAGTTGTAATAATGGGACAGTGGACGCGTATCCAATCACTGCTTCCCCTCATTTTAAGCATAAGCAACCTGTCTCGTAGTTCAACCATCCCAAGGATGTGGACATATTTCTCCCTTCAATTATTCTAATAGTTAGTGCTAGCAATATAAGTTTCTCATCTCCTACGACAACTGGTTAAAGGCTTTTTCAGTTCAAGCTGTAGTTAAGAGTTCAACAAATAATAAACGCGTATTCAGTCATAATAACTTACTTAGCTGACAGTGTAAAGGCAAACTAGTCAGTAGTTAATATTTTGAGAACGAATTTATTACTTCCCCTTCACCTTGAAATTTACCTTCCGATTTTCAGCCAAAAGACAAAATATAGCAATTCCAGACCAAATACAACATTTTCCAGACCAAATTAAACTTTTTCTAAACCAAATTAAACTTTTTCCAAACCAAATTAAACCTTTCCCAAACCAAATCAAACTTTTTTCAAACCAAATTTGGTTTGGAAAAAGTTAAATTTGTTTTGGAAAAAGTTGAGCTTTGACATGGAAAGGGAGAATACTGAAGATGCATGAGAGGTCATCGATCAGCTGAGTGAGCTCCAAAGCCTCCTATTTTGTCTCCTCCAAAATCTATTTCACGAAGTGTCTATTTCACGCGGATCTCCTTACAAGAAAATGCGCTATCATGTGACTCACTTCGTGAGCACTGATTTGCTTTCTTTATGATTCAAGTCACACCTCAACCAGAAGGGTCATTAGCGGCATTGAACAAGGTGTCTAAAGTTACACTGCAAGAGGTAAGGTCACTAAACGGAGAGCCATCATGGACTCCACTGGCAAATCGGAGGGCAAAAACGAGGGGTGCAGCGATTACCACTGGATGGCCTCTAGAGCAGATAAAAAAAACCCCAGAAATAAAATGATACAACTGAGACCAGATGATGAATATGCTTTAGACTAAAAACATGTTACTATATATAATTAGCAAAGTGAAATAGAACATGACTAGATGAACACAAATATATCAAAGTCGTGGAAGAGCTCAATGGCTCTCTGGTACAATAACAGTTACTGGATCTCGTCTGGTCCAGATAACACGTCAACCCACTCAGGAGGGGGGGGGGGGGGGCTATGCTGA
This sequence comes from Adelphocoris suturalis, assembly GCA_030762985.1. Taxonomy (NCBI): domain Eukaryota; kingdom Metazoa; phylum Arthropoda; class Insecta; order Hemiptera; family Miridae; genus Adelphocoris; species Adelphocoris suturalis. Next base: position 127,318,381 of record CM061041.1, read on the forward strand.
ACTCGGAGGTCCATAAGGTCTGGGCAGTCCTCCAGGAAGTAACTTCCATTTTTATTGGAAATTTAACGCTGACTACGTATGAAAATACAAAAGCATTGTTTTTGTATATTCCTCGAGTATTTAATTGAAAACAAAGAAAGAAATTCAGAACATCTGTTATTCGAACGAGAAAAAAACCGCGATCTCCCGAGCAAATTTTATCACGCCTCTGAGGTTCATGAACAGAAGTCATATGCTTATCGACAGCAAATTCCTCTATTTTCGTGAAAATGTACACTTAGAGCGATTTTAACAACTTTAGGTAAACAGGAAATACTCGAGTTGATGGCTAGAATCATACTGAAATGTATTTTGGTAAATTCTTAAATGTAAACAAGTAACTCATAATAATGATTGTCAGGATCTCACAGGAATCAGCTCATAATTGCCTATAATAATAGCTAATAAAATAATTTTGTCCACTTAGAATCGGTTTCTGGCTCACTGTGCGCCGTGGTGAGCGAACAGGTACTACTTATTAGGTCAAAAGAAGCTAGGAATCCAACGAACCAATACTCCCAAGGTCAAAAAGATCCTCTAGGGCCTCTACACCCCCATAAATTCAGCTAGTTTGGATCCACAGGTGGTTTCACCTCAAGAGCCATAATAGTCTCAAACTAGAACCAGGAGGGCATTCCAAATTTAATGTCCAAGCTCATGTGTACAGATGAAGTTTCTCTACATAAACCATAAAACGAATAGTTTATAATTGTATGGACGCAAAACAACATGCAAAGCTATTTCAAAATCAGTAGGAGAAAGGTGTCTAAATTGAACCACCTCAGCTTTTCACAAAGGGTTGTTTAATTTAAATCAATATTTAAATTAGCCTATTAAAATCGTGATTTAAACCAAAAGCTTTCAGAAAATTAAAATCAGAACAAATGCAATACTGTAAGTAGTAATATTCTTTCAACATTCGCTGAAAATGATAAATTGTTTGGGAGCGGTGAATAGTTTCCTCGTATATGACAACAGAACACCTAGCTTCCCTACCTTTTTAGGCGGCAAATAAAATAGTATGAAGAATAAGAAGTGGCCCGGCTCACGAGACTTTACGTAAGGTAGAGAACCTGTGTAAACCTATGTAAATCTTTGGGCGGCACCAATTTCAACAAATTTTTGATTGAGACTGAACTAAGCCTTTCTAGTTTAGGGAAAATCTCGGAAGCAACGAGTTTCACGAATGAGCGTTACCCATGGGTGAGAAAAATTTATTTTAACTATTTTTAAATGGAAGAAGAGCCCATCGTGAGAAGTTTGGTATAAACCGCACTCTCCTACGATGAGTAGTTTTTTTCTAATGACTTTTTAAAGTTTTACACGCTTTCAAAGAACCCCCTCCCGCCTGGGCCGACCCCCCTGCCAGCCATTGTGACGTCACCAGTGCAAACTTGGAAAAATCATAGAAAGAAAACTACTCAACCTAGGAGAGTGCGAATGGCATCAAATTTCTTGGAATGGAATCTACTTTCATTCAATAATAAAAAACGTCAGAAAAGTTGAGTGTGGCACATAGCTTCCTCGTTTACCTATCATGAGTATAGATCATTGACAAGTTTTGAATGATCTTGAAGAATGCCATTGCGGAAAATAGTAAATCAGAAAGTAGCGTGAAATGTCATAATTGTTCAATTGAGAAACGGAAAAATGATACTCAATGTAATTTACGTTTGTGCAAGCGCAGAATGAACTGATGAGTTGAAAACAATGAAATAGGTACGGGACCATCTACAACCTACACCGCGCATCCGCTGACAATTTCATCAAAATCGGATGAAAACTGTGGAAATTAAGGTCATTACAGGTATTTAACATTGGCGCATGCGCAGTAGCCATTTCCAGCCGTCTAAAACGTAAAATGCGTGTGAAAATTTTGATTTTGGAGACCGAAAATTGTTTTTCTCCCGAAAGTGAAAACAATGCTTCCGCTCACTCCCGAACAGAACTTAAGGTTAAATTTTCGAAAGCCTCCTTCCCTGCCACCTTGCTCAATAGCCCTAGCTTTTGATTATGAATTGCAATGGCCTTAAAACATTTTTAATACAAATTTCCGAAAAATTTTTCCATTGAAATCCGTTTTGTGGAATTATGAAACGAATCCTGGTGTTTAAGGCTTTTACGTCCTTCCAGACGACAACTCTCCTTAGAACTGAGATATAAATTCCGTTCTTGCGCCAAAAAATCAAGCTTTCCAAACGAATTGGATGAGCTCGTTGGCCAGCACTTCTTGAGCACATTAAATTGCACACATTTCAAAAAAAGTGCTAAAAAAAATCCCTAAAAATGATTAAATTTATATTTTTAGCAACATTTTAGTCGAAAATAGTTTATCAACATTGAACTAGAACATTAAAAAAATTATTTACAAAATTATACTGAAGAATGTGGGTACTTAAATTTTATTATTTCCTGAAAAATCTATAAAAACTGCCAAATAAAAACTTGAAATCAAAAAAAAATTTTTTTTTTTAATTGTAGAACGTAGTACGATAATTAGAAAATTCGCTCATACGAACATGCTGCATGACTGGAACTCTTTCGCGTACCATCATTTACAGAGACCATTACGCGAACATTAAAAAATGAAAACAACTAACAACTTAACAACAACAATAACAACTAACAACAACAACTAATAACAACTTATTCAAATCAAATTAATCCGATTAATTTAATTTTTTTAAATTTAAATCGCGATTTTTTTCAACCCTGTTTTCACATAAGGGTTACTAGAGCGCTTTCGCGGTCACAGAACAAACTTCGCTCTGTGTCCAACGTCCAGTAAAAAATTTGTGCCGCTCCGACAAACCGTGCACATTGTGTGTCAAACCGTGACAAATCGTGAAATAAAAAGTTGTGTACAACCATACTGTTACATTTTCAGGATATAAGATATAAATGTGGGAATTCAGGATTTTCATGGAAATTGTGCTCAAGGTGTACTTCATCACGAGACTCAAAGTTTCGCAATGAGCAAACTTGCCACGAAGAAGGAGATTATCTTCCGCGGGATGACATCTGCAACCCTCCCAGTCTCATTTCCCATTCAAATCTCCCAGAGTTCTCAAGTAGGTCACTTAATCTCATTTCGGGATCTGATTATGTTTGATCAGACGGCGGAACCACCCAGAGAGACAGGAGACAAGCAGTGAAGCAGCCCCTAGGGGGTTGAGCGGGCGCCTACGAGACTTTCCAGGCAGATACGAGCGCTGGTGGCGGGTAATGAAGAAGAGATGAGTCAATAGCAGGCGAGGCGGGGTGTGAGGGGCTAGTGGTTAGTGAATGGCTGACCTGGCACAACTTGGATGGACAGCGTTCTCTATCGAGCTCCCCTCCAGCATTTATAAGATCTCTTCACTTATTTACATAGGTCGCCGTGAGTCACTTAGTCTTTGTCACAGGGGTGATAAAAGCAGGACTGAAAACTCGGTGTTCCTACAACTCCCCAAACTAAAGGAGAAATTAGTTTGTAGATTAAAGATAATTTACAACTACTCCAATATTAAAAGGGGACCAATTTCCACAACAACTCCAATCCACTCAGGAAGGGAAAATACACATCTTTTGCAACATTTAGACATACGTGAAGAACCCACAAAATCAATCAAAATTCACTCGTTCTTCACTCCTTCGTTTTATATTTATAAATTGTTTAACCTACCCAGTTAACTATGTGAAGAGAAAATGATAAATTTCCTTAGGGGATTTTCGGCCTGGTCTAATAAAATAGTAGTCTAATCAAGTAGTTGGCCCTCGATTGGCCAACGCCCAACGAGCTGCTGATGCAAAGCACAGAAAGTACAATGCAGCAGCGGAGGATCTTCGAGTATCTTTTACACTGCTGAGGTCTCTTCACGCTATCCAAGTCGGAATTTCAGTTTTACGTTTTGTTTCCGACAATTTGTTATAAATATTCATATATCTTTCCATTTAGATGTCATTGAGTTAATTATATATTAATAGAGGAGTCATATCCATTAATTATATGAATACATAGCAGCACAAGGAGAGTGTAGTATACAAGAAAATAAAATGGGTTGAGTCGAGTCTGTTCTTGTAATGCTGTGTTTTTACATGTACCATTTCTTCAGGATGGCCCGCGGTATTTGAATTTTAGCTTACAAGGATGCATTTAGCATTTGGTAACTAAGAAAAATGGCCCTGCCTACCATCTGTCTATAAAAACATCTACCTTGGTTTGTGGGCCGTTAGGTGATCAGCTGAGTGAGCTGACGTTCACCCTAAATTAAAATTTGTTAGGGAGAATCTCTGGGTAATTAAGAGACAATTGAGGTTATGGGCTTTTTCCTGGTCACCTAAGTGAGCTAAATTTTTTCCTGTTCAACGAAGGAAATTGAAATTTGAAAGGGAGACTCTCTGGAACAATAATAGACGATTGAAATGATAGGCCCACAAACTGGGAATTAAATTCTCTCCTATTCCCCCAAGGAAGTTACACTTTGATAGGGAGACTCCCTGGGACATTTAGGGACGATTGAAATGAGGGGCTCTTTCCTCATCAGTCATCTGTCTTTAATAAGTAATTATGTACTAATGCTCCATTGTAGCTACCTTGGTTAGCGAGTCGATACATTCGTTGGATGTATTAACATAGTAGTAGAGTAGATATGAAACACAATCAGGTTTTTTTCTTTTTTTAATATATGTATATGAATAAAAAATTTCATGTTACCATATTTCACTATATTTATTGGAATCGCCACAAATATTTTCCATACTATGAAATCGATACCGATAAAAAATAAAATAGGTTTGGTTGCTGACATGAGTTTGAGCTAATCTTGTCTTCCAAAACTATCTATTGAGAAAAAAAAAGAAAAACAGGAGACATGACATGCAGCGTAGCACAATTTGACCACTTTATGATCAATTTCTGAAGATATTTTTCGAGGTTTTGTTCAACAATGTTTTATTTCATTTAAAAACTTAATTTGAATGAAAGTATGTAAGTTGTAAGATAATTATGAAAAAAACGGCACAGTCGATTAATGGAGGCGAATTTGATAAACTTGTGGTTAAGGGAAGAAAAAGAAGTGCGGTTTTCAGCTTTCAGCGAGCGATAAATGGTTTAATATTCTAATTCGATTCCCAAGATCTGGTGTTTGACAGTTGGATGATCGAGCTTCTACCTGCTAAATCCGTGTTATCCAAGCCATTCCATCATGCGACGGTAGCAATCGAACCTGCAGAAGAATTAATTAAACATTTTCGGGCATTCATAGAGTGCCGTCTAAGCCAATGCAAGGGCATAACTATGAAAACATTACCAACCGTTTTACTAGGCATGTCTGAACAACAATAAATTACATAATTTGTCTGAAATATTTCGTACTTAAATGTTTTGATTCAATGGCTTCAGCGATATAATATTTGTAATTCCTTACTTTTCCGAAGTCACATATTTTTTATGGTACATCTAAGGGTCCGGATGTATGGAAGTTGTTCTGACGCTCAAAAAGTGTACCATTTTCCGACCGGTTCTGGGGCACAATGGTACTTTTCACTGCTTAATGACTATCCAGGAGACTGGACCAGTTGAAAAACGTAATTTTGAGAAGTGTTGGACAGAATATTGTGCTTGCAGCTACAACAACTCTCAATTCCGTTCTCAAGGGTTGATGGAATATTACAACATGAAGACGAAGCTAATACACCAGGCATTAGAGTCGTTGACTGACCGAGGAGTGAATGAATGCATTAATACTTTTAGAATGCTTTTGGTGTTTCCTTTTTTTTTATTACCTGGTCACATGCAGGATCAGACGACGTTGATTGACTTTAGGACACGAGACGACCTCAGAACATTATTGGAAAAATTGAGGGCTACTTCTTCCTATGGTATCTTTTCTGATTCCAAGGACACACAAACCGTGGATATGGTACTGTAACACATCATAGCTGCCCAGTTTTCCAAAAGATGCAATAGATCTGGCATCATATAAATGGTTATAAGGTTAATGTTCTGCTTAACTCGAGGGCAACCGTTGATTTGTTAAATCAAAACTAATTCCAGATAACCTTCGGGAAGTTTGCTCTTGGGTTTCGATGGTGAAAAGCAGAACTTTGATCAATCCGTTGAGGTGACTATATAGCACAATGGAAACAAACCAGTCACAGCAAGAGCTTATGTGTGTGAATCTTGGTCACACGAATAAGCTTGGTTTCAAACTGGTAAACTTCCAACAACAACAACCAGCTCTACAGACAATCACAGGGGAAGACAACTGGTGAGGTGGTAATTCGTGTTGATTCAATCGAGGAGCAACCTATTCAGATGAAGTTGATAAAGAGCACCGAACATGTCATTAATATGATGACTAGTCCGAATAAGCATCTGCCCAAAACATTTGCGATCCCTTTTCATCTACATGAAAACGCACCCGGGGTAAGTTGGAAACCTTATCGTCTTTCTCGCGATCGCTATGTGTGGGCTCATGGAGAAATCAAAAGGCTTTTAAATGAAGAGGTTATTAAACCGTCTACTTCCAATTATGTGTCTCCTCGTGTGATAGTACCTAAAGTTAATGGATTTTGGAGGCTCTATCAAGATTATAGGGAAATACATAAATATACTCAACATGACCCGTTTCCATTCCCTATCGTTGAGGAGCTCATTCATCAATGTGAATGATGGAAACGATTCTAAAAAAAAAAAAAAAAAAAAAAGATATGGAAAATGTATTTCACCAGTTACCTCTTTTGGAAGAAACAAAACGGTATTCGTCCATTATTATTCCATTTGGTCAATTCGAGTTGACCCAATTACATACCATTTGGTTGGGAAACTCCCCATCAAAATTTCAGCGTTTCGGGACCTTGGGTAATCATTTGCAGGATCCATTTATTAATGTTACCATTGATGATATCCTTACTGGTGGCAGAAGTGAGTGAGAATGTACCCAGAAAACATTATTGCTTGTCAAATGTTAATTGGATCACCATGTCAGTTTGAATTTAGTGAAAAGCGAATTCAACCAAGACAGCGTTACGTTTCTAGATAGGGAAATTTATTGTGCCAACAAAACTACTGAAGAAGAGTGCGTAACATGAACCGACCTTATGATGTCCATTCATTGAGAGTTTTCACGGGTTTTCGTTCATACGTTTCCCCAATATACAAATACAAATGCCGAAATTGTGAGGCCGCTTAGAAGTGAATGGTCCGTTCGAATGGTACGAAGAATGTCAATCCTCTTGGAGATAGTCCCGTCCTATTGGATCGACTATGTGTCAGAATGTCTCCGATCGACGATCCTTGTCGATAGCACTTGTGGGGAAATCTTTTTTACAGTTGGATTAGTCGAGAGGATTGGATATAGATCTTTTAGATTTTGTTCATTCTCTCTATGCCGAAAAAAAATGTTGTTGTTAATTGGGCTTTTTGATTCGAATTGCGGGATGTTCGGTGACGATCCAACAGGACGGAACTATATCCAAGAGGATTGCATCCCTGTGGTAAGAGGCGTTGCAAAGTTTGCCCAATTGTACTAGAAGACTAAGAGTTCACGTCGGCAAACAACCCAAACTCTTACAAGTGCAAAGGGTCGGCAGAATGCCAAACACCAATAAGTGTTTATCAGTTGTTGTGCTAAAAATGCTCTGCATCTTACGTTGGCAAAGCCGAAACATCCCTTAATTTGAGAGTAAACAACCACAGGGCAACTGTTGTTAGAAGAGATGACGAGTTACCAGTGAGCCAACATGCCACCGCACATAATGAAATATTCAACGATTGCTTTAGCATCAAAGTTCTAAAAAAGATGAAACCAAATGCAAATAAAATAATGCTGCTTCATTCAGAAAGAGCGCATAGCAATGTGTTGGGAGCGTATGATTATCCAGGCCTGAATATTAGGCGTTAACGTGGTAACTGTCTCTCCTTGGAAAGTAGATCTCCTCAAAATTCCCAAAATTCATTCTTCTTTGTAATTTTGAAAAAGGCATTATTAAGGGGTAAGCGAGCGCTCACTCTGTATTTTCACATTATTTCATCCATAGCTGATTCATTTTCATTTCTAACGTTCTGAAATTTTTACCACGTTTAGAAGGACTATTCATATAACCATCGAAAAATTGGAATAGGTGCAATAGGGTCATGAGTGCAGGGTCTGGAAATCTCATATAATTTTACCATGATTTTCACCTTTCAGTGCACTTTTCTCAGTAACCAAAAGGCCAAGTCAAGTTTTCTTGTTCAATACTTGTTTGCACTGAGTCATTATGTAACACACAAGGAACAGATTTTTCAAAATGATTTTTTTGAATACTCTAGTTCTTCTATAACATAATTCACATTGTTTCTCATTTACACGCCATGCTGTAATTTCTCTGGTTGTATATCTGGAAATCTGCTCCCATCGTTTTATAAATAATTTAATAACAAACAATTTAAAAAAAAATGAATCAAATCGGTCCAGGCATGGCCACACAATGTGTACTGAAAGATGAGAAAACGTAACTGTTCAGTACGGCAGTTTTTGTGCCAACAAGCTTCTCTACCGGATGAACGCTTCGTCACTGCCTCACTACTGATCCCTTCCCCTGTACCTACCTTCACCAGCCTTCTTCTCAGATACTAAATGAAGAACTATGTCTGCTATAACTTCATGAAGAAGAAACTTGTGACAACAACAACTAAAACGAAGTCCAGCCAGAAGGAAACTCAATGAATAACTGTCAGCGGCAGAGGACCGTCCTACTTGGCGGGCGCCTACTGAAGTACATTTTGTTACCATTTGGAATGTTCCAAAAAATGTGAAACTTTGGTGAATCGTTCATCACATATTATAGATTAAAATTAACAAATAAAAATTAAATCTTTTTTTCTTTTTTTTCAAGTTTTTGGGTGGAGTGCTCCCCTTAAACCGAGATATAAAAATTACTTCAGTGAACCAATATATATATATATATATATATATATATATATATATATATATATATATATATGAAGTGACGTAGCGGAGTCATTTCTCATGGTGGGGCAACAGTCGAGGATTTCATTTTATTTTATAGTTTTAGTATTAATTTCTAATGCTTGTTGAGAATGTTAATAAACTACTGTCAAACGTTCATATAGTAGTTCAACAGATTATTGTGTAATGATCTGAAATCATGGACGCTTTCATATTCATAAACCTACCTATGGATTATTAAAGCATAATACTACTTAGAAAAAATATTATCCAAATAACTAATCACAACGTTAAAAACTATGATAAATACGAATAGGTACCTACCGATGAACTGAGGAGCACTAGGTTTATTATTCTATTAGGTATACTAGACTTACCTACTGCGTGCAAATTCATATACCTATGTGGACTTTTTCCCTTACAGGTTTACCCTCAATTGTTACTTCCGCGCGAAAATAATTTTTTCTGGACAATATCACACAATTGTATTATATAAGTAGGTACTTACCTACGCAAAATAAAATACAGGACATGAAACCGAAATCAAGAAACATAACAAAATGTAAACAAACTCGTGGGGCTGTACAATATCCACGCCATTTTGCCCCTACAAAAACGAAACTAATAAAAATTTCTTCATTTCCAAAAGCGTAGGTATCAAGTCGCTGGCAACCAGATTCATATTATAATAATAGTAGTTATGTTTTACAGAGAGAAAAAACACTTTATTGAACATTGTTTGAAGGAATGAAGGTGGACAAGGACTCCAGTAGTTGTCGAAACGTAATGGATTTGCCGAAAGTTCAAAATGAGTTGCCAAAAGTTCAAATTGGTATGCCAAAAGTTTGCCAAAAATTGAAATTGATTTATGCCAAAGGTTTTTTTTTTTTTTTTTTTTTTTTTTTTTTTTTTTTTTTTTTTTTTTTTTTTTTTTTTTTTTTTGCGAGCGTGCGAGCAAGCGAGCGTAAATTTGTGAGGAGTTAGTCTTGCGGGAGCCAAATTGCTGCTCCGTCCTCCAGTCCGAGTCCTCGGACTTGTTTCCTTAGGCCTCTTAGCCTCATGGACACCGCTCGATGGACGGAGAATTGAGTTTTCACTCGCGTCCACATCATCACTTGAGCGTAGGATTTGGACCATTTGTTGGCAAGGCGTAGGGAGGCATTCTTGAGAAAAGCGTCATACTCTTTATGCAATGCTCCATCGCATGAAATTACGAGTGGCGTGAAAGACCCTCTCAGATCTTCGGCTATTCTGTCGTATTTTGCATGCGTGGCTTGGGCAGCATGGCGAGAGATGGTTGGCCAGTCCATGGAAGTGTAAGAGACTGCGTCAGCGTTTATAACGCGGGTATCAAAAAACGCAGGTCTCTCACGGTCCCAAACACCATGAACCTTCATGTCTGCCACCAAACCGGGGCTGCCATCAGCACTTTCACGAAGAACTGGTTCTGTGATAATACCGTTCCATGCGAGGCTTGCTATTTTGGCGCATTCGTCCCGAACCAGGTCGTGTCCCTGTTTGATCAGGCCGCCCTTCATACAATTGAAGTGTAGTTATGTTTTACTAATTACACTCTTTAATTGAAGGTACAGAACTTGAAAGCGTAAAATTATTAATTTTGATTGTATCCACACAACAAAATTCTGCATCCTCTCTAATTTATGGAAGGGCTCTGCCCACCCTGCCCCTCCTCAAACTACGCCACTGATATATATGAAGAAGTTAGACTCTAGGATTCGTTTCAGAACATCTCAAAATGGATTTCAATGAAGAAATTTTTCGAAAATTTTGATTTTATAAAATTGGAGCCATTGCAACAGCTTCATTTTCTACAAAAATTCGCTAAAAGGATCAGGTAATACAATGCCTATTATATATATGTATAATATATATATATATATATATATATATATATATATATATGTATAATACGATACATTTTCCTCGCAATGTAAATATGGGGATTCACTAAATAATAATATACAACGTAGCTTCCTTAATAGAGAACTGTTCACAAAGAAATCGTTTGAGCGAAGGCATAAAGTTTTTCGTCACAAAACGTTACTACAAGGTTTTTGCAAAGTTGGTTGAGTCGGAAGCAGAAACGTCCAACTTTGTGAGGCTTCTTTCAGTTTTGCAAGGTATGAAGAGAATAAAGCAGTCCTGACATGGTGCTATCAACACTGAAGTGCTGGAAATGTGGTCGGCAACGACCATGTTCCACAGGGTGGTGCTTGGGCATGAAAGCAATAGTATTGTTGGCAATTTACAACATTTGAGCAAATAAATTAAATTATCAAATTATATTTACTTTGAAAAAATATTTGGTTCTAAATTTAGGTGCATTGCACAGGGATCTAAGGTTAATAAAGAAGACTTGAAATCTGAGTCTAAGTTTAGAGGACTGTATTATCAAAAGAAATAACAATAATGAATGGCCATTAATATTGGTAGAAATTAGTAAATTAGAAATAGTAAAAGTTCCTTGTACACGTGGTAGATGAGAGCAGCCGAAAACAGTAGAAGGAGAAATTGTATAGGTCTGACCTTATTAAACTGACGATCGTGAAGGTAGTGTCCAGCAGTAAGGATGCCCGAAAATTCACATCAACAGTGAACGGGGATTGCACGGCAATCAAATCACACCAGTTGGTGGCCACCAATAACGAAAAATACGAAGAACGTCTTCAAATTTTAGTAGGTGTGGAAACAGGTAATCGAGCGACAAGGGCTGATTCGCGACTGCCTTATCAAGGCCAGAGATTCGGTAATCTGCTCGGAGAAGAGGGGTCACGAGGACTTGGAGGGCTCAGCTGAAGAGTCAGTTACGGCGAAGTCCACTCTCATGTTAAAGATAAACAAATAAATCATGATCCCCGACAGCTTTCTCTTTATCTAGGTTTACCGAACATTCCGCCCATCATATTTTCCATGAAAATTTGAGAATAAGAGAATCAAAATTGTGATGCATTGGACTGTTCTGCTTGGGTAACCTCCCTGAGAGAGACAAGTTTAGAAACTGGCCGGGAGAAGACTCCTGTTGCAGTTTTTATCTCGACAACACGCAAAATTCCATCACCACCTGGTGATGCAACAACGATTCTCGCCAAAGTCCACTTGGTGGGTGGATCCTTCCTATCCTTGAGGATAACGAGTTCTCCAACTTCCAGGTTTGGCGTCTTCTTAAGCCACTTTCTTCTTTCCTGCAGAGTCGACAGATAATCCTTCCTCCATCTGCTCCAAAAATGCTGGGCCCGTTGCTGCACCAGCTGCCATCGAGTCAGGCGATTTTCTGGAAGGTTTAGGAGGATTGGTTCAGGTCTAGCCAACAATGGGGCTCCTACAAGAAAATGCCCGGGAGTGAAAGCTTCCAAGCTATCTGGGTCGTCAGACACAGGGCATAAAGGTCGAGAATTGAGCACAGCTTCAATACGACAAAACAATGTGGATAGTTCCTCAAAGGTGAAAGCAGTGTCAACAGCAATACGACGCAAAATTCCTTTAGCAGATTTAACTCCGGCCTCCCAAAGGCCACCAAAATTCGGAGCAGCAGGTGGATTAAAGGACCACTCTATACCTCGATTAGCCAAATGATTAATGATGGCGTTGTTGGTGGCTTCATTGGAGTACCATCGGTGCATCTCCTTCAACTCTTTGCTTGCACCTACAAAATTGGTACCACAATCAGAATGCATTTTTGAAGGTAAGCCACGGCGGGCAATAAACCTGTCTAGTGTGGAAAGGAATGCTGGGGTTGACAAACTTGAGACCAACTCCAAGTGTAAAGCTCTTGATGCCATACAGACAAACAGGCAGAGCCATGCCTTCGACACTGGAGCCTTCCTACGAAGAGATTCTCTAAGGGGGAATGGACCAGCAAAGTCTACTCCTACCTGGATAAAGGCTCTTCCTTGGGCGAAACGAGAGGATGGCAAATTCCCCATGAGTGGTGCCCTTGGTTGTTTTGTTGCTTTAACACAGACAGCACAACGATGGATCCTTTGCTTGATGACAGAACGCCCTGATAATATCCAGAAATGATTCCTGATTAAGGCATGGAGCGACGATGATCCAATATGCAGGTAGACGAAGTGATGGAAGTCAACAAGGAGTCTGATAAAGTGGCCCGTTTTTGGTAATAAAATAGGAAATCTTGCGTCTCCTGGTAGAGGAGCCCTGATGAGTCTGCCGCCCACCCTGACAATACCACGCATATCCACAAAGGGATTTAAACGAGCTGTATGACGAAATCTAGGCACTAAACCTTTGACAAGGTCTGGAAAGTGATGTTGTTGTACAAGGCGAATGTAGATTCTCTCTGCTACCTCATATTCCACAGCCCTGACAGCTGGAACATCAACAAGAATCTCTTCAACTGTGAAATTTTCATACTTTCTTTCAAGCTCTCGCCTACTGGTATGACCTGTAGATGGCCAACCAACCAAGATTCTTAGGAACCGCACAACATAGGCCATTATTCGAAGTATTTTTGAGTACGATGAGAACTTCTCAATCCAGTTCAACAGGTCAGACGTTGGAGTCTCCACCATCAAACATGTGGCATTGCCTTTCAACTCAGGCAGAGGTTTATCATGAACAACTTCTGTTATTCCAATAATAGGCCAGCAATTAAATGGCTGACACAGCCATTCAGGGCCCTTCATCCAAAGTGGATGTGTGAGGAACTCTGACGGTAAGCAACCTCTGGATGCACTGTCAGCTGGGTTCTCGTGAGTCCTCACATGATGCCAATCAGATATTTTGGTTGATTCACTTGCTTCAATAACTCGATGGGCCACCCAGATTTTGAGTTTCGATGGATCAGCTCTCAACCATCCCAGAGCCACGGTGGAATCCGAAAACCAAAAGCACCGTGAAACAGGCAGTGAGCATAAATAAGTCAGAAGAGACTCGTACACTTTGCACAAAAGCAAGGCTGCTGAGAGTTCTAGCCTAGGTATTGTCAGGGTCTTAAGAGGAGCTAACTTGGTTTTTGCTTTGAGCAAATAAGTTTCAACACCAGATAATCTCTCAATTCGCAAAAAGATGCAAGCCCCATAAGCCCATTCAGAAGCATCACAGAAGCCGATGATATCCATTCGTTCTGCATTCAAAATGGGTATGTGACGGGGAATGAAGATACTGCTCATTGACGGCAACTCCGAAACCAACTTCTGCCAGTCTGTAGCAACATCTTGAGGCACAGCTGCATCCCAATCAACCCCAGACTTCCAGCAACGCTGAAGAATTATTTTGGCATAACATACCACTGGTGAAACATAGCCCAAAGGGTCAAATATCCGAGCTATTGATGAGAGAATTGCTCTCTTACTCAGATTAGTATCAACACCAACAATACTGTATGTGAACGAATCTGTCACTGGGTCCCACTGGAGTCCAAGAATTTTGATCAACTTGTCATCAAGTGAGAGGTTTAATGGATCCTGCTCAGGTGAAGACTCTTCGAGAAGTTGAGGCACATTTGACATCCATTTGCACAACTCGAATTCTCCTTTCTTCAGTAAACCAATGAGCTGAGTCTTCAAATCAAGGGCCTTCTCAAGGGTGGAAGCTCCAGATGCAATATCATCTACATAAGTGTCGAGCATAAGAGAGATTGAGGCATCTGGGTATGCATAACCTTCATCCTGGACAAGCTGATGCAATGTACGGATGCTGAGGTACGGAGCTGGTTTTGTCCCATAAGTGACAGTATCTAATTGATACTCAACAATTTCTTTGTTTGGATCTGACCGCCAGAGGATGTGCTGATATTTACGGTCTTTGGGGTCCAAGAGCACTTGCCGAAAATTTTTAACAACGTCGGCTGTAAACACAAATTTGTGTGTCCTGAACCTCAGAAGGATGATTGCGATGTCGTTTTGCAAGGTTGGACCAGCATGCAGGTAGTCGTTCAGACTTCCATTGGTCGTTTTACAAGAAGCATCAAATACTACTCGTAGTTTAGGGTTTGAGTCATTGACTTTATATACCCCATGGTGAGGAATGACATAAGCGCCAGGCTCTCTTGCAACTGACATGTGCTTCAAATCAAAATACTCCTGCATGAACTGTACGTAGGAATCCTTCAAAAAGGGACTTTTTGACAGTTTCCTTTCAAGATTCTGGAAGCGAAACTTTGCAGTTTGACGAGAGCTCGTGAGGTCGGGAGGAGGTTCCTTGAATGGCAAGGAAACTATATATCGGCCTGTGGGAGTCCGAGAATGAGTTCGAACAAAATGCTGTTCACAATAAATATCATCAACTGACCTCACTTGTTTTGGTTCAACTTCCTCGACCAACCAAAACTTTTGCATGATTTCGGCCAAGTCATTTGACTGAGTGAAAAGGGCAGTTCCTGACCCACACTGCTGTTCAGGTCTTTGATATCGACCTCCCACGACGTATCCAAAAATAGTTGGCGTCAGCTTTGGAATATTTGGAGCAATATGAACTGGTCTTCCTGTCAAAATGTCGTAAAAAAGATCACATCCAAGGAGAAACTCAATCGGAGCTGGTTTCCAAAACTGAGCGTCAGCTAGGGCAAAATTTAAATATTTCTGCCTTAATTTCGAAGGCAAGTGGGTTTGAGGATGGTTACCTGTAATTCGATCCAAGACTATAGCCTTAGTAGACAGAATGATTGAATTATCAGTAGCCGGGCGCAAACAGCATTCCAATACACCTTGGGTATCAGCTACAGAGACCTGTCGAATTCCACTTATTTTCACGTTACAATCTGAGGCTTTAAAGCCCAGCCGCTCTACACATTGTTTCGTAATAAACGAAAACTGACTTCCACCATCCAAAATAATTCTTATATTATGAAATTGGCCTGAAGAATCTTTGATTTGACCAATAACAGTCCCTAAAATTACACTGTCGGGGCTGGATGAATCACCCAACATCGCATTTACAGTGTTTTGTGAAGGGTCATCAGAAGTTATGTTGGAAGGCGAACTACCATTTCCATTAGAATTCAAATCAGAGGGCAGATGGAGCAAAGAATGATGTCTACCATTGCATATTTCACACATTTTATCACTCGCGCAATTTTTTGAAATGTGCTGAAAAGAAAGGCAAAGCCTACAACCAGACCACCTTTTCAAGAAGTTGAATCTTTCTTTAGGTGACGACGAACGAAACAATTCACACTGGTAAAGTGTGTGCTTCACTGAACAGACTGGACATTGTTTAGAATATGAAGAAAAACTCTTCCTTTGATGCGCAGCTTTGTCTGATTTCTCGTTCTTATCGGACACAAATAAGGCACTTTTGGAATCACATTTTTGTTTTGATTGTGACCCATTATTCTGCTTTCGGTAACGGGAATTTTGTGACGATGAGTTTGACAAACTAGAGGCGAGGCAACCACCACTTAAGGTCAAAGCTGTGCATTCGCCTCTCAAAAACTGGTGAAGAGAATCAAAGGTTGGAAGTTCAATTCCAAGATTCTTCCGTTCAAATGAATGACGAGTGCCTGGATCTAAACATCGCACAACCAACGTGAGCAAAATAAAGTCCTCCGCATTTGGGATTTTCAGCAACCTGAAAGCTTCAACACTCTCACAAACTGTGCCTATGAACGCTTGTAAAATGGTGAGATTTGGTGAACCAGAAAGGGGCTTGTAATCGAGTATCTTATTAAGAAAACTCGCACCTAAGATACGCTTATTATTGTAGGTATCTGTCATTAATTTCCAAGCCTGCTCATAATTAGCCTCGAGAACCGGAATCCCTTTGATCAGTGTTAAGGCTGGACCTTCAAGCGATCCTATCAACGTACGATATTTTGCCATTGTGGGGGTGTCATTATCATTATGTACCATAGATGTAAACGTATCACGAAAAAAGGGCCATTTATCTAATTTCCCATCAAACTTGGGAACGCTATCCATGGGACTCCCAACTCTGAGGATACGAGATGCAGAAAATGAGACCAAACCAGAAACGTTAGCATTTGCGGCAGCGTTTTCATGATGTGGTAACGGCGCGGGTGTATTAAGACCCTCCAGAACGCCCAACGCTTCATAATAGTATCGATCGCAATTAAGCTGAAGATTTTTTCTTCTTCGTTTGGAAAATTGTTGATCGTTTCATTTTCGACATGAAGGTCTATTAAGTCGTCTAGAAGGGCTTTAAATGACTTGTAGTGTTCTTTAATTTCCTGCATCATTCCGCGAAACATTGGAACCTTTGTGATATCGCTTGACACATCCCTTGAAAATTTCGCGATATTACCAATCTTAGTTTGATAGAGGGTCATTTTGAACAACACGCCCGAAATTTTCTTCTTAGTGTCCATTTTGACAAGAACAAAAAAATTACAAGAAGGAAAGATAGAAATTTCAAGTGAATAATAACAGCAGAATTAGGCTAAATAATTTTTCGATTCAAAGATATATCCTTGAGATTTAGAGCGACAAGTACCCAATCCGATTCAATTTCGGTCGGTCAAGCTATGACATTAAAGACAAATTATTTTAAAATTTGTATAGCATACAATATACATCGAGCAATAAACATGTACAAATAGATTCAATTTTACGCAATTTACGAAGAAAAAATTTTTAATAAATAATTATGGAAAATAGATACAACTCATGCAAGCAATAAATAACGAACACGAACAAAATTTACACATACAATAACACAATAGAGATAGAAGATAAACTGAATGATATTCGCAAAATATATTTACAATAGGTAAACGGCTTCACTTCAACGGATTCACCGTTAATTTAAATCGGATTTGAATCAGATTGCCGAAAATTCCTGTGCACGCAAATTACAAAGCACCATCCGTTTGCTCGATAGGACCATTAATGTTGGCAATTTACAACATTTGAGCAAATAAATTAAATTATCAAATTATATTTACTTTGAAAAAATATTTGGTTCTAAATTTAGGTGCATTGCACAGGGATCTAAGGTTAATAAAGAAGACTTGAAATCTGAGTCTAAGTTTAGAGGACTGTATTATCAAAAGAAATAACAATAATGAATGGCCATTAATATTGGTAGAAATTAGTAAATTAGAAATAGTAAAAGTTCCTTGTACACGTGGTAGATGAGAGCAGCCGAAAACAGTAGAAGGAGAAATTGTATAGGTCTGACCTTATTAAACTGACGATCGTGAAGGTAGTGTCCAGCAGTAAGGATGCCCGAAAATTCACATCAACAGTGAACGGGGATTGCACGGCAATCAAATCACACCAGTTGGTGTCTACCAATAACGAAAAATACGAAGAACGTCTTCAAATTTTAGTAGGTGTGGAAACAGGTAATCGAGCGACAAGGGCTGATTCGCGACTGCCTTATCAAGGCCAGAGATTCGGTAATCTGCTCGGAGAAGAGGGGTCACGAGGACTTGGAGGGCTCAGCTGAAGAGAGTCAGTTACGGCGAAGTCCACTCTCATGTTAAAGATAAACAAATAAATCATGATCCCCGACAGCTTTCTCTTTATCTAGGTTTACCGAACAAGTATATTATTGATTGCGAAAGGTCAAAGGTGAATATAATGCTGAGTTGAAAGGGGCATTTGGAGGTGATTGTGTGGGGTGAACAGTAATAGTGATAGGTAGTAATAGGTGACGACCGATTGCACTAGAGCTCACCAGATATAATATAGGTAGCCGAAAAACAGATTGCGATGGTACATTAACAGCGCATCCATTTATACAATCACCAACTTGGAAACAAGGACAATAAAATATAAAGGACTCTTAATAGATAACTATAAAAATACGTCAATTCCTTTCATTCAAATACGGCAGTTCATTCAAGTGACAGTATTTTACAGTTTTCTGTACGCAAAATTCAATCCATGATATACTCGTACATTGATATACATTATAATCACTCTCCCGAATTGTCACTTCAGCCATTTTAGGTAGAATTGATACCAATGGTGGTACAAGAGAACGGATGGTATGAGAACATGACCTCGTCCTCCACGTTAGGAACAGTGTCCCCCATCGTAACATTTTTTCTACTTATAAAATATTTCCACAGTTTATAAAATTTTGTACTATTTTTATTACCATATTTTTCATTGTTTCTTAGCTTTGCATGTTTGATGACCACTGGATGTATAGGTTTGTTTTTCATAGCAATAGGCAAATCCTTCTCGATTCTTGAATACGCTGCATCTGGGGATATGTCTGACGGTCCTACAACCGAAAGGGATACTTCTGGGTGGAGCAGGTTAATCGCCTCTCACCATTGAAAGAGGAACTATCTCTTTCCGTCACCTCTCGTTGTTACAATTCTATCAATAAAATGTAACCCAATAAGGGTAATTCGAGAGTCATCAACGAAGACCCCTTTATAAAGGGTGATTGGATCTAAAGTGAATTTCCCATAGGCTGAGTTTTCCATTCGATTTTCCACTCGAATTTCCCAGAGGTACGATTTTCTGTCCGATTGGCTTCTCTCCGGTGATTTGTGATCCAGAGCAGTACGAATTAAACGGACATTTTACGTTTTCTTCGTCCTAAGAGAGCAGTTTATGCGACTATAAAGCGAATAACTAGCGGTTTCACATCTTCGGGTAGTAGAAAAGCGATTCATTCTATTCAACCCAACACCTGAGAAATCTCATCAGCGCTCGCTTTTACTTCTTGTTTTCTTAGGGTTCTATTACGTCCAAAGGATATAAACGATGACGTCATCAAGGATTTTATGGGACTATTCTTTGTAAGAAATGACGCTATTACAATAAATTACGGAGTAATTTTATGGTAGCTACATTTCCATAAAATTTCTCTGTGGGACCCAACGCTTTTCCATGCAGATACGTAGCACACTGGTCGAACAGTAAGTAGCATTTTGGTCAAAAATTCCAAGATTCACAATTTTAGGAATCTATTCGAAGTAATTTTCCCCCCTATCACTGTATTGAGGTTCTGAAAATGTATGTAGGTAAGTAGCTCCTAATAAAGTAGGATTTTTCACTTAAAATTCATGGGTTCGCCATGAAAAAAAGAAGATTTTTTAATTGCGATTAACATTAAGGTCAGTAAGACATTCCAACATAAAACACCAGACTTTTCATCACCTACATTTAGCGAATTTTTGTAGAAAAAATGAAGCTATTGCAATAGCTCCAAAAATTTTAACAAAATTTTGGAAATCATTAAATAAAATCCGTTTAGTGACATCTGAAAGGAATCCTAGAGTTTAACGCTTTTTCATACACATTTATATATACAGGCTGTCCCCAAACCCCCCCCCCCGCCCCCCCCCCCCCCCCCTAATAAAATTGTTAATATTAGATCAAAAAAATATTTTTTTTTAGTATCTCAAAAATTACTAAATTGCGCATTGCGCACTTGCGCAATCGTGCGGAATTGACATCGACTTCGTTATTTTAAACGAAGAAAAAACGTTATTAAAACGTTATTATAAAGAAATGGGAACCCCCATTTTTCGTTGCAGATTTGAATTCAACGTGAAATATCATGAAAAAATGACCCATCATTCTATTTTTTAAGTGCGCGCAAACGGGCGCAATTCCACTCCAAAATTACGCGATTCCGCTCTAAAAGTGCAATAAATTCGAAATACTGAGTTGAACACTGAGCAAGGGTTCCCGGTTTTCGCGACAGTGATACTGGCCAACCAGCTCATTGTAAAAGATCCGAAACAAATTGTAGAGACCTTGACAGAAGAAGATCCTGACTACCATACTCAAGTTATCCAAAGATCACCGGATAGGGGAACGAATTATCAACAGCATAGCTCCATCGATATATGGCCATGATTACATCAAACGAGCGATAGCCCTTGCGTTGTTTGGAGAACAACCCAAGAATCCTTGTAAGTCAAATAATGCTTTATTTATGTATTTTTAACCAGCAGCATCAAAAAGTTTCAATTCAAATTTCAGCTGTCAAGTATCAACTTGGGCCTAATTAATTTTTCAACAAAGCGTCCCCTCTATACAGGGTGATTCCCTCGCAGTTGCAAAAAAAATTTGGGTGAAACTGTATCAAAAATGGAGTAAAATGCCGCCAACTGCATATTTTTATCTCAATCCGTTCTCGAGATATGATTTTTTAAAGGTTTTTTCAGGAAAACCGTGTTTCTTTCCTTTTAAACTCAAATTTCTCCACTTTACTTCATTCAATTTTAACTTTTGACCACATTTTCGGAATTAGCATTAAATTTTCTATAAGAATAGTGTACTTCGGTTCTTAAAAACTACCATCCGAAGACCCTCACATCAGCTCAAACATTGACGATTTTGAAAAAATAATATTTCTGAAAATATTTAAATCTTTACTACTCTCTCAAAAAGAATCCTGGAAACTGGCAAATCTCATGGAAACTGCTTCATCTAATATTCTTTCCAACGGTATAATCAATTTTACTTAAATTATGTTTTAATGTTAATTTATTATTAATTTATTATTATGTTTAATGAAAATTATGTTTTAATGTTAAAAATGTGGGTTTTTCAATGAAATTGTTGGTTTTCACGAAAGATGACCCTCCATGAACCTACGAGTATGGGGTCAGTTTCTATGTATTTTTTCACGCTGTATCGAATGGTAACATTTGTAGATCTCTCCGACTCCGTTATAATCGAGTTTTACACTTTAATTAACTAGTTTTACCCCATAACACACATACATTTAATCGTAACAAACAAACTAAACATTTGCGATTTTAAGTGTAAAACTCGGTTATAAGATCTACAAATGTTCGATTCAGCCTGAAAAAATACATAGAAACCGACCCCATACTCGTAGGTTCATGGAGGGTCATCTTTCGAGAAAACCAACAATTTCATTGAAAAACCCACATTTTTTAACATTAAAACATCATTTTCTCCACTAAATAACAAAATAAAAGTAAACTTGATTATACCGTTGGAAAGAGTATTAGACGAAGCAGCTTTCATGAGATTTGCCTATTTTGCCTATTTGCCTATTAATTAAATGAGGCAAAGTGGAGAAATCCGAGTTTAAAATGAAAAAACACGGTTTTCCTGAAAAAACCTTTAAAAAATCATATCTTGAGAACGGATTGAGATAAAAATATACAGTAGCATTTTACTCCATTTTCGATGCAGTTTCACCCAATTTTTTTTTTTTTTTTTTTTTTTTTTTTTTGCATCTGCGAGGGAATCACCCTGTATAACCAATTCAATATAACGTTAGTTACGTTGAAACTATTTCCTAACAACATTGCTGCAGTTAAGGCAGTTAAGGCGTTATGAACATATAAATTTTCGAGGATCTATCTTTACGAATAAAAACTACGCGGTTCAACCCACCAAAACCGTTTTGGTGTCGCTGAATTAATTACAAAAAGTCCTTTACGCGTGATCCCACCCCATCCACATTTGACGTGAGAAGCTCGATGCATGTTAGGTTTTTCCTTAAATACAAAGTTGAATACCCCGGCGACACTGTTAGGGAAAGCCGAGTTCTCGATGAAGGAGCAAGTCTAGAGGATAGTAATATGGCCTATATGTGTTAACCAGAGACCCTAAGAATGCCTATGTACAATTTCAGCACAATGGGTCTAGTAGTTCATTGCGTGATTGAGTAACCGAAACACAGGTTTGTGAACATGTGCTAGTACCTAATTTCCAACCAAACTATATTAATCCAAGTGGAGTTGTGAATGTAGTGAAATTGGGATAGGTAAAACTGGGATGATGTATGGACAGTTCGGAGAGTACCACATCCATAACTTAACACAAATAGAATGTTATATAACAGTATAGATCTATATCAAATACAGGTAAGTCATTCTATCAGAAAGGGCGAAAGAGCTGTGCAACTGGAACCCATTTAAATGGACCAACGATCTAAATTTTAAAATGTACAAAACATGCATTAATGGCATATGGAAACGAGAAATTTTGGATCTGTGTTGTAATGTACTTTGAATAAGTTTGAAGAGAAAAAACGGGAGCCACTTTGTCAACTTTCACTTTCTCTACCCCCGTCTCTGGAGGTCACTTTGGACGTCCAGTCCAACATTCACCCTATTAGAATACTTGTTCCAATATTAATGACCGTGACCTTTCTTTGACACCGTAAAGCATCCTTGAGCCCTGATGATGGTTTTAAATAAACCGAAAGCTTTTTAAATAAAGCTTTTTAAATAAAGCTCGGCAATAACGACTATCTGATCAGTTTGACCCTTATCCTGCCAATATTGACACCAATACTATGTAGGTATATCAAGTTATTATAATATACTTTGAGTTACTATAGTTGTGCAGCCATATCCTCAAATCAACTCCCAGGTGGTTCATATTTCATTTAAATTCCACACTTTCCCCATTTTATACCCCTCATGACCTCGATTCAGGGTCATAAATGTAATTTTTCAGCTCTGCGAGTGCGTCGGGGAAAATTGGTGCCCCACTATAAGGTGGTGGAGCAGGAGTCAGGATGCGGTTGAGTTATGGGTGAATTATTCATCCGGGGACGTAAAAGGGAGGTAGATGCTTTCCCTGATAACCCAATCTACACTTCCATCACCTTCAGTATAAATTTATAATGATGCGAAAGAGCAGAAGGATGTATGTGGTGGGTGGTGGTTATGGTGTGTGCCAACGCTATGATTGAGATAAAAAAAACTCTATAAATTATCACAAAGGTTGAACATTTTTGTAGATAGGTATAAACTTTAAGCATAGCTCAGTGTTTCAGCAAACTTCCATAACAAATGAAGCTATTGAAAGGGGTGTGGCTTCACACAACTTTCCTTACTTGTATTCATTTTACAAGGATGCTATCATGATGGATGGGAAGTATGGAGTTGTTATTCGATTGATCGATTTTCAAGTATAGGACTCCATTGGTCCAGAAGTTTCTTCAGGTGGCTGTCAATATGAGACCGGTGAACACCGATTGTATGACCGCATTAAAAATTTGTGGGTTAAACAGACTCGATCGTAAAGGAGTCTGAGAGATCTGCAAGTCTTACCATTCGATTCAACGTGAAAAATATATGAAATGAACGCTGGTTCATGGAGGGTGATTTTTCAAGAATACATTTTCCAAGATTAAAACGAAATTTTCTTCTCTAATTGGCAAAGTGAAAGTGAAATTGACTATACCGATGGAAAGCTGACATTTTGGGAACGTTTTTCCATTTACGAAAATGAGAAACATGATTTTTTCGAAGGGTGCAGAGCCGTTTGAAAAATGTAGTGGTTTCATAAAAATGGAGAAAAAAATCAATTCTGACCTAGTTAGTCCAAACTGAATGGGCTATAAAATCTTTTAAAAGGGTAATATTCTGTAAGGAAATGTTATGATCTCTCAAACGGTGTGCCGAGGGGAGTTATGACCGAGTTTATGGCACTATGACAAGTCTAAAACACGAAAAAAAAATATTAAAAGTGAAATTACTTGAAAACAAAGCCTTGGAAAAAAGTCTCTATGAGAACTTTTTGATGGAAATTATTTGTAGAATCGGTCCCTGGAAGGGTTCGAAACAAAAGTGTTAAAACACCCTTACGTATTATACAGGAGTCCCAAAAGTAACCCCCCTCACCTAACGTTTTCCCGCAATTTTAGAGGTATCAAAGTGAAACTTGGAGAGCGTTTTGAGATGCCTGAACTAAGTTATGAGGAAAATCAGAAAACAAATCCAAGAGTTTTTGGACTATGTGTACCCAAAGGGAGTGTAGTACCGTCAAACATAGGGTAGGTTGGATTTTTTCTCCATTTTTTGCCAAGTGACACCTGGGGCCTATTTCGTAAAGCAACAAGCTAAAAGCCGATTTTATGTACGTTGTAAAAAATGAGTGTGCAAAAGCGTTTCATAAAGGTACAATGTAGACTTGTAATGCACTGTGAAAATTAACAAGTGTACAGGCGAATTTGGACAAGTTACAAGTGTTTCCCCATCATTTTGAACAAGTCACTGTTTTACAGTTGTAAAAAAATGACCGATTTTTAACCTACGTCCGTTCACCTGTAAACTTGTTATTTTCCAGCATTGTGAGTTGACAATTTTTCGGTGTTTAATATATGGGAATCATCTTCTGCTGAAGAAAACAGACAAGAAAGAAGCATTCAGCGTAGAAGACGCCAAAGATTTTTTCGGTCACGAATAAACGCTCATTTCGTGGGTATTTTTGAGTTTAACGAGAGATTTTGGATGACTTCCGAGACCCTTGAAAGATTCAAATGGTGCGTGACCCTGTGCAATTTTTTCTGATCGGGTATTGAAGATCTCCCCATCATCGAAGAATAAAGTGAAGTGTGAAGATCATCTCGAAGTTTGTAACAGAGTTACCTCCTGTGAGGTCCATCGAGGTCCCGTCAGGGCACCAGAGATAGCGCTGTCGGCGTTCCGTTGATGAAACAACGGGCGCCTAGGCCGTGCTCGATCATTTTAGCAGCTGGGTTTGGCGTTGGATGGGATTCCAGGTGACTGGAAAACGAATCTACCCCGAGCATGGCTCATTAAAAGCTGTTAGTAGGCATGGTATCTCTCTGACGGGATGCTTTTTACTCTCCTCTACCTTTTTATGAGGATTTAGGCCCCCATTGCAGCTCGGGGGGGGGGGGGGGGCACCTAAATTCCTTATATGATAGCAGAGCGTGGTATGGATTATGCACGGCTGACACCTAGTAGTCCAATCCACTATTTTTGAGGCGTTTATGTTTCAGAAGAAACATGGCCCGGGGTTCCAGAAGGAATTCCCATTATCACCCTTTGGTATATAAATAATTTCATTGATCTTTGACTTATAATTTCTCTTTTATTCCCCCTTTATATTTTCAATTTTATATATTTTTTTAAATTTTATGCCACCTGAGTATTGCTATATGTCAATTACCAGGTTAGAGCAAGCATTTAAGTCCCCATAGTTGGGCATATTAATTTAAAGTCCCCATAGTTGGGCATATTAATTTAAAGTCCCCAATGTTGGGCATATTAATTTATATATATATTTTATTTTCCTAAGGTATAAGTCTCCATAGTTGAGCCTCCGTTTTGTCCCGATTGTTCAATGAATACTTCTTATGATGATTCATTGACAATCCTGTTTTAATTTCTATTTCCCCATCCACAATCGCCAATGCAGCTATTTATGAATGAATGAGCATCAGTTCTCAGCTATTAACTATTCCACCCAGTTAACATCCTTGATCTTCAATCAAGGATGTCTCTAAGGGGAGGAGTGTAACAGAGTTACCTCCTGTGAGGTCCATCGAGGTCCCGTCAGGGCACCAGAGGTAGCGCTGTCGGCGTTCGGTTGATGAAACAACGGGCGCCTCGGCCATGCTCGATCATTTTAGCAGGCTGGGTTTGGCGTTGGATAGGATTCCAGGTGACTGGAAAACAAATCTACTCCGAACATGGCTCATTAAAAGCTATTAGTAGGAGTGGGTATCTCTCTGACGGGATGCTCTTTACTCTCCTCTACCTTTTTATGAGGATTTAGGCCCTCATTGCACCTCTGGGGGGGGGGGGGGGGCACCTAAATTCCTTATAAGTTACAGATGACATTCCTAACCCAGCAGCATTAAGACTTGATGAACTGATTAATCATTTCCGCTGAATGAAGGAGAAAAATCCGACTATGCCAGCCATCAGAATGTTGAAATCAAATACACACTATCTCCACTTTTCAGTTTATAATTTGTCTGTCTTCCAATCATTGCACCTTGCCATGTACGATAAACATCCTATCGTGTACTTAACACCGTTTTTATATTATGATTCGCTGACAGAACTTCAATGTGGGCATCCTGCTTGACGTTGTTCATTTCGTTTGTCCCCACACGCCATTGTTGTTTCTGCTACACTTGTACTCTTTGTTTTGGTGAAACACTAGTCCAGTTTACCGTGCATTGCAAGTACCTGTACTTGTTAACTCGTACACTTGTAACTTGTTGTTTTATGAAATAGGCCCCTGATTTTAAAAAGTTTTCAGTGCTGAACACGATGGTGGAGCCAGAATCGCGATATCTTATTCCGTTCTCAAAGTAAAGCTGATTGAACCATGAAGAAGCGCGGTTTTTCCAAAGATTAGTGTATTCGGACAAAATGACTGGAGACATATCTTGTGCTATTATACATGTGCATTCACAATTGAAGAGCACTATTCACGAAAGCAATAAGTGTAAGAAAAATTAAGCAACAAGTAACCTTTCGTTGATGGGGTTCGCGAGACTTTACGAAAAAGGCCTTTCTGTCCTTAAATTGGTTTTTTATTATCTCCAACGTTTTTCCCAGAAACTGGGGCTTGAAAATCAAATTTGATCCTCATAAACTGATCACTTTAAATTCGATTTTTATATCACAAAAAGAAAAAGATTGATATTTTACAATTTTGATATTTTTAATTTAATTTTTCTTCTCCCTGAAGAAGCCCGTTGGAGAGTAATACAAAAACAATTTAAGGAAAGGGCTTTTTTGTAAAGTTTTGTCCAACTAAAAAAACTTTGATGGGGTTTTACATAACGGATGAATGGTACTTTGTACCATTAAAGGTACTGTAAAAAAATTTAAGAAATTAAAAGTGATTGAAAAAATGAATTTTAGGCTTACTTGGGGGATAAGTACCAAAAACTAAAAAACCAGTCAGTCATTTCAGGTATAATGTACTTCATCCAACTTTTTATCCACATCAGAGCACTGTTATCCAACTTTTTATCACTTTGAGCACAGCATGAGGGATAAAATAGGTTTTTAGAAGGGTTAAACTTTCCATCTAGGTTTTGATGAAATTATGACGGATTTTATGCAACCAACTATGGAGGTGAAAACGTACAGATAACGTACATATTATGCATATATACGGTGACCATACGTCCCGATTTTATCGGGACAGTCCCGATTTTAAAGCCTGTGTCCCGGGGTCCCGAATTGGGAAAGAAATGACCCGATTTTCACCAATAAAGATTTTTTCAAACCAAATCATCATGAAAAGTTATTAGCTTTATTTTAAAATGAATGATTAGTACCGTGGAATTTCTTTACACCGCACACAACATAACTATTCTCATAGTCACAGGAGCAGTCTGGAGACCCAACTGTGTTGGCCCCCTCGACCTCAGCGAAGGTTTCTGCCACAGAGGCAGCAAATGAATATTTGATTCTTTACAAAAACTTGGTTGACAGAAAAGAGTCTTTATTTCTACCAATGAAAGTAAAGGAACTTCAAAGACACAGTGTTGCTGCAGGAAATGCATGCGATTTACAAGAGGTGAAAAATACAGTAGGTACGAACTTTTTATGACCACTGCATTACTTATTTTGATCTTTGGTAATCAAACATTGACAGCTTGAGTCAACTGTCTTGGATAGACTTAAAGAAGCAGCTGAAGTGGGAAGAACTAGAGGAAAGTTGGGATTTGTTTCAAGATAGGCCACCTCTCTCGCTTGATGATTTGTTCAATGAGCTTACAGCTTCAACCTGATGTCGTCCTGGCTGAATGGAAAGAACAAAAACTATCAACTGAGCAACGGTGGCTGACTTTATTTCAGGACTTGTAGAAAAACGAAATAAGCGTTCCTAATCTCAAAACTCTGGTAGAATTTTCTCTTTCTTTACCAGGAACAAATGCTTCAGTCGAGCGAGCTTTCTCATTGATAAACAACTTTTGGACCGCAGAAAAATCTTCAATGGCACTAGGCTGTGTTAAAGCATTACTAATTGTCCAAATGAACAGTTCTTTGTCGTGTGTTGAAATGTACGACAAAATAAGAAAAGACGACTCCTTGCTGAGAGCACTTTCCTCAACACAGAAGTACGACTGGAGTAAAAAGAGTACCCCTGGCCCTAGTGAAAAAATATAACAAGAACAATGATGTAAACAGACTGCTCTGTTAACTTTTATTTTTTCATTTTTTGGAAAATTAATGTTTGTTTATTTGACTATAAAAACTTACCTGTTGTTCGTGAAGTTCAGTTTGTTCGTGCAAAAGGTACATATATTCTTTCTGTGTATGTAATAAACTTCTTGAAATTATTTTGTCATGTAATTCTTAGTGCCACATTCTTTAATGAATATTACATATTTTTAGTTTGATACGAAGCTCTTAATAAACCAATGTTTGAATGGATGAAATAGGCTTAAAAACCAACTTTTAAAGGGTAAAAAATTCAAACTTTTACGAGGGTGGACCCCCGGACCCTCCTCCCCATGGAGGGTATTCTATACCCCTCAGACCCCCTCGATAGTTCTATCCGTCCCGATTTTGCTTAAGATAAATATGGTCACCGTATGTATATACCTACATCTGTTAACCTCGACAACATACTTGAGGTGCGTTGGATGCAGTAACTTGGTATGTTAAAGTGCAACCAGCCTTATTTTTTTATTTTCTGTTTATCTGTAAAAGAGAATTCATGTTTGTAAATTGAATAAAACAGCTTGGAAGGAAATATGCTTCCACTAGGAGCCTGGTAGAGTACAAGATGTTTCTCTCTAAATTTGCTTTTGTTCTGTAATAAAACTCTATTTTATGAATCAATATTAGAATTTAAAAATGCATAAGATAACTGCCAGAGAACATAATTGAGAACCATCAAAAGTTCCCGATACTTGAAGAACATTATTTCCTATAATAAATAGCTGACCACCCAAACATTTTCCTGGAGCCTACTAATTGAGCAAAACTTCCGCGCCGTACAGGTAACTGCGCAGAAACTCTAATCAGCGGTGCCAGCTTCAAATGCACACACTAAAAGTAGGCTGTACACGAAGTTAACTACAGGTGGAAGGCCTAGGTAGCCTAGTCTAGAACTGAAGCCACAGTTCAGAGAGTGAGGAGGCAGCCAAACACAGTGTACATAGGTAGGTACATACCTACGACACATCCCAACAGCAACCAGCTGGAGAAACATTTCACGTTGCAGTTAAATTTCATTTGAAATGTAAGTAACAGGAATGACGATCGATAAGATTTTGCTCCTACACTTTCTTTTACCAAAGATTTCCCAGATATAGTTTATACTTGGAAATGATTGGTTAGTGGTTCCCAACTTGTTTACAAATTCCAAGTCGGTACATATATTTACCTAGTATAATTTAAAAAGACGAAGTGGTTAGTTCTATTTCTCTACACTGGATTACTCTTGAAGCCTTTGTGGTTTCTATAGTACCTAGGTACTACACATCAACTTCAAAATTTTTATTAAATTACACCCTATGAAAAACAGGAAAGTCATATTGAGGTTCATATAAATGTAGTTGATAGGTAGGTTCATTTGTATCTATGTACATAATATGTACTTCTCATTAAACTATCAAGTATTTTGACCCATAGAACACTAATGTCACAGAATGATGTAACTCGACAGCAATAATCTACCGAGGAACCTACCTACTTGAAAATTTATTTTGGTACATACATAAGGTTTGTAGGAATGAACTGCTCACTAACTGCA
This sequence comes from Adelphocoris suturalis, assembly GCA_030762985.1. NCBI lineage: Eukaryota > Metazoa > Arthropoda > Insecta > Hemiptera > Miridae > Adelphocoris > Adelphocoris suturalis. The sequence continues at coordinate 127,348,739 of CM061041.1, forward strand.
ACACTCCAAACAGCAGTATAGCAAATGGATATGAAGCCTTCTACTATGGTATTAAATCTACCTACCTAGCATCCTTTTTGGCTGGATCAGCAGCAACCTCCTCCTCGGACGTGACCTGCCCCAGAGTCTCCTCCGTCGGCTGAGTTCCATCCTCGGTCTTCTCGCCTTCTTCTCCCTTCTTCGCCATCCATCCCGAAACTTGATTCGTCAAACTCGAGAACATCTTGATGAAAAACGGATTTTTACAAAATTAACGTGAACTAGGCAAATCCGTTCAATAATCTCTACAAGGGAAAAACTAGATTTTCCAACAGTAACCTCGAGTACCCTACTTTACGTACACCGAGCCCGGATCATCTCAGGACGCGACTCGTCTTGATTTCACTTGATTTCCCGCATTCCCGACTCAATGGATTTCCCGAGTGAGTGTTCTGTAAATCTACGCAACAACTTTACAATTTCTATCGACAAATCGTGATAATCCTCCCACAGAGACACCAAACACTACCGATGTCAAATGACAACTGAGGTGATTCCAAGAAAATGGTGGATCACTGGACAGAATGTTGGCTACTCTGATAACTAAAACATTTGAAGAAAAAGTTGTCTATGAGGCGAATGGCATCTTTCGAAAATCAAGTTTGATTGCCATTAAAACGAAAAACTTGTAAAGTAATCAAAAATGTCAAATTCCAGTGAGCAGAGTTGACGTTATCGAAAAAGAGAGTAGAGCATGGATCTCCATGGAGTACTGAGTCTAGGTGAATGGAGCCAAGCCTCAACATGGATTAAGGAAACTAGAAGAGTTCCTAGGAGGACCCAAGATCACTGCAAAACTGAAGTGCTGCTCAAAGTGACAGAAGGGTAGATGTGTCTTCTAGTTGCACAAGAAAGCAGACCGCACCAGTCACAAGTAGTCACGCCTATCTCAGACTAGGTCCCAGGTCATCCGTCAATGTTTGAAAGACTTTCTGCACTGTCTGAGACTATTCTTAGTGGAATATCATTTGTCAATTTTTAATTTAATTAATTTTTTTTTATTTGTAGGTAATAGGAAAAAAAAGAATTCTTACACACACACACACGTTTAGGAAGGAAACCCGTTTTAAAGCATTCCTTAGGGATTCCAGGTTTTTTAGCTCATTTACAAAAAATTACTAAAATGGCTTTTAAAAAAAACTTTAAAATTGTATTTTCTTAGTAAATTATTACCTACCTAAGAAATTTTATGAACTATCAAAATTATGTTGAAAAATTTAATTAAAAGTCATTAAAATAGGTATGATTAAAAAATAAATTTAAGTACCCAAGGGTCACTGGAACCAGGGTCAATCGGAACGGTTTTGGGGGTTTTTCAGGAATATCTTCCTTCCAGTTGCCGGTAGAAACGTGTTCAAAATTGCATAATTCCTTAACATCTCAGCTATCTATTCCATGATCAAACTTTTCAGATCGGTTGTACTTCAGTATTTTTTTAAAATAATTTCCTCTGTCCCTATTTATCCTCAGGTTGGGTGTCAGAAGGACACCTCACAAAAAGCGTAAGGAATCAGATGATGTTTCTATGTAGCTCCCAGGAGTCCATTTCAACCTCATCAAATCAAATAAAATTTATATATTTCCTAACCTTTTGGCCATTTTTACTTTCCAGAGGGGTCATTCCATGTCAAATCAACACACCCAATTTACCTCACCATATTAGATTTCGCTCAAATTTGGTATACTCATAGTAAGTGTTGATACTAAGAAAAATACAAAATTTTAAATTTTTATCTCAAACCGTTTCTTAAATATGGCTATGTAAAACTTAAAAATCTCGCCAAAAAACCATGAACGGATTTTATACTATTCGATCTAGGAACTGTCCTAATTGACCTAGAGAGCTGGGAGAGGTATCATTTTGCAGCTTTTTTTATGCTCTTTTCCAGTGATATACAACGGGACATAGGTTCTAATAACAAAATTTTTTTCAAAATACATATAAAAGTTTTATTTAATTTTTTTCCAAAAAGTACATAATTTTAAAATTTTCAAAATATTCCTATAAATACTTAGTACTGTTGAAAACCATTTGACAAAATATAAATATGGGATGATGATGGGTTCATTGTTAAAAAAAATATTCCTGACACTAGTTTTCCACTAATAGCCTGGTTTTGACCAAATAATATTCATATTACGTACTTTTACCTAAGAGGTGAGCTATTTAATTAAATATGTAAAGGAATACTATGTTTAAGGTAAAAAAATATCAAAAATATTAATTCAAAATACTATCTTGTTAAAACAAAACCAATAACCATAGATATACTCCAATAAAAATTAAGTTATTTAGGTTGCTTACTTTAATTTTATACAATTTAAACTAAGTTAAACAAAGCCTATTAATTAGTAAAACAATAATCTTGAACATTTCTATAACAATAAATTTGAAAAAGGTATGAAAATAGTCTACTTAAATAGTTATGTAATAATTCTGGTACAAACAGATTAATCAAAATATACATAATATTATACATATTTATGATGATGAAGTAGGTATACGAGTTGAAAAAAAAGTAAATCTAGCTGAAAGCGATCTTAGCTAAAACCCAACTGGCTTTTACAAAATGTAATTCTGTAAACTGAGATAATGTTTAGGGAAACTGCTGTCAACTCAAAACTTAATTTTTCCTCAGGTTAGTGTTAATCTAGATAGTTGTTTAAACATTATTGTTAGTACTGCACCAATTGTGTTACATTTACTCGTATACCTAATCATCATCATAAATATGTACAATATTAAGTAAATTTTGATTAATTTGTTTGTACCAGAATTATTACATAACTATTTAAGTAGAGTATTTTCATACCTTTTTCAAATTTATTGTTATAGAAATGTTCAAGATTATTGTTTTACTAATTAATAGGCTTTTTTAAACTTAGTTTAAATTGTATAACATTAAAGTAAGCAACCTAAATAACTTAATTTTTATTGGAGTATATCTATGGTTATTGGTTTTGTTTTAACAAGATAGTATTTTGAATTAATATTTCTGATATTTTTTTACCTTAAACATAGTATTCCTTTATATATTTAATTAAATAGCTCACCTCTTTGGTAAAAGTACGTAATATGAATATTATTTGGTCAAAACCGGGCTATTAGTGGAAAACTAGTGTCAGGAATATTTTTTTTTAACAATGAACCCATCATCATCCTCCCATATTTATATTTTGTCACATTGTTTTCAACAGTAGTAAGTATTTATAGGAATATTTTGAAAATTTTAAATTATGTACTTTTTGGAAAAAAATTAAATAAAACTTTTATACGTATTTTGACAAAATTTTTGTTTTTAGAACCTATGTCCTGATGTATATCACTGGAAAGAGCATAAAAAAAAGCTGCAAAATGATGCCTCTCCCAGCTCTCTAGGTCAACTAGGACAGTTCCTAGAGCGAATAGTATAAAATCCGTTCATGGTTTTTTGGCGAGATTTTGTAAGTTTTACATAGCCATATTTAAGAAAAGTTTTGAGATAAAAATTCCAGAGAGGGAAGGTTGAAAGTATTGTACCTACATTTCACAAGTGTCTCAGGTGAAAATTGGGATGGATTGAACACCACAGCCTCCATCAAACCATCCAGCCATTACAGCCTCTGATCAAATATATATTTCTTATCCTTTTGGCCATCTATTATTTTTCAAATAGAGACGGAAGGTGGGAAGTATTGTACATTTCACATGCATCTCAGGTGAAAATGGGGACGGATTAGGAACAATGAATCCATTACAGCCTGAAACCAAATGTAAGTAGGTATATATTTCTCAATCTTTCCACATTATTATATTCCAAACGAAGTGGAAACGTGAAAATAAGGACGGATTACAGCAAGGAAAGACCCTCGAAAGACCTCAGGACCACCCTCACTTTTGGAGAGTAGCCCTTAAAATCTCGTGGTTTTTGGAAATTCGGAGGGGCCCCCTCAAACTTGTCTTAGCATTGAACAGGGGTTTGAAGGTCGTCTTTGCATTAGGAACTTCTTCTGGAGGGATGCCCTCAAACATCCCTCCAACTTCGAGGGTCGTTTTAGCATACCACCCTTAGTCCCAGGTACCAACGTGTCCTTTCACCCAAGGTATTGGTCTCAACGGTTTTTCGTCGCATTTTCGTCTAATTATGTCATCACCTATCAAATAATGCTGGTAATAAAACCATTCGGAGCCTCTACGTTTGCATAACCCCAATGTAAAAAAATATAAGGTAATTTTGTTTGTTGCGCATCTTGAAATTTTACAACCAAGGCTTCTTATAAACTGTAAGAATAACGGGACTACCTAATCATAGTATATTTTGAATATGACCTTGATATTAAATTATTTTAGTTAAACAACTTTATTCGAATAAACAAAGTGATGTGCCCATCTTGTGGGTAGCCCAACGGCACAGAATACCATCTCACACAGAGTGGTAACTCGTTTTTTTTTTTTAGAGCTGCTACGGATTCTTGCGCGTGTTCCATCAGAGGAATGTTATATTCATTTTTCAACTAATTACCTTTTTTTTTTAAATAAAACGAGTATTGAATGATTCCCATCGTACCTCGCAATACTGCCAAAACATGGCCAGGAGCATTGTCGTGGAAAACGCGCGATTCCAAAAAAATGACAAACTTTCGAGGCGCTTCCTCGAGCCCCCAATCCACAACCCCTCAACTTCCCATGTTTGTACGTCATTGATCAGCACCAAATACGGAATACCTAAGAAGTGAAAGAATGCTCTCCATACTTCCAGGTTAGTACTCATATAGGTTACACCCACCAGCATGATTTACATGAAGAGAGAGTTACAAAGGAAAGAAAAAGTGAAACACCATAGTTTTAAAAACAAGGATATTATTTAATGAACATAATTATTATTAAACGCCTATCCCTGTTTCTGCGCCAGCTCGCGAGCCTTGGCCTTCTCGATCTTGGCGATGCGAGCGGCGGACTTCGAGCCGAGCAGACCGCCTCCCCAGTGCCTCTTGATTTCTTCGTAGCGCTCATTGTAGTTGGTCTTAACAGCTTCAATTACTTTAGCGAGGGCTGCACGGTCGTTGCTATCAACCTGTAACAACAGAAATGTTATACGATCAAATAATGTGGAGAGAGAAGAGTTTCTATTAAGAAAGGCTTTATGCCCATACCTAATGTTCCTTGTTTAAACAAAAAGCGGTTCAGACAGTGCCCACCCGTATGCTCAACCCACCAATCATTTTTTGGCAAACACTCTTTAAAACCATTAAAACTGTCTATGGCGTTATGCTGTCACACACCATTTTTTTTCCAGCAGGAAATGTAGTTTCTAAAACTTGACTTGTTTTCCAGATTCTTGCAATATTCAACCTTCTGGAAGACCCACCTTTCATACACCAACTACCACTCGTTTTTCTACACACTCTTCCCGATATCTCACTTTCCTCACCACTCTACGATCTGCAATTTATTCTGCATGTTAGGACCATCGCGTGGATGGGGCGATTGGCCCGGGCCAAGAAAAAATTGCAGCGGCAAAGAAAAAAATTATGAAAATAAATATGAGGCACATTTTTCTTCTTCTTTTTTTAAATTGGGTATAACAGAATTTTGAATACTGTACTACGATGGACATTTGTTTATACCTATACTGCTATTATAAGCCTACTCATGAACTGCACTGTGTTGTAGGCCTCAGCTTTTCTCTTGTATTATCTCTGTATCAATATACATTGTCTGGGTGGGGGGGGGGGGGGGGGGGGGCTAACGAAATCTTGCAAAGCACGCGACGTTCCTGCTGCATATTCTCAATATATTGAAGAACAAATAAACAAGAATAATTATCATTCATAAATTGAAGAATAGTTAGTGCCAAAATAACAGCCCTAGCTAATAAGAGTAAGAAGTTAATAGCTAAGGGAGAAGTAAGAAGCTAATCTCTATTATTTATAAGAATGAAACTCCGTTTGTCTGTTTGTTTGTCTGTTTGTTTGTCTGTCGTGTCTATGCACGGCCAAACGGCTGAGTGGGCCGGATCTACGAGTGGGGGGATATTCTTGGGATTTTCCAAAAGTGGGAGCGAGCGAATTTAAAATTGTCTAATCCCACCCGAACCATGGGCCGTAGGGCGGGAGGGGGGTCGAAGTAAGAATTAATGTGCGCTTTTTGGACTTCCCCGCTTCCCCTACCCCTCTAAACGGCCGTTGACAATTCCGGAAAAATACGGGTTTCGTAGGTTTTTGAACGAGGAAGACGACGGCGCGATCGGATCGCGAAAAAAGTATCGGGAAATGCGTAAAAAAAATGCGAGAGTACGGACCCGTTTTCTCGAAAAGTCCGCCGAAAAACTTGGTTTTTTCCGATTAAAATATACCCCATAAAGGTACGTTTTTCGGAACGGTTTTCGCGGGCGAAATACAGCTTTGGGTCCGCCGAATCTGAATCCGAAATCGGAGATCGAAAAAAGTGACGTTAAGTCGGTCAAATCGCGAGCAGAAGCGAGAAGAAGCGTTTAACATCAGAAATTAATTTTGCCGTGTTCGCGAGAAGGCTCTACGAAGACGTCAAGGGGTTCGTCAGGTATTTCACAATGTTACCTGCAGGCCTATTTCAAAAGAATAAATACGGGTTTTTTCCTACCTATATACAGGTATACCTTGCGAGCGAAGCGAGCAACATCCCCGAATAATCTTTTTGTGGTTCCACGTAGTTTTATAAGATTTAATTTGTTTGTAAGAATTTCCAACAGAAAAAAAAACGTCTGCCAAGTTGGGTGGGCAGTATAACTCCCTCAAGCGAGCGAAGCGAGCAGCATCCCCTACAGAAGTTAAACCTACCCTTAGAGATCTACCGTTTGCGAGCGAAGCGAGCAACATCCCTACACACGTTAAACCTACCCTTAGGGATCTACCGTTTGCGAGCAAAGCGAGCAACATGCCCTACATGCCACACTTTGCGAGCGAAGCGAGCAAAATTCCCTACATGCCACATTTTGCGAGCGAAGCGAGCAATTTAATGGGGGGTCCGGGGGGCTTGCCCCCCGGCTGGACGTGGAGGCGAGCGTAGCGAGCCGGAGCGGCTAGTAAGAGATAAAAATGAAGTTTGAGCAAATAAACCGTAAAAATCGATTTTGATAACTCGCCATACTGATATCAATAATAATATAACTTGGCACAGTTGAAAGAAAAAAGTGTTACCAACAAGATAAATTTTCTAGGATTACGGACAATAGTTCCCGGGATACCAGGAAAAAAATACATACTGGAATATAGAAGTTTTCAGGACAGCCTCCAACAAGTTTTGGCGCCTGGGAAAATTTCGGAACCTTGTTCCCCCAAACCACCACGGTTCCAGCTTCTATACGCTTTTTGCTTCTATCTATTTTTCTACGGTTTGTTCTGCTTTATTGTTGCTAGGATTTTCAACCGTTTTCTGCGGTCAAATGCGAAAATAAAAAGCTGATTACAAGCAGGAGGTTACCAACTTTGAAAGGGCATAACTATGTCTGTAGCTATCGTATTGACCTATATTCCTTTTTTTTTTGTTAAATGTTTCTCTGATCCTATAGATTAATTAAAACATTTTTGAAAATGTTGAAGAAATTTTTTCTTGTCTGAACCCTTTATTAAACTGTTTCAATTCAACACAGAATATTGCTAAGAGAAAAGTCTGCTACGAACCAGAACATCTTTGATAGTTGACAATTTGTACGTAGGACAAAAATAATGGGGGGGGGGGGCTTGCCTATAAGGTCATGCTGCACGAATGGAACTGTCCATAATATGCAATAGTTGACATTGGATCTCTGGTTTTCACAGCCTCAGTGTTCATCCCTTAATGAGTGTGATAGGAGGAATATATCTCAATTGCCGACTTCAGTTAAATTAAAGGCTATTTGGAATTAATTAATCATATGGAAAGCATATCAATAATGTGCTTAAATTAATGATATTTAAATGCGTCAAATCTCTACAGTTTTTTCAATAGTGATCTAAACTGAAAACGTGATTAGTTGGATTTATTGGGATCATCTGAATTTTATGTTGAGCTATTGAGTATTTTTCAATTTCAGCTAGATGGGGTATTCTGAGAGAAGGGCGAGGTAAAATTCAGAATGTTGCCTATAATTATTAGGATTGGGAACCTTGATTAAGCAAATTGGATTTGGAATTTGGATTAGTCTGAATATAAATTAAAAGGCATTAGACACTTTATAGAAATTGAGCCAAATGAAATGAGGAAACATTAAAATTGTACAAATATCCAAAATTGAACGTTATAAATCAGTATATTAATTTGAATGAGACCAATATGAACTGCAAGGCATTAGAAATATATCAATTAGTGCCAAAGGGATGTTTTGGGCTCAATCACCGGACATTATACAAATATCAACTGCTCTGCAGAGTACTGAACGAATTATATGTATTATGACGTACAGTGGTCCTCCTTACAGAATCCATAGAAGATTACCTATAAAACTAACCAAATTATTCCTGAGAAGTTCGTAGAAAGTGGTAGACCATGATGAATGGCATCACATCCATAGTACCAGAGAGTAAATTATAGCTAAAATTCGTAACTTACAATCACTTTTAACTCTCAAGTATGAGTAGAGTGGGATTAAATCAATAAACGTGGCTGTGGTTCGTCAATGAAAAATATAACCATAGAAATTAATGTGCGTGAAAATAGAAAGTGAGAATGCATAGAAATAGCCCAGCAAGATTTACCCCCCCCCCCCCCCCCCCACCATTAACGCATTTCTACACGTATATACAAAAGCTATGGTCACACAAAGTATTTCAATGTCAATCAATTAGAAGTTTGCATTTATCTTACTGACTGCTTTATCAGCTATCTACATAGGCATGGGATAGCTAGTGTTTGGCTGCCAATGACCGACCAAGACCCGAGCATAGCGCTGCGTCGGCGCCAACTGAACTAGTTTTCTTAAATTATTAAGATGATAGATACGGTGCATGTATGTAGACATGGAACCGGCCGAAGATCTAGTTCATCGCAGATAGTGAGGGGCGCCACTGTTGGAGGAGTCAACTGAAGTAATTCATTGAAACTAACTCATGCAGCGTTTAAGCCAGTTTCACATGGAGCGGTACGACCAGAACAAGCGGAAAGACGGAAGGCCGGAAAACCCAGTGGAGGGGGCGGCGGAATGCGGCAGGGTGTTCACATGAAGTGGTCACCTTGGTGAATGGAATCATAACCTCCCTACTGAAACCCTCTCTGATCTGAAACCTCTACTTGCGGTTATCAACATTCACATCCAATGAGCTTGCGCTCCGCTCGACAGAACGCGGCAACGGTATAAATATTTCTAACACAGACCGCCCATTCCGGAAACCGGCTTTAGTCCATAGTAAATTGGTAATTCAACAGGCAACCCAATTCATATAAGTCATGAGCAAATAAGGATAGAATATAGCAGTACCCAGTGGGTGTGGCAGGCTGCATTGCCACATGTGGTGGCAGCACTGTCCCTGGGAGCAGAACTTTGGGGAAGCTGCCCCCGAGAGTTTAAAATTCATTCCTTTCTGAGTTTCCACGTGCTGCAAGAGTTCACTCCAGAAAAAGCAATTTAAATCTGATCTAGTTCTTTATTGTAAATTGTTGTTGTGAATTATTTTTAGAACATAGCTCTGTTAACTGTGGGTTCGAAGTTGACATTTTATTTAGATCACCTATAGCCGACTAGACTATTCAGCTAGGTTTGAGTAAATAGAGCACACCTTTTTGACAAATTGTGAAAATCAGAAAAGTTGTTTAACAGCAGTCAGAGGGATAAACAATGCCCTTAAACAAAGTGTAATGTTATTCCGTGACGAATGGCCTCCTCTTGTATATGCGGAAAGGGGCCCCTTCCCCGCGCATGCGTAGTTGATCTTTTGTGTGTACACAAAAACATTTAAGGGAAGAAGAAAAAATACTCTATTGACATGAATTAAATCATACCTGTGTAAGGGCGACACAAGTGCAAGTCTTTCTTCTGACGAGACGTCCAAGCTTTGCCTTGCCTTTAGTGATGCAGTAAGGAACTCCCATCTTACGGCAAAGAGCAGGCAAGAAGAGAACCAACTAGAATCAGATGTAAGAAACAGATAAGTGACAACCTTCTAGTTTGTTAAACTGGTAGGAAATTGTGCTTTTGCAATGGGTCAACAACTCATTGAAGAATTTTCTTCTTCTGTTTCGATGAAAATCTGTCTACTGGAACACAGAATCCAACCTTTAGTTCTAACTTTTTTTTTTAAAGCGAAGAAAGTTTAGGGTGGGAGGAAGGGGGTTTATCTAGGATACCCTGTACATGTTTACATATCTATGAGTGATTCGAGATGATAACTAGGAAGAGATAAAAATTCCGTTCTAGCGCCAAAGAAATCAAGCTTTCCAATGAAAGGATGATTCCATTGCCAGAGCACTCTTCTAGTTCATTTATTTGCTCAAATTTCAAAAAATTTGCTTTAAAAAATCACTACAAAATTCTTAAACTGAATATTGCTGATCAACTTTAAACTAGAAAATTCAAAAATTCATGCAGATTATGTAGAAAAATTGATTAAATTTCATTAATATGTGCTGAAAAATCTATAAAAACTGCGAAAAAGCTGTAGAAAAATTTATTAAATTTCATTAATATGTGCTGAAAAATCTATAAAAACTGCGAAAAAGATGTAGAAAAATTGATTAAATTTCATTAATATGTACTGAAAAATCTATAAAAACTGCAAAAAAGCTCAACATCCGAAGCATTTGTAGTAATAACAGACGATAATAATTTATAATAAGTTTTCTGCAATAAAATTTATACAACCATTGCATTGCAATCAAAGTGCACAAATCTTTAAACGATTTGACGTGAATACACTACGATAATTTACAAACAAACAAAAATCGCTCATACGTGCATTATTACTGCATGACCGGAACTCGCAAAATCGAACCAGAATTGCAAGATTTTAGGTTAGTGCACGTACATTTGTACTGTAGTCGGTTAAGGGGGTTAGGAAGGTTTAACAAATTTTTTTTTACTATTCTTTTTTTATGAAAGTGCAACATCTGCTGAATATTTCAAGACCAACGGCATGTCTCTACTACGAATATTAATGAAGATATGAATTTTCTAAGTTAATATCCTCCCTGTATGTAGCTCGGTGCACCACCAACAGAAAACACTGGAAGTTTATTTTCAAGGTTTTCTACAACATAACGTTCTTATTCTTCTTCTTATTTGAAAGTGAAGTCAATAATTTATACCATGGAGGAAGCAAATCTGTGAAACTAATGGTAAAATAAAGAGAAAGAACGGAAGTCGTGAGCGAAGAAAAAGTTCCTCAGTAATCGCTCAAAATCACTTTTTTCTACACATTTACCCCTTTTTCGAAAATCTACTAAACGGAATTGAATATATACATATATATTGCAACAAGTTTTTTTTTTTTTCAATTAACGGGGGTCCATCATGCTCGGTATCAATGTATCAAATCGGAAAGTTGATTTTTCATAATAGATAGTGTCATGCTATCACTTCTTATCAACACCAATATTAGAATTTAAACAATGTATAGAAAATCCCCCCCCCCCCTCCCCCCCGAGAATTTGTTCTAAATGTAATTGGGAACAACCAGGAAAAGCCGGGGAACTTTAAAATAATATGATAAGTCAGATAATGGGGCGAATATGAAGGAAAACGTCATTTTTTCCTGATAAAATAAGGTTATTCCTTTTGACGATTGGGCGCCCAAAAATGCTTCAATCAGGAAATAGTGCAGCTTTTTGGATTGTAAATTTTTCAACGAATCCGGTGATAGATAACAAAGTGAATTTATTTGTACCCAAAGTGGTCAAATAATGAGTTTGTGTAGAAGGGAACAACTTCGTGGTGCGCCGGGAAGTAAACCTTCCTAACCCCCTCAATACAGATTAACAGGAATAGTACAATCGTACTTACCTCAATAGGGTCGACGTCGTGAGCGATGACGACGATCTGTGCTTTCTTCTGTTCAACAAGCCTGACAACAGTGTTGACTCCTTGCCGGACAACATTGGGGCGTTTGGTGGGCGCGTCCTCCTTCTTGGCAACCTTGCCCTCAGCGCGGGCCTTCAACCTCTGCTTCTTAGCTTCGGGGGACTCGGGCTTGTACTTCTCCAACACTCTGAAGAGCTGGGTCTCTGAACAACAAAGATTGGTAATAATTCATTATGAAAAGTACCCAGAACGATGGTCAACCTAGATAATCACAACCCAATACAATTTTATATTGCAGGCACAAAAAATCTTCAAATGTTATAGGAAACTTCAATAAATGACAGAGTGAGGGGAAAAAATAAAAACATGTGCTTCTAAAGTAGATTGAAGTTGGGTAGTAGCATAAACGGAGTAAATATATATTCAGTTTCCAAAAACGCAGTGGCTAAAGCATTCAGAAACATTAACGCCCAGTTCTGCGAGAGCGGAAACTGGGCGATTCTGGTGTGTAGGGCGGGTTCAGCGTTTGTTGCTGAAACCCAGAGGAATGGCAAGCTATGCACACATTTCCACCAGTTGGTCCAGGCAAATGAGTAATAAGGAAGTATTTTCTACAGTCTTATTCAACATGAAATGGACAAGTTCTTTCATAATGCCTAAATATATTGCAGAAACAAAGCAGCATCACGCAAACTTTACAAAAACAAAGAAGTATCTAGCTGAATCAGGAGTCAAATTACTGAGAGTCCGTTTGACAGAACTTGGAAACTCCGATTTAAGTGCAACCGCCTCGACAGATCAAGAGTTCTGAACAATCTTAAAATGCGTTTGGCAAACTCGATATCAGAGCGAGTAACGTTGTAGAATCGGTTACTCGGGGAAACTATATGTTCTTACAGTTTGGCCATGGATAAACGACAAAATCCAAGAGAATATATGCAGTCTTGGCAACACTGTTGTGGGGCTTCCTTTCGCTGTTATCAAGGATTACCTTAAATCTTATTTTGATATTTGAGGCTGTGGTAGTCTCGAATGCTTTGGTTGTAAGGCGCACTTTGGTTTTCATGAGAGCTTCAGCAATCAAGCAATTCTGATTTTGGAACTATATAATGTGCCTCTATCTAATTAGCTGAGGCTATCGTATCCCAGATTCAAGCCAGTCAATGAAGCCAGCTCTGGCAAATCGAAATCGATCGATGGATGTGGGATACCTATCTCCATGTTTCACCATTTCCTGTAATTTTTTATATGCCTTGGGAAACTGTACCCACACACGCAAGTATTTAGTTTGCTCCATCAGACAGGGGCGGACCCCTTGTCCTTTGTGATACTATTACTTGCCGAAGCTTAGCAAATTTTATACTTCAAAATACCTCGATCGTATATTAGTCTGAAGATTCTCAGTAAAGAATTTGATTTCACAAAAATGATTGTAGAAGTACATTTTTCAAATCCAAGGGTTCCTCATCCGTTTTCACTCGTAACATCAAAGTTGAGACAACAAATCCTGATGGATTGTGATCGAGGCACTAGAGATAATACAAGATCTTCAAAATCATAGGCATCATTCTCGTATCATCATGAATTAATAGTGTGAAAAATAGGAACATTACATAGGTAGGTTTATTGAAAAATACTGATGGTGAAGTAGGTAAAGAATCAAGGGAATGTACGAGTTTAGATCCATACTGTATACAAAACCTGTGCTTTTTTTCTCAACCAATAGAAAAAGGAGATAAAGCCACAGAGTTGATAAATCTGAAATAACAACATACATCGGGGTATCGTAGTCCTCTTAAAATTCTGTCGTACCGAGAAAAGGGGAAAAATATCTATACCGCTTCTTATAGAACGGCAAATTTGCCAAAACTCAGGAGTCTCCTCTGAGTTTGAGGTTATCCAGTTCAGTCGAATGGGCCCTTACAGATGAAGTTGAACTATAACATTTTTGTGTCGCAACTACACCACCCCACTCTAGTCAACAGCATAGAAAGTAACTGACAGAATATTATTGAGTAAATAATGAATGGTTGAAAAATGGAAGTAGCTCAATCGCCAAGCCATACTGAAAGTCAGTATAAGATAAGACATGGGAGAAACATTGAAAAGCTAATCAGTATTCCGTCTAGGAACAAATACTTCCTGCGAGGGTAGGGGAACATTTTACATTTCAAGTGCAGGCAAAATTATAACAATAGATCATAGGTGTGTGATTTATTGGTTGTTTTCTTGAATACCTCTCGCGAATTTACTGAATTCGAGTGAATTATTATGAATTTGCACGTTATATTATGAAAAGGGACGATGAAAGTTTTCTTAGGGGCTAGATGGCCCACGGTATTCCTCTAAAACATAATAGAATGCATGCGTTACAGGGACGTACCTACATCTGGTTCGTAAATGGATGCAATTTCTCCATTAACATCCGAGCAACCCCCCCCCCCCCCCCCAACCACTTCTTCACAACCAGCATGCGATATGAACTGCTTTTACAATGGGAAATCGACCAAAGAAAGATTCACGGAAATAGGGTTAAAACATGACGATTCCCCCCTCCCCCAATACCACTCAATATAAAATTTCAATTGACTGAGAACAGTTTCTCGAAAAGACAAAAATACGTCGAGCCAAAAAGTGCAGTTCGTTTCCCTAACCACCACTTCTCCTCACAAACAATCTGTCGTCAAAAATCACCGAGTTTTGGCACATCTAGACCAAAAGAACGAGAAAAATTATATTAAATGATTTATCAGAAAACCATAGTTTGAAATTATCTAATACTAAAATTTGAAATCCTGAAATCGAATGATAATTGTAGCATGGTCAGCTCTAAAAGGATATTTGGTTATTTCCTTAATTGTTCCACTTGAGGAAAAATTCAAAATTTCTGAGGTTCGTTGCACAACTAGACTACAATTTTGGAACCAACAAAAGAATAAACTCGGAAATTAGCGGAGGATTGTGGCCTAGGTACTTTTCCGTTATCCCCCCCCCCCCCCAGTCAATTTGTCTTCATGTTTCTTGGTTTCTTGGCATTACTTCTTACTTAGATTATGTTATGTATTTTTGAGATGCGAGCTTGCGAGCATCCAGACCGCTAAAGTATACACATCATTCTGACCTACATGCCCAACTAATCTGCATTTTTACTGAGGGATTGACTACTTGATGTTATGGGTGGAATTCATAGACAAAGCCTGAGTGTGTGTGTTCACTCGCACTCACCTAAATGGAGGGTCACCCTCAACTCACCAGCTCGAATTCATAGTTGAGTGGGGTGGTTCACTCAACAGTTAGGGGCACACTCAGATTACAGGAGCTCAACAGTGCACTCAGGGGACACTCAACGTTTTTTCAACATAAGTTGGCAGCCCTGACAGTATGTTGTAGGGGAAGTTTCCCTGGTTTGAGGGGAAAAAGGACGGGGAAATTCCCTCTCACATTCCGCACTGATCAATAACAGTTCTCAAAGGTTACACTTTTCTTTGTGTTTTTGCTTTTTAAGCTATTATCCTTGTTCCTTGGCGAGACAGGACATAGGCCTTAACAGACAAAAACCAAAGTTATTGGTCCTCCCGCCTGGATCGGGGCAGCCATAAGTTGAAGTGAATCCTTGTTGCTTGTTTGTTGAAGTGCTGATAGTTTGTGTTTATTATCTATTGATTTGTAGTATTGAATTGTCTAATTATGTATAGAGTTGTGACGAAAAAGAAGTGAGAAAATGAGAAAACAATGATTCGCCAGTTAGTTTTGAAGAACAGATATATGTAGTTGAAAATAAGAAGAGTTATGGTATAATGAGACTGTTAGACAAAAAGAAGACGTGAGGTTTTGGAAGAGCTTCAAGCAATCACATTTTCTAGGAATTCCCATTGATTGTACATCCTGATGAATGGAAGGTAGGTACCTACCGACAACTCATTCCACAAACCAAGATGAATCTGAAAACCATGCACTACAAACTTGGTATGTAGAGATCGCATAAAATCAAAGAGCGACCAGCACTTTCAGCTGTGGTACCTAGTTATCCTTTCCATTTATTTTAGGCTCCTAAGGGTTCGTAGTTGTTCATGACTGTATCTTTCCCAAATCGGAATAGTTTGCGAAATGTTTCGTTGTTGATTGTGTAACATTCGAATGGGATCTGTCACATCAAACATGTACCTAACTACCGTTTAGGAACAGCCTAACTACTCTTATGTGTGCGTACTCTTATGAAGTTTTTGAATAAACTCCGAACTAAATAAACTATGTATGTTCTACTATATTACCTATTCCTATACCTACGTGAAAATAATAATAAAAGTTATCAGTTGACGCACTTAAGACGCACTTAAGACGCACCTCCTGCCGTCACTCAGGATTTTACACCATTGAGCTGAGGGTGAAACTCACCTCAACGCCATTTTTTGTTTATGAATCCCGTTGAGTGTGCACTTAGGTTGCACACTCAGTGCGCCCTCAGGGTCGCCCTCAAATCACGTCTATGAATCGCACAGAGTGCATGAATTCCCTTATTGATACACTTAGGGGCCCACTCAGACTCAATTCCCGTCTATGAATTCCGCCCTAAGATGCGAGCTTGCGAGCATCCAGACCACCAACCTATACACAGTATTCTGATATGTTTGTGCGAATTCATGTGGAGGCAATCAAACCACCACCACGCCAATTTGTTTAAACAAATCCTCACCGACATCAACAACTTCTGAAAACATGGTACCTAATTCTTTTTTTTTTTTTTAAAATAATATAATTTCTTCCCACAGCTTGAAATTGTCACCAATTCTACGTAAATATGTAATCTAAATAAGAAGGAATGCCTAGAAACATCGGGCGGGCGTGTTGAAGACAAATTGACTGGGGGGGGGGGGGGGGGAGGTATAACGGAAAAGTACCTGGCCTGGACAGGTTTGACAAATTAGTCAACTCTTTTATTTATTTTTTTTGTGGGATGAAACTCCCTCCAAAACAGAAAAAAATTGAATAAAATTAGACACACACGGGGTTTCCCACAGATTCTTCGTTAGAATGTCTGAAACGGGTTTCTATTATTTTTTTCCTCATTCTTGGAAAGTCCCACACCCTCCCGAATCAATTCAAATCGGCCGTTACACCGTATAAACGGAGCCTTGATTCATAAAGATTTCCTTAAAATATAGTCATTAAGCTAAAGGTTGGTATAGAGTTAGAGATACCACAGTACCCAGTACTACTTGACATCAGACAAACATGGAACAAATTGAATACTCGAAAGAATCGGAAGAACAATCGAGGTTCAAGACCAGTTACCCACACTCCCAACATCAATCAATCTTCAAATTTGTTTCAATGATTTCTTTTCCCCTGCACAAGAAGTTTTTACAACAGACCAACACAAGACGTAGGCTTCGAAGTGAAAATAATTAACCTAGGCAAAACTAAACGAGTTTAAACGCCCAAACAGTTCGATTTTTTTTATATAAAAGCTTCGTTCTCAGTGCCAGTTCTGAAAGGTTCTGCGCAAGCGCATCGTGAATTTCGACATTCACGATGCTAGAAACAGCGGTATGGTATTGATTTCTGCGTTCGAAGTGCATTGCGGAGAAATTCGTCAGAACTGCCACTGAGAAGAAACCTAAAGTGACACTCACGAGTCTGTTTGTCGAGAGCCTGGGAGAACTGGTTGATGGATGGGGGGACCTTCAGTCTCTTCTGAAGAACAGCCTTCTGGCGCTGGATTCGCACGTATTTCGGCCATCTGACGAATCTGCTAAGATCCCTCTTGGGCTGGATATCCTGACCTTTGGTGAAACAAGAAATATTCTTTAAAATACAGGCAACTTACAATCTATATAAAAGACAACGCTAGTAAAAGATAATACAGCGCAAAACGAGAACGGGAGCAACTTACCAATGCCAAAATTCCTTGGCCTCTTCTCAAAAGTGGATTTACTACTTTTTTGACTTCCTGCTTCTTAACTGCAAGGGGAGCAGCTGCCACTTTCTTGCCAGTGGGCTTCTTCTTTATCTGTAAATAAAAATGAAAATATTCAAAGATAAATGGACTTATGGATACATGATTTTGCCCAAGAATCAAAAATTCAATGCGAAATGTGAATTACCCTAATCAAATATAAAAAATGATCGGTTTTTAAATTTAAACTGATGATTTTTAATGTGATTTTCACATAGAAAAAACGTTGAGATTTGACATTTTTGAATTGGATAATTTAAAATTAATTTTATTAACCCTCTAGAAGCCCAGTTCCTGACAAGTAGCCGAAAGTCCCCTATCTCAAAAAAACAATTCAAGAATAGAAAGGCCTTCTTTGCAAAGTTTTTCAATAGCCCTACTATAAGCATCATTGATACAAAACAAATTTATTAAAATTAACCAAGATCAACAAAACTTTACAAAGAATAAAATACGATAGCATAATCAACGCAGCTAAGCCGCCCAGAGGCCTAACCGCTCCAGCCAGTGGTGAAGGTGTCCCATAGTTAGAACCACATCTACCTATTCACATGAAATTGAAATCGGGCATTGGTGAGAGGAAACCTTTTCCATCAGCCTCTGACCACCTGGTCACCAACGTAAAACATACCTCTGTACAGATCTTGAGGTATGTTGAGGGATCTTGAGGTTGGACTCCCACAAAGTTAAGTCACAAGAGGTCAAGAAATTAACCTACCTAATTAACAGATAGGAACCCTAGTCTAAATCCTGAAATCCGAGGTAATAGATTATTACGCTTTCCATTTATGCCATCGATGCTTCAGAGAATCACAAGTGCATTCCACCATGATAACACCTGGCTAAGTAGGTGTATTAAACAGAACACAATTCTTGAAGCGGCATAAGAGCAAGCAAACATCTAAAGTTGTAGCACAGAATTTAAAATCACTTATAGGATTCATTTAAAAATTCCTATCAATGGCTACTTGGAATTGCAGTATAGTGGGAGGCAGGCAAACCGTCACAGCAGTTGGAAAAAATTTTTCTTATAACTCTGATCGATTAGCAACGTGGTTTACATCGGTTTGATACACTTTAGCTTTGTTCTGAACATCTTCATTGAGTTGAGTTTTCTATCTAGAAACAAATTAGGATGGATAATGCAATTTCCAAGTTCAAGTACTGGTGGTTTGGTACGATTTTGGGACCATTCCTGTTATCCAACCACCAGCGCTGCCTCCAGATAGTATACCACCAAACTATACACATCATTTTGATCTGTGTCTAACTAATCAGAATTTTTACTAAGGGATTGACTACTTGTTGGTATTTTTGAGGTGGGAGCATCCAGACCACAAAACTATAAACATCATTCTGAATATGTTGGCGGTCGTATACTATCTAGAGACAGCGCTGGAGGTGCTGGCGTTCGGATAACTGGAAAGGTCCTGATTTCGTACTGGACCTTTCTGGATGGAAGCATTGTTGTGCTTTGTTCATCGCCTGTATGTTAAAAACATCCTCACATCGCTGCTGAGGGAGGAAAATTCTTCTTGAATACGGTTCGGAGTCTCTGAACATTCGGCAGAGGGAACACTGTGAATAAAAAGAGTTACCAAATACTACCCCCCTGTAACAGAATTTACGAGCACAGTGTGTTTAGAGTCGAATAAGCATTACTCATCTCATTAGGACCAGGCTACGGCGAATAGACTCTTGTTCTGCAAGCTCAGAATCGATCTTCGAAGGGCCACCGCCAGACACAATTCCCCCCGGTTTGATCGTCACTTCTAACAAAATCGGCTATCAAACTAGAAACACGAACGCCTTAATTCAAGATGTCAAGTTAGGAATGTTTGAAATCCAAGAAGATGACACAACGGTGATGTACATAATTCTGAAAATGCGTCGGCATAAGAGGTTTACCGTTTGTGTCACTACCTACCAACAAGGCTTCCAACGATGATTTCAATTCCTTGGTTAGATGCAAGTAGATTAAAAAGAGACGGGGTGTTTATGTCGCTACGTGCGAACAGGTATCTTAGCTAGATGTTCAAGCCCATCCACTCTTGTATAGGACGCCGACCAGCGAAGTGCCAGAAGAAATCAAGAAACGAAACCATCATAACAAACCCAGCTAGGTACACCACAAAGAGAAACCAAGATAACTACAACAAAAATGTGTATAGCCTTGTACCTGCCATCAGCGGGATGTGGATGAATCAAAACCGAATACACTGATGCTGCTCATCAGTCAACGTACGTACTGTAAACCTCCCATTCGCAATACTTGTATCAGGACAAGGAGGGAGTCATAATTCTATGAGGAATGATAGATAATAGCTGTGGGTGAATACATCGATAATAGGTAACCATAATTATTAGTATAGAACTCGAGACAATGTCTTGGATAAGGCATCCTTTTCCTCTACACAATAAAAGCTTTCAGGACACGTCAATGAAAATCAACATTGATATACACGTTTCTGCAGTAGAAGCCAAGATTAACCGACATACCTACCTAGGTAGAATCATTCAAGAAAACCATGCTGTAGTCAGAAGTAACCTCTACGAGTACCCATCGGAAACTATACAAACGACGAGATCATTTCCCACAAAGAGTAATGTAAAATATTTCTGTCAATTCTACAATAAATCATGCTTAAGAGAATTACCTTTTTCTGGACCATGGTTTACAGATGTTTTTGATGAATTCGGAAAACTTATTTCACCAAACACCCTTCCTTCCACAAACCTACTCACATAAAGAAAATGGCCGTGTCGGTCTCGTTGACAAACCACAAAACACCACTGTTGCCACAGAGAAGTTATACATTGGATTGGTAGCAACATCACTCTTATCCTTGTAAAATCGTTGACAAGTGGCAAACCAAGTTCTCTTCTCTGTAATTTGTGTATTTGTACTTACATTAAAATGTACCTACTTGATTATAATAATGAGATGAGCCTGTAGAATAAAAAATTACAAAATTATCTAGATTTCCCAATTTTTTTTTCTTTACTCCTTACCAAAATCCTGGACTAAACACCCTATTAACCTAAATCGCTTCTAACCTCTTGGGTACCATTTAACCGCTCTAATGGATCTAATGGAAGAACAACCAGAGAGTGTAGAACATTCTTCGCTAAGTTTCCCTTCTTACATTGATTGCTAATGATTTTGAAACCTTCTATCTTGAACAATACATGAGGTTGCATCAGCCATTCCTCTTACGCAGTTTTAAAAGATATTTAAAAAATATATTAATTGGAATTTTTTCAATATAAATTTAACAAAATACAGAATATGTTTTACTAGTTAAAAAACAATATTGATCACATTTTGAAATTTAAATTAAAAATTCTGAAATTGGTCTGGAAAATTCAGAAATTGATAAATGGAAATTTGGAAATGGTCTGGAAGAGCTAGGTACCTATGTATAAATTGCGTTGCTGATGACCAGCGAAAGTTGCTGGATGAGTGGGAAGAAATTTCTCACATAAGATCTCATATTTTTAATAAATCGCTTCTATTTCACTATGGCAACGTAGGTGTCAAATTCTACAATTTTTTGTTTGTGAAAATAAAAAGTTCTAGGGATCGTGTTCCTCAATAAGGACGCCTAGGTTTTTGGATAATCGTGTTTGTAAACTTTTTCGAATTCGTGTTATAAAGTGTGTAGCACACCTCACATCACATTTTATTGGGATCAACTTGTAAACCAAACCATTAGGTACCTATATATACCTACTGGTTTACAGTGTTTTTTAAAACTCAATTTAGTCTAATTTTTTGTCACTAATTTCTTGTCTTAATGAATACCTACCTACTGGTCAAAATTGGAAATTATATAATTAATTAATAAATTATTATAATGTAGAAACACACAAACAAAATCAACTGGAAAAAAGAAGAAAAAAGGCAACTTATGTCCGTTATGACTGACCTTATAAGTAACAAAATATCAGCAAATCGGTAAGGTCCTTATTTAAGTGATGTGCCCTACCTCAAGCTTCTCATATTTGCAGCCCCTTTAAGAGCTAGTTTATAATTATTGTAGATCTGTATACCGAAGATCTGCATAGGTAACTATTGTGATCAGGGGTGCCCACCCCCCCTAAGCGCAACGACTCAAGCCCCCCCCCCCCCCCCCCCCAAACTCACGACCCCCCCCCCCCAACTAAAATATTTATTAAATAGATATTTAATATATATTATTTTATTATATATATTATTTATTTATTTTATTATATATTTAATATATATTATATTTAATATAATATTAGTGTCAAAGACATTACCGCTGTCATTATGGCACTCACAACGCATGCGCACAATACCTGTTTCTACAACATATTATCCAATAAAGTAATTCGAATTGAAAACAGCTGACGCTAGCAAATTGTTAGTATAAATCTTATTACTTGTTCATAAAAAAATTAAAAAATACTCATTTTTCTAACCCCCCCCAAAAATTTTAACGACGCAGTTTGCGTCGTGACCCCCCCCTGTGGGCACCCCTGATTGTGATAATAAAAGCACTGCTTGTTCAAGCGTTGGAATTCACCCCGAAATTCTTATTTTGTCATTCCTTGACCAACACTAATCTTGAAAGAAAACGCACTTGTCCATGTGGCTCACTAAGTGCGTAGGTACTGATCTATATCTTTTAATAAAATTTACTTATGATTGTTTTATGTTGAGTGAACTCGAATTAAATGTAGGTTGTAAAAATTCAAATTAAATTGTTTTACCTGTATTTCATGTTATTAAGTTAAATTTAATTTTTGCTTCTTTGAATCGTTTGATTATTGACATTATTATGTTATAGTTGAATTGTTTTACGTATATTTACTTACTGCAGCTACCCCCCCCCCCCCCCCCCCCCCACTACTGACAGGAACAAATTACAAACAAACAAACAGCGATGACCTTTTCTGGAGACTTTTCAGACCACTTTCAACCATTTTTTTTTATCATACCGTTGGCTCCAGCCATAGATGCAGTTATCAAAAGCAATCAGCTTATAATAGGATCTAGGTATTATAAGGAATCCCATCCACAACTCTTTGATCCCATGCTACGGCAGTGGCACGTATGACGAATAAAATACATCATTATTAGAACTCATCTGTTATTAGGATCCATGTAAGTCCATGTTTCTTAGTGTAAACATTATTAAAGTTTGAAGTAAGAAGAAGACGAAGTCAGGCGTCCATCTTGTTTTGTGTCGAGGTTAGATTTCTTTGAAGTTCGGCTCTCCAACGTGTTGCGAACGTGTCTTTACTTCTAGTGAAACATGGGTAAATTATGAATTTATTTCCACTTACTCTGTGTAGTTATTCATTTTATCGTTAAGTGTTAATGGTTTGATATTATTCAAACTTATAATGACTACTTCTCTGTTCACTCAACCCGATGGGGCCGATTCGCTGACCACCACGGGGGCCACATGGTCCCTAGATTTCGTCAAAATATCTTTTGATTAGTACTATATTTATTCCCGTTATATAGAAGCATAAATGTGTTAATATTTCATAACAGGTAAGCCACGAGGTATCAGAACTGCCCGTAAGCACGTCAACCACAGGCGTGAGCAGAGGTGGGCAGACAAAGACTACAAAAAAGCTCATCTCGGAACCCGTTGGAAGGCTAACCCCTTCGGTGGTGCTTCTCACGCCAAGGGAATCGTTCTTGAGAAAGTGTAAGTTTTTCCACTCCATTCGTTTCTTATATTTTCGAAAAGAAAGAATATAAGTTGGAGTACTCATGGGACTTGTAGAATAACCTGCTAGGTATTTGAATATATGATGACAAGGATAATTGACAATGTATCACACATTGTGGTTAGTTGTGCAGCCTATCTACGCATATTCTTGTATGGTTCCATTTAGTAAGCATTTTAAATACTTTTGCGTCAATTCCAGTTCGATGCCTTTGAAAAATTCAAATGTAGGTAAAACACTTATTTTTTGTATTAACTGTCTAGCCATGTATGCCGTTGGTCGGAAGAAAGGATCGCGCGTGACGTCAACATAATTAGATCATGGCGTTGAAGTCTGATTTTAACATTGAAATACTGTATCCCACCTATTTAGCTCACATCGAAATACCGCATTTGATTTTAATTTTTGGAGTGAAGTGAACATGTGCTTAGGGCTGTCATTGGAGTTTTACTGTGCGGTTCCCAACTCCCATCAGGATGACCTTTGACGGCTAAACTCTGTAAGTAGATAATATAAGCCTAAATAGTTCATGTGTCAACGTGAATATATTTGTTAAAAGGGTGACGTTGTTTTTTGCTTAGATCAGTCGTCAGGGTGCTCGCATCTAAGAAGTAGTTAACATCAATCAATCCCTTGGTAGAAATTCAAATTAGTTGAATTACCATAGTTTTAACTAGTCACAAGATACTAATCTATATGTCCAACTAATCAGAAGTTTTACTATGGGATTTACTACTTGATATTATGTATTTTTTTGAGAGGCGAGCGTAAGACCACTGATCTAAACAAAAAACTGGGTTACCCTAATTACATACTAGCCTATTTTTCTCGCTCGGTATGGCTGTATAGTTCCGATGGTCTTTACTGTTGAGCGGGACATGTAGAATGACTTGAATCGGTTGATCACTAAGGGTGATTTGGAATGTGTAGGGGATGTTGCTCGTTTCGCTCGTTATTGATGGAATTCTCGCTCGCTCGGAGTGGGATGTATAGATGCGATGGGATATAGTCCTCATATCATCGAGACCTACAGCCCATGGTTCTGGTGGGGGAGGAAATTTTGAAAATTGTTACAATCCCTTTCTATATACAATCTAAGGAAATGGAAAAAAATCTTTGAAAGGGGTAAAACTAAAATAAAAATTGCTGTACGAAAACTTTATTAGGTTTGATTGAAATAGGTCATTTTTCTGCGTAGAAGGGCCATCCAATAAAGACCATATGGAACCACGAAAAGTTTCGTTTTGAGAACATTACAGTACCAACAACTTTCGGATGTTGAATTTTTGTACGGATTTAAATTTTCTACTCAAATAAAGATCACCTACAGCCCATGGTACGGGGAAAATTTGAAAATCGCTTACAATCCCAATGGAACGGCAAAAAAATTGAATCTTATAGAACGATGTGGAACCACGAAAAGTTAGGATCATTTCAATTCTTCAACTAATTCTACACGTCCATGTTACAATATAATTATGAGGAAGTTATACTGCCCACCCAACTTAGCCGACGTTCTTTTCTGTTGGAAATTGCTTTCAAACAAATTGAATCTTATAAAACTTTTCGGAATCACAAAAAGTTAATTAGGTTTAATAAAGATAGGCCATTATTTTATTTGCGTAGAAGGGCTAAGATCCTTTTCCCTGTCTATTTTTCTGAAGGAAGTGTCTTTTTAAACGGAAGACCTTCCTCGATCAAGAGATGCGAAGGCAAAGTTCAGAGTACCTACGTTTCGACAGTACAGGGAGAGGGCTAGCTCGAAAACCAACGTTTTCGTCTACATTTTCGTTCACCTCAATCGGAAAACACACTTTCATGCCTCAAAACTCTAGTAGGACCGAATTGAAACTACAACGAACATTATAAGACCAACCCGAGCAAAAACCGTGGACATTACTCAATCTAAGGCAGACAAAATCAGTAGGGAATGCATTTTTTTCGTTATTTCCCGTATATTTTCGCTGATTTCTCCGGGAATACAGCGTCTTTCGGCAATTTTGACGGCATCATCGTCATCGTGTTCTACGGGTCCAGAAACGTAACTTTGTCGCTGGCATACAAAGTCATCAATCTATCAAATTTTCATCATCAATCATCTATCAAATTTGAATGAGGCAGCAGAATTAAGATCGGGCGCTCGGGGAAAAAAAAGTGCATTAAAAGGGTCTCCCACCCCCTTCCAGCCCATGGTTCGGGTGGGATTAGAAAATTTTAAAATCGGTGAAGCGCCCTTTCGGAAAAATCCAACAAGATCTCCCCCATTCGTAGACTCTCCTCATTCAGCCGTTTGGCCGTGCATAGAGACAACTGAGATAGACAGACAAACGGAGTTGCATTCTTATAAAATAGTATAAGTATATTATTATAATATATTCACTTTCCAACTTTGAACACTGTAAATTCAAATTTCATAGTGAGGGTAGTGATACCGATTAATCGTGACATTTTCAACCTGTTTCTACGAACCTTTCTTAATCCATTGTAAAAATCGGTTCATATTAAATTTTGGGTTATAATGGAAAGTGTTGGGGAAGATCTTGATCGTGACAATAATACCTTGTTAGGGATCTTGAGAATCGGTCGAATAAAAGAAGTTTTTAGGCCAACGTTTCGAGAAATTTATTTCTCATCATCAGGGTTCTAAAACAGATTATTGTCTCATGGTGGATTATTGTCTCTTGTGCAGGCTAAATACTGGTTACTGGGTTTAACCACATAGGAAACTTGACACTTGGAAATGCTATTACATTGTCAACAATTTTCGGTTGAAATATAAGATGGGGAACTTTAGGAAAAATAGTAACATGTGGGTTGATTGAGAGTGGTTTCTGAAATGCACCACTCGTGCAAACGTTGGCCTAACAACTTCTTTTATTCGACCGGTTCTCAAGATCCCTGTCAAGGTATAATGGAAAGTTTTATATCCATTTAATCAATCTATTCGCTATTATAATAGAAATCGTAAACATACAAAGCAAACAGAGATTCAAGGGGGGGTGGGGTTGATCTGATGCATGCGCTATTCACCTATGAGTTTCTGTTGGAGTGAAATTTGAATGTGGGAAACTTGGAGCAAGGGGAAATGATCAGTTCATTAGCTACAATTAGTCTAAACGTTTAAATATAGTTCAAAGCCTTTCGTTTCAAATTTAACGAAACATAAGCAAACAGACTCTTTTTTACAGGTTTAACGAGTCGCACTCTATCAATGTATCCACGATGCGCGACATTTTAAAACGGGAGACCTCACTTTGGTACATAAAAACAGTTTTGGTGTACCCGGAAAGAATATACATACATACCACTCGAGAGTGGTCCTCTAGGCTAATATTGAGCTGTAAAAAGAACAAAAAATATAGTAAACCATTGAACTTCTGAAAATATTTCATTGGTGAAATTTCTTGAGGAAGCAACATAATTTATTTGTATTTACAGGGGTGTCGAAGCCAAACAGCCCAACTCTGCTATCCGTAAATGCGTCAGGGTTCAGCTGATCAAGAACGGCAAGAAAATCACGGCGTTCGTACCCCGGGACGGTTGTCTCAACTTCATCGAAGAAAACGACGAAGTCCTGGTTGCAGGTTTCGGTAGGAAAGGTCACGCCGTCGGTGATATTCCCGGTAAGTTTCATTTGAATGTCTCAAATCTTGATTTGTTTCAGCCAGCCATGGGTCTTCGATTTGTCGATTTTTGCCTGAATTGTTTATAGATTAGTGAACCAACTTGAATATTCTTGAAAAAAATCTTGCATACGAGTCTGCAAGACCTTTAGATATTTTATGTTCTCATCCCCCCCCCCCCCCCCCCCTTTGTACCATTTTCTCGTAGTGAATTTCTACTTCTATTCAGTACATCATTGCAATCGTCTCTTAATGTCCCAGGGAGTCTCCCCATCAAATTTCAACTTTCTAGGGTGAACAGGAGAGAATTTATCTCACTCAGCTGATAAGGAAAAAGCCCATCGTTTCAATCGTCTCTTAATAGGGAGTTTTTGCAGTTTTCCATCTGCGTCGTTCAGCTGAGTGGTTGTACGAAAAGAGGTTTTTCTAGCGCAAGCAAACCTGAAGCTAACCACTGAGTCGTACTGTACGAATAGGGAATCGTCGTACGGTTGATCAAAACGATTCAAAAGTCACACTAACGTGACTACACTACTCCAAATCTTCATAATTAAGCCCGAGTCATTGATTACCTAACGTGTAATGAATTCTTTCATACTGGAAGAAGTATCAAATTAGCATCAACTTTATCTGTGGTTTAATTTTTTCACTAGAAATAGATGTAGTAGAAGGAAGGGAACTTAGAAAGGTAGGAAGTTGTTAAGGTAACATCGAAATTCGCCTTGGGTTAGGAGAATCTCATTCGGGAACTATCAAGAGTCACCTACATAGGTACCTACCTATATTATAAACAAGTACCTACCTACCTATACCCATTATGTGGATACCTGCTAATACACGACAAAGGGCAAAGACAGCAGTTTCTGTCTGTGTCTATTTTCTCTGTAATGTGGCACAATCCCTACCCATTTCATCAAAATCGATCTATCAGTATCGGAGCTTCGTCTATAACAACCAATTTCAGGTTTGGCAGGTGCAATGGTTACCTATTTCAACAAAATTAGTAGGATGCCATCCTGAGACTTGTACCCAAATACCCTCGAACAAAATTGGACTGATGGTAGATCGTGAAGTTTTAGAATCCATTATATCAGCATAATTTAAGTAAGGGTAAATCCTACAAACCAACCACCATTTTTGAAAATTACGAATATTACAATGCACATGTCATGCCACCTTGAAATAGGAACTGAAAAAAATTGATTATAGCATTATAGGTTATCGTCATGGAAGGTTACATGCGTATTCGGAGCTATATTCGGTTTCCCTTGAGCTCCGAATAGGATTTTTCTATTTGTACAACGAATGGACCGCTAACCGTTAGCATTTTGAGCGCAATGCTCCATTTGTATTCGTACGAACTAAATCAGTCGCGACGAAGTTGTGGAAACCCATTTCGAAACGGAAGCTAGTGAAAAACGTTGTCTATTTCCACGACAAATAAAGATTTACAGTGTTGAATCGACAGTAACAAATCAGTAACTGTTAGTCATCAGTAACAAACAATAACTTATTGTTATTGTTTGTTACTGATTATGGCCTAACCGTCGAAATCGATTTAACAGTGTAACTCTTTATTTTCGTGGAAATAGACAACGTTTTTCACCCATTTCAGCGTGATGCAATAAGGCAATGAGATTAGGTTATATAAAACAAAGAAATTCGACAAATTCGTACTGGGAAACGAAAATAAGGGGATGGGATCGTCACTAAACGCTGATGATTGTAATAAAACAGTGAATTAGTGTCACGCTCCAGCTACCCTGTAAAAAACAGAGTGGGAGGTACTTATGGAAAATTCCGTTTTTTCTATTCGTAGTTCCTCCCACTCGACTACGACTCAGCGTTGCAAAAACTCCCTAATGTCCCACAGAGTCTCCATATCAAATTTGAATTTCAAGTTTCTTTCCACTCTAATTAACTGAGACCTGTATGTAAACAATTATTCAGACAACCACACTTTACCTCAGATTGTTGGCCACGCACTGCGCAGTGGTTAACATAATACGGTTTGGTAAATCGAGAGCTTTCCAATTATTCCAACAACTGGCGAGCGATTTTTGTACAATGATAAATGGCTAAGATACAGTTCCGTAGCAACGATTTGGTTGTAAGCAATCATCAGAACAAAACAAGCGGCATGGTTTACTACATCCATTAATAACATTAATAATTATAAAATGGCGGCATAAATACCAAGAACAAGAACGAAAGAAATGTGTGATAAATCGAGAGTTTTCCAACGAATGGTGAACGATTTCTGTCCTCTGAAAACTTGATAAGTTTCATTTCCCCAGAAACGGTTTGGTTGTTCGCGGAAATCATTAGTAATCAACTGTAACGATTTTTTCATAACGCAAAGTGGAGTCCATGTGCCTAAGTAAAGCCATAAAATTAATTTCAAAAAAGATAACCATTACACTAGGGTTTACAGTTTCTGAATTAGCCCTCCTACGCTGGTCTATAATTATTTAACGTACTCTATGGCAAATAATCAAAATATAATTGTGTTCGAGACATTAAGTAAATAAATGATTAAAAAACTTCCAGTCATGCAGCATGATCGTATGAGTGAATTTTCTTAAATTACCACCTTTCGTATTACTGAAAGACAATACTGGGTCAGGATTTCTATGATGGATGAGAGTAGGTGGCCCAAGATTTGTTTTAGGGTATTGGAGAATATGCATAATTCTTCAACCAGTTCAACTGATCATAACAACTGGTATACCTGCATTTTTAACATGCTTGCCGTCCTTGGCTCCCACGATATCCTAACAGCTGAGGACCCTCGAAATTTGAAATCGATCCTATCGTCACTAATCGAAAAACTCTACAACCATTTTTGGTGCCAGGACATCAATCTGGTTTACAGTGCCAGATTTAATATGTTCTATAGGAGGATAGCGGACTATTCAGGTAGGCAGAAGTACTTGGGACTCATTCAAAATGTCCAGATTGAGAGGGTGTTGTGCCAGTTGCGTCTGTCTTCAAAGTTTTTCGTAACTGTTTATTATAGAGGTACTTCTTATAAGTTTAGAAGCGAGAGCTTATGCAATATGAAAGAAGCTGCCATTTTTGTCTACGTTGCCCGATCTTAGAACCGTACCGAAGGCAATTCATTGCGAAATGCAGCTGTGGGCTCCCAGTGGTTGAGGATGAGGATCGTCTGGCTAATTTGCTCGATTTTGGTGATGATAGGGAGAAAATGTTAAATTTATTTCATTTCGTTACTAGTGCACTAGCACTTCGCTCTATTGCGCTCACCGAATAGGTGTCTGATATGTACAGCATTAGCATTGTATAGTGTACAATGTGGATATTGTACGAGTACCAGAGGTATAGCGTGGATGTTATGGATTCATAACGGATTATTATTCTTTATATTAATTTCATATCGATGACCTCGTTTATTTTGCATGTACTTGATTAGGCTGTAATGCCCTGTTAACTAGATTAGGAAGAAGATATTTGACTTATTTCTTACCTATTATATACTTTTCTAATGATGATGTGTAAGTGGACCTGAACTTTTTGTAATAATAATTGATTTAATACAATAAACAACTTACTACAACTACTATTAGTCTCGCTGAAACTCGAGAACGGCTGGACCGCTTTGGCTAATTTTGGTCTTGAATTATTTGTGGAAGTTCAGAGAATGTTTAAAAGGTGTAGTTGTTGATCTGCCCCACAGGGGGTGTTTTAGGGGTGGAGGGGGGAATGGGGTATCTTTGTCATCACTGAACAAACCGGGGATTTGACTGTCGAGTATGTTTGGATTACTCCAATTCAAGGCAAAGACTACTTTTTTCTGGGGATCTGAGTGGGCGAATCTATCAGAATTACTTTAACTTGGGTCACAGGCTATTTGATAATGTTCAAGTCAACCTGTGCAACGCACGGGTGAACCAGCTAGTACAAAATTGAATTCGGCAATTCAAACAATATTTTGAATTTTTAATTTTTTCGCAAATATTAATGAAATTTAAGTACGTTTTTCAATATAATTTTGAGCACAATTTTTTTAATGTCCTAGTTAACAGTTGATAATTTTGTTTTAACAAAAATTCTACTAAATATAAATTGTTGGTAGTTTACAGCAATTTATAGTGATTTTTGAGCACATTTCTCGAAATTCGGCCGATTTAATGTGCACAAAAAGTGTTGGCCAACAAAATCATCCTTTCATCTGGAAAGCTTGATTTTTATTGGTTTATTATTTCCAATAATAAGCCTATGTGGTCGTATAGCAAAAAATTTTTATAACCCCCCCTCAAACTTTGTCACTTTACGTTTCAAGGTGCGTAGAATCCAAATTTGAAATGTCCGTCCGCCGTTCGCCGTCCGGGCCATAAAAGGCCTAAGAATTGACTTAAAAAACCCGTTATTTCGCACATAAACTCCATTTGGGGTCTAGTTGGTCCTAACTTTTAACCATCCCGATCGCTTTACTCGTATAGATGCTATGGGCCAAAAACGGGCGAAAAAGTGTCTTTTTCGAGGCTTTGAGTGTTAGACTTACGCACGCCTGGCAGGGGGTCACGGTGGGTGGTGAGCGGGGGGTGGAGTGAGAGGAGGCGCCGCAGCACCTTGTGGTGTCTGGGGTGACCAGGGGCGTAGCAGAGGGGTGTAGGAGAATGGATATTTATTACTTTTACGTGTTATACCCATATAATACACCGCGGCACCATGAGGTGGATACGGCGTTCCTTCGAGGCATGAATATGTTTTTTTTTTTTCTAGGTCATATTTGTGTGTTAATACCAATGCTTTTCCTCCGCATATTTAATAACATATCCTCTCGACTTTTCATACGTACTTGGATAATGATATTATTAAGGCAATAACTATTTGAATAGATAGGAACTCAAATCGAGAAATATAAACATGCGTATATAATTATAGAAGTATACCTAGGTTGTGGCAACTCGAAATAGGACACGCCAAGGAGTCTGGATGGGCCTTATGACGTACGCAAGCCAACTAAAACTACGATCGAACTCAATTGAAAAAATAATAAACCTTTGTGAAATAATTTGCAGCGTTTTTATTCATTTATTTGTTTTTCTCGCAAGATATGATTTCTAACTCACTAAAGAAGAGGGAGGTATTGTCTGGGATGACCCATGCGCTCACACAGAGGTGTGTGTGTGTGTGTGCTTGTTCCATGATTTTTTGAGGGGGGGGGGGGGGGGGGGGGTATATACAATAGTACTTAAAACAGTTTGAGAGTTCAAGACAAATCTGTAGACTGAATTATGGTTATTATTATTCCTTATGATTACGCTTATTACAGTGACTGAATAAGCGGTCTTTCCAAATGAAGATAGTTTTGAAGCATACCGTGATTTATTTATATCTATTCATCTGTTATTTGCGTTGCATTGTCAACTTGTCAGTTTATTGTAGTTCTTATTTAAGGTGCTTTTCCTATTTCAACTGGTTTTTTCTCATTCCAGGCGTCAGGTTCAAGGTCGTTAAGGTTGCCAACGTCTCCCTCCTAGCCCTGTACAAGGAAAAGAAGGAGCGGCCGAGGTCGTAAAGAATGTTTCTACTTTCTTTTTTGTTTTTATATTATAACTGCAGTTTACATTAAAGATAGTGTACTTCTGCTAAACTGTCTTGGTTTTTATGCCCTTAATTCCTCTATGTATCTCATGGCTGAACATCTTTTAGGATCTTTGGTCACGGTGATGAATACTTGATACAAAAACTGGATTGGAATATGATCTTTTTAACGAAAAATCATGGAGTGGGAAGTAATTTTCCCCTTATGATTCTGTTACTATCTGGAACTTAATTTCCTTAGGAGTTATTCATCCAGAGCTGTACTGTCAGCTTTATACTCTAGCTACTTGAAATTTGAGTTTTGGAGTTCAGTGGTTTCTGTACCTATAAAGATGTTTTAAAAGGGTGGAGTACACTATAAGATGCGATTATATTACTGCCAGTTCCACTTGCCTAAGATTTTTTCATCGTCGGTTTTTATTTATAAATTCTCAAATTTGCTTACTCAACAGATTTTCGAAAAATCTCGGGTTCTTCAATTTTAATAAGAAATAGCAGAATTCAGTTTTTTGGAAAAATTGTCGGAAATTCAATAGACTCGTGAAAGTTACAATGTATGCACCTTGTGAAACCGACCCATGTGCTCGAAGTTTGTACCTGGCAACGGTGTAAATGGTTGTACAATGGTGGGGGCATATGGCAAGCTGTTGATTCCCACGTTCAGAAGATGGACTCCATCTTATTCGTATTGGAGGTTTTTCAGGAGGCCCCTTCAGCTGTCAACTGTTGAATCACCTATACCTTTCAGGTAGATGATAATAAATTTCGAAGTTGGGTAACGATGTTGGGGAGTTGGAGGAATAATTGTAAGAAAAGTAAGGTCGATCAGCGGAACAAATTCATAACTTCCTGAAAATTGGCACATGTTCCTTTCACTTTCCTGAATAACATAGTGAAAGTCTATAAGAATCTAATGAGTGGAAAGGGAGGGGTCAGAGAAGGGGGGGATTCCGTAAAAAATTTCTCGACTGTTGTGGCTTTTATTTTGGAGACTCACCGGGAGTCGTGGATCATTTTCCTTATTTTCCCAAGTCAAGTTTTCAAGTCGCTGCGTCAGTTTGATTCGAGATTTGGTAGGTTTCACAATGAGTGCTGGTCATTTACACCGAAGATACGTGTGTGACAAAGTGAAAGATGGTAAAGTGTGAGGTGGGGAGTTGAGGGAGTATTCCAAGAAAAAGTAGGAAATGTGGCAGCTCGGGAAACGTAATTTAAACGAAGTATTTGAGGTGCTGCAAAAAGAATTGTCAGACATGGGTACCACACGATTAGGAAAAGCAGTTCGTTTACCTATCGAAATATCAATGGTAGATGCAATAGTGGCTTACCCCTGTGCCAAATAGTAAAGTTGGTATGGTATTGGAGTCAAATGGCACGAGTTTGCGATGTACAGAAATGGACTGGAAGAGCAGGATCAACGGTAACCGATTGGTATAATTTGTGTTGGGACGTTTATGTCAAAATGTCCTCATTCTTCGACTGTTAAAACGACGAGCTTCAACTTGAAGTGGAACTGGTGACAGGTAAGCCTTGCTGGCATAATCAGCCGTCAGTCTTCATTATGGTAGGTAGCATACGCTGGTTTGGGAAGGGTGGTAGGTAGCATACGCAAGGAGTACCGGCGTTCCAAACGAGTTCAGTGACTAAACGAACGTCCAAAAGGGGGCGTGGTCAGCCCAAACCGTTCTCTTTCCAAACGAACCTTCAAATGGTATTCCTCTGTCAAACAGACTAATATTATGTACAGAATAATAATATGTGACGGCAATGAAAGTTATAGGGGACCGTCTAGAAGCTATCCCACACAATCAGTGTAAATTTCTTCAAAATCGTTCCACTAGAATCGGGGTTATGCCTATGTCAATCGATATTAGTTTCGCGCATGCGGTCAAGTTACCAATCGCAACATAGTTGATATATAGGGCATTTTCTAAAATATACAGGGTGATTCCCTCGCAAATGCAAAAAAAAAAAAAATGCCAGGGGGTGAAACTACATCAAAAATGGAGTAAAATGCCGCCAACTGCATATTTTTATTTCAATCCGTTCTCGAGATATGATTTTTAAAGGTTTTTTTTTTTCAGGAAAACCGTGTTTTTTTCCTTTTAAACTCAAATTTATCCACTTTACTTCATTCAATTTTAATTTTTGACCACATTTTCGGAATCAGCATTAAATTTACTATAAGAATAGTGTACTTGGGTTCTTAAAAAGTACCATCCGAAGGCCCTCATATCAGCTCAAACATTGACGATTTTGAAAAAAGAATATTTCTGAAAATCTTTAAAACTTTACTACTCTTCCAAAACGAATCCTGGAAACTGGCAAATCTCATGAAAACTGCTTCGTCTAATACTCTTTCCAACGGTATAATCAAGTTTACTTTTATTTTGTTATTTAGTGGAGAAAATTATGTTTTAATGTTAAAAACTGTGGATTTTCCAATGAAATTGTTGGTTTTCTCGAAAGATGACCCGCCTTGAATTTACGAGTATGGGGTCGGTTTCTATGAATTTGTTCACGCTGTATCGAATGGTAACATTTGTAGATCTCTCCAACTCCGTTATAACCGAGTTTTACACTTAAAATCGCAAATGTCTAGTTTGTTTGTTACGATTAAATGTATGTGTGTTATGGGGTAAAACTAGTTAATTAAAGTGTAAAACTCGATTATAACGTAGTTGAGAGATCTGCAAGAGTTTCCATTTGATCCAGCGAGAAAAAATACATAGAAACCGACCCCATACTCGTTGGTTCATGGAGGGTCATCTTTCGAGAAAACCAAGAATTTCATTGAAAAACCCACATTTTTTAACATTAAAATATTATTTTCTCCCCTAAATTACAAAATGAAAGTAAAATTGATAATACTGTTGGAAAGCATATTAGATGAAGCAGTTTTCATGAGATTTGCCAGTTTCCAGGATTCTTTTTAAAAGAGTAGTAAAGTTTTAAAGATTTTCATAAATATTATTTTTTCAAAATCGTCAATGTTTGAGCTGATGTGGGGGTC
The DNA here is from genome assembly GCA_030762985.1 of Adelphocoris suturalis. Lineage (NCBI taxonomy): Eukaryota > Metazoa > Arthropoda > Insecta > Hemiptera > Miridae > Adelphocoris > Adelphocoris suturalis. The sequence goes on from CM061041.1 coordinate 127,384,598, forward strand.
TTCGGATGGTACTTTTTAAGAACCCAAGTACACTATTCTTATAGGAAATTTAATGCTGATACCGAAAATGAGGTTGAAAGTTAAAATTAAATGAGGCAAAGTGGAGAAATCCGAGTTTAAAATGAAAAAACACGGTATTCCTGAAAAAACCCTTTAAAAAATCATATCTCGAGAACGGATTGAGATAAAAATATGCGGTTGGCGGCATTTTACTCCATTTTTGATGTAGTTTCACCCAAATTTTTTTTGCATCTGCGAGGGAATCACCCTGTATACCCAATTACATACCGAGTTTGGACGTAATCTACCAACAGATGATAAGAAATGACGTTATGTGAAATTCACGTTTGGGCATGCGCACAGGCTGCTGTTGATTCCACGGAATTAAAAATTATATGGGACCGTCTAGGAGCTAACCCGCACAATTCCTGAAAAGTTCATTGGAATCTGACAGCTGGATCTTGGTAGGTAGGTATAGTTTTGGGAGTGACAAGGAGTTACCACAGACAGACACGGAACCGAAATTGATCATCAAGCTCTGAGACGCAAAAATCAAGAGGAAATTTTGATTTTGGAGGATAACAATTTTTTTTACTTCAATCACGAACACAAGGCGGATGTATCACGGATAAATACCGATGAAGAGAAATACTCTTGCAAACGGAGGAGTTAGATTTCATAAGAGAGTAGGCTAGTAATGGTAGAGTTTGAATGGCAGAAGATGGTCCTAGGAGTAGGTCTCAGCTATTATATAACACTTCTCCCACCATGCAGGTTGCCTTACCCTGGGATTACACCCCCTGCTCTAACGCCAACCTATCAGGTAGAACGTTTGAAAGGGTGCAACAGCAAATCAGAAAATCGATTTGAAATAACAATAATGCGATGAATAGAAATGACACAATGTTGCGATGAATAAAAATGACACAATATTGCATTATATTTTATTATCAAGTGCAGAATAAAAATTTATCAACGTATCACTGAAAAATTGAAGTATGTACCTATTACAAATTCGAGACAAACTAAATTACCAGAAATTATTTCATTAAATAGGCAGATAGTATAAGAGCTCTCGTTTGGCATCATTGGAAACTCTGCTAATAGCTTAACGAACAAAATTGTGGCTACAAAAAATTTATAAATTTACTATAACAATAAATAAGACAATATGGTGAAAAGAACAAAAACAATAGTTTATGCATAGCATAAAAACACGCAATCAATTTTATAGTGCCTTCCGCACTGTGATAAAATTTTACACACAGAACAAACTAGATAACTACGTACTAATAAGTAACTTAAATTGGCGCTAACTTATGTCTTTATCACAAAAAATGAAAACAATAGAATGGATCGATCATTGGGGTTGCCATCATTGGCACTTGGTTGCTCATTGCCAAAGTTCATTGTTTATTTTTGATGCTTAAAACTTGAAATTTTTTACATTAAAATTTAAATAAATATATGAGCCAGGGGATCAGGTTAGCAGTGATGGCTAGCAAATAGGTGTAGGTGAGGTAACTTAAGGAAATAACCATTGAATGGTAGAATCATCCTACTCTTATTCATTGTCGTTTACTAATAGCACTGTAGTAGTACTTAGTATATACCTAACTACGGGGTCAGTCCTGGGCGCAGACCTTTGGAATTTCAATTACGATGGGATCCTGCGTATCGAGATGCCCAGTGGTGTCTTTCTGGTAGGATACGCAGATGATCTGGCTGCAGTAACTGTTGCGCGCACAGTAGAACAACTCCAATAGAAACTGAACCAGACAATACGTCGTGTGATAGAGTTGATGGAGTCACGGTCCCTGTCTCTGGCTATACAGAAGACGGAGATTGTAGTGCTGACGACCAGACAGATAGAGAGAAATATCCTAATGAACGTGGATGGGCAGATGATTGAGACGTCCAATGCAATACGATACCTGGGAGTAATGCTTGATTCCAAGCTTAGTTTTTGGGCTCAGATTTGCAAAGCGGCAGACAAGGCGGCAACAGTGGTCGGGAATCTGAGTAGGCTCATGGCAAACGTAGGAGGCCCTTCTCAGAACCAAACGCAAGCAGCTGATGCGGACAGCTGATGCCATTATGATGTATGGAGCCGAGGTTCGGGCAGACGCCCATAGGGTCCAAAAATATCGAAACAGGACGGAGGCAATCCAATGAAGAGGAGCTCTTAGGATATGCAGAGCATACAGGACAGTTTCTGGCCCCGCTGCTCAGGTTATTGCGGGAGTGGTCCGAATTGATCTCCTTGCTGAAGAGCGAAGGAGGATCTATCTGAGGAATGGAGAGAACCCAGTGTGGAACATCAAGAAAGAAGAGAAACACTGAAGAAATGGCAGGCTAGATGGGAGGATGAGACTCGAGGCCACTGGTCATACCGGTTGATTCCCAGCCTGAAAGTCTCGGTGAATAGGAAGGACGTGAGGTGAATTATTACCTCACCCAGTTCCTCACCGGCCATGGTTACTTCCGTTCATTCCTCGCAAAGATAGGAAAGACGGAGGATCAAGGATGCAGCTACCGACAGGAGAACCGACAGGAAGGCTGCTGACAGAAGAACAAAGATGCCCATCACATATTTTTTGTGTGCCCAAAGTGGGCTCATTTGATATCCTGATATTATCGATACAAAGCTAGCTATTGATATTCTTTAGTAGTTTCTCTCTTTTGTCACACCTATTTACTAATAGACGTAAAGTAATTCAATTGATGACCTATTACTTGAAACATGCAGCATTAACAACATTTTAAGAAGAAAAACAAATTTATTTTAAATGAATTGTAAACGAAGTGGAACTAGTGTACGGAATGTGATCTGAACTGAAACAGTTAGCACGAAGGGTAGTGGTAGTGGAAAAACATGGCTACCGACTTTTGAGTAATTAAATAGAACCACTGAAGTTGAGGGTTAGCGAGGGTTGATCAGTTTTTTTTTTTTTTTTACGTCGACGTTTCGCTTTATTTGTATAGCACAGTACAACAAAGGATAACAAGTGGTACAGTCTGACATATAGACTATAAAGACAGCAAAACTGATATAGGTACATAATGTTAACCTAATTAATAAAATTTTTATGCAAAATCTGATACATTAATTAATGTGGCTACTTATAATGGAGCGTTTGACTAATTATGACACTGAAACTAGAGAATGTTTTAAGTGAAAAAATGAATAACAAAGTAGTCAGGTACCGTAGTAGTGGAGCAGGAAAAAATTTAGGTCCTCATTGCACGTCACACATGAAATCAAATCTTTGCTGGACACATTGTACTTGTACACTATTTTCATACATGCTAACTGGAGACTGTTTATAATAATAGAAACTTGACCAACCCTCGCTAACCCTCAACTTCATTATTATACAAATGGTCGAGAAAACTACCATAATTAAATACTGACACAACAAGTCCGTTTTTACCTCTTAGCATTCCATCTCATAGAAATCTTCTATAGAACCTTCTAATTCCAACTTCATAGAAACTTCTAATCTGAGAGCTTCAGAACCTTATGGAGTTATTGTTTGTTACTGATGATGACCTAACCGCCAAGATCGATCTGGTGGTGTAACTCTTTATTTTTGTGGAATTATACACCGATATCAATAGTAGGTACCTACCTAACTATTGATTACCGCCCATCCCTAGCTCTCTGTCATGGGTTAGTTAGTTTGTTTGGTAGGTCGGTGAGGGCAGGTAGCTGCCAATAAGTCCTGAACCTATTATAATAAGGTTAGAGGCTTATAAAATATCGTGGCGCTTCATACTAATCCTTTATTTATATAGCCGCAAAATTCGATTTTTCGATCCCTAGGTATTCCACTGGAAATTTTATCTCAAAAGCTGATATTTCTTCTAGAGCACCTTTTAAAGAATACCTATCAGCATTACAATGTATTGCAATAGCTACCAAACCTTGGGATGCAGTTTTGCAGAAGGGAGCAACATGTTTCCTTACCTTCACCCCTTTACCAGCCACCACTGCAAGTGAGATATTTAACTAAGTTTTGTTGTATTGCTTCGTTGATTTTATTTTGAATATTGCGGGTTTAGAACCTGGACATCCTAATTTAAAGCTTTGATTATGGAGAGTACAACTATATCACAAGTTTTTTGGCTACCAAAAATGTGAGATTGTTAACATAGTTTTCATGTTATTCATTTCTTTATTATTTTTGCGTCAGTTTTTATTGCAATAAGTAGGTACAAAAGTTGTTTTTTGTAAGGTTGATTTAATGTCTCTCGACATAGTGAGTTGTTGGGGATCAACTGAGGAGGCCAGCCAGAAGAACGTGTCGACTGGCAGGTGAGGATATGAGCTGCACTCCGGAAGCATTATGGCGGGATGGTGGCATGCGCATGCGCATCGGTAACAGGCGCCTGTCTGAAGCGCTTGTATGAGAGGAAAGCGGTTTGGACGGATGTCAAGCCGTCAGTCTCTGTCATGTTGTCGACTTCATGTCGTTGAGTGTCACACCTTCTTCTGCCTTCACTGGTTTTTCCTTTTTAATTCTGTGAAAGATAAAAAAATGATCGTAATAGTACGTCACAGTAGTTGCATTTTTAAACAAATAAAATAGATTATCTATTTATAAAAATTTATAGAAACATTAAACTATATAACAATACAGCAGCCACTGATCATGACTCTTTTGTCCAGTCTGATTCCCCCAAGAAGAATTTTACTTCAAAAATTTTGTTACCTACTTCAGATTAGGCAATGAAAAGATTTCTATACATTCAGTACTATCTTTTGCATTTATCAGTAGGTACATACTTTGCTACAAACTTCATGACTAGATATATAGTGTATTAGAACGAATCCAATATCCCTTTGCCAACGAGCCTGCCAATTGTATTCCAACTAACGAACTAAAAGTTTGGATGGATTGTGGCATTAGATGATTGGTTTAACAATTAACCTTAGTACATTATATTTTCTTTTATTTTCCTGTATTTTCATTTGTTGATTTTTTAATCAATTTTTTCCTTTTTTGAATTAAAAAATGAAAATTTGAAAAGTAAACAAATAAGTAAGTTATGCCTGACTGCAAGAATGCTTGTTGACAGAATACTATTTATTTATTTGTACCTACCTAGCAAAATAAAACGATTCGCCCTTGACAGTAGGGACTTAGTGCACTCTGATTATGTATCGATCTACGCAATGGACTATCAAAACAAAAACAGTAACAAATATTCAGCACGTACTTTCCGAATCTCTCGCCATCTGCTATCGTTGCAGGCAAGTCCGCTCCCAACGTTTCTGGTAATATAAGTGCTGATGCTCCACTTAGAAACGCCATCACTCCAAAAACAAGCATTGGCAGAGGGATGTAGATTTCAGCCTGAGGTAATGAAACAAAAAGCAAATTAGTCACGATTTTTACAAACCGCTAACAATGCTTGCAGCCTCTTTACAAACAGCCTACATCAAAATCATGAAAATGTGCAGGTTAAAAAAAAGTGCGAGAAAGAATGAATTACCATTATGTTGACGTAAGGGGCCAATATTCCACCAACCCTGGCAAACGTAGAAGCCGCCCCTGCAAATAAAATGTAGGTTATAGTTCCTTCAGATTTTTTAAAACAACAACAATAATGATGAACAGAAATGATATAAAGGCGATATATCAATTTTACATTAATTAAAAAGGCCAATTGTAGTTATGAGCTGCGTTAGATAGTATTACTCCTGGGAGTTGTTACCTAGTCCAGCATTTCGGATGACTGTAGGGAACTGTTCGGTAGTCCAGACATAAATTGCACCATATGATGAGGTTATAGCAAGTTTCCCCATCATGGCGAAGGTGATTTGGAGCCACAGAAGGTCTGTAACAAGCATTATGGGTAGTCAGCAGGAATTGACTGATGATTTACCGCTAGATATTTCCTTAAGTATTCTAATGGCTTCCTGATTTACCGGGCTGGAGCCTCGAATATACACTACTCCGTTTACTAAAAGGAAAGCAGTATAACTAACTAACTAGTAGTACCAATATTAGGAAATATGACACACGTCACGTGACTACCTCTATTTCGAGTATGCACCTTCAAACACAACACCCACTGCTAATTAATGAACACAACATGATGAAATGCTCATTCTGCAATTGTAAATCTAAAATTCTGCCCCATCCAAATCTGTTTTTTTCTTCACATTTACATTAATTTATGTCTTTCATTCAAATATGTAATATTTAATAAATGGAAGATCTTTCACATGGGGAAAAATCTCCAGGAAAATATGTGTGGCTGCATAGATAATCATCTAAGCCCACAACGAAGCTAGCACGTCGCTGACTATTATATTCTCGATCAGCGGGAAATTCCCTATTTGAATAGCTATTTAAATTTTAAAAAAAGTCTGACAAGTTGGGTGTGGCACATAGCTTTCTCGTTAGCCTATCATGAATGCGTAGATCATTGAAAAGTTTTAAATGATCTTGCAAAATTCCATAGGGGAAAAAAGTAAATCAAGAAGTAGCGAGAAATGTCATAATTGGTCACTTAAGAGAAACGAAAAAAATGATATGATATGAGGTAATCAAGTCATCGTCTTCCAACTATCATCCACATTTAAGCGACATCGAAAGACTAGTGTGAACAAATGGAGCATAATGGATTTTACGTTTGCGCATGCACAGAATGAAGTATTGATTTGGCAAAAATGAAACTGATAGGGGACCATATACAACTTAAGACGCGCATTCTCTGACAATTTAATCGAAATCGGATGAAAACAATGGAAATTAGGGTCGTTACAAGGGTTTCACATAGGCGCATGCGCAGTAGCTATTAATGATACAATCATAATAAAATTTATACGGGATGATCGAATCGTCATCCCCCAACTATCATTCAAATTTGAGCGAGATCGGACGACTAGGCCGTGAAAAAATGGAGCATAATGGAATTAACGTTTGCGCATGCGCAGAGTGAGATATTGAGTCAAGAACGATGAAACTGATAGGGGACCGTCTACCCCCTAGCCCGCATATCCCCTGAAAATTTCATCTAAATCGGATGAAAACTGTGGAAAATAAGCTTGTTACAAGGATTTGCGGACACGACGCACGCACGCACACACACACACAGACAGACACGGAACCAAAGTTGTTCAGAATGGTCTAAAACGTAAAATGCGAGTGGAAATTTTGATTTGGAGACCAAAATTATCTTTTCTCCTGAGAGTGAAAACACTGCTTCCGCAACCTTTAGGTAGACTTGGAAGCAAAAATTGTTCAGGTGAAAACACGTTTTACGGAAGTTTAACTTCCAATGCTACACTTAGTTAGGCATCTAGAGAGCTAGGAATGATCCCATTCGACACAAAATTTAATTTTCTTCAAGTTTTCTGTTGAACACGACCTCATAGCTTTAGATTACAAAATTTTCCAAAAATAAATAAATAAAATAGAATATATATAAAAAAAAAAAAATAAAATAAAAATAAAAAACAAGCGCGAATATTAGGAATTTATAGGAACATGGGGTATATTTTTGACCAGCGCAAAATTTCCTATAAGAATAGATGGGAAACAGACTTTTGTACAAAATTTGCCATTTTTGGACCACTCCTTTGGTCACTTGACAATTTTCACGGTTTTCAATGGTCCGCCGCTTGAACGCCCAAACGCGTCGACGCGCGCGGCAAACCCACTCAGGACACTGGGTAAGTCAGGACTAAAAGTTGTTTGAGACGGCTGAACTTACTTTTAGGAATGAATCCAGAGATGATGAGACACGATCCTGAAATGAGCATAGCCCCACACACAACAGGCTTTCGACCCCACTTGTCTAGAGTGAAGACCAGAAGGGAATAGGCGGGAACTTCAACCAGTCCAGAAATTATGAAATTGATGTAATCATTTCCTCCAAGGTTGGAAGTATTCCACGATAGTCCGTAATATGTTGCACTGTTCACGAACCTGTTGAGAAAATTTGAGGGATAAAGTTGACAGAAATCATATTACCTATACAAGTTTCTAAAATGAAGGATATATATTACTGTAGCCAAAATGAAACACAGTTATAGATGCAGGAATCCTAAGTAAACAAATATTAACACAACCCAAGACAACTAGGTAAACGTTCAAAAGGTTGGTCTAGGCCAAGGTTAGGTTAAGACATGTCTCTCGTCTTGTCTCATTCATGCTGAAAGCAGATGTTAGGCTATACGGAACTATTATGTAGCCATGGAACGTTATGTTGATATATGGGAAGTATTTTTGACAAACAACAAACCCACGAACAAGTAACTGCGTAAATTCCTCACCAAAATTGACTTCAATGACTAATATTGAGATTAAACAATAATCAACTATAAGTAAGTAAAAAATATTCTGCGAGCAAAAAAAGGGTTTCGGAATATTAGCTATTTTATGAAGTTTTTACCGATTTTTCAGCAAAAAATTTTTGAATTTTATATAATACTAGCCGGTCACCCGTGCGTTGCACGGAAACATCTGTACGGGTTAGTCGGTGCATAGACTGTAGAAATAACCATATGCAGACTGTGTTCGTAACTACGGAGGCTGCATGCCAAATTACAGCATAAAAGTAGCAAAATCAGGCCGCCGCAATAGCAGTGATCAGGAAAGAGCCCATAATTTCAATCAGTTCTTATTGTCCCAGAGTCATCCTATCAAATTTCAACTTTCTAGGGTAAACAGGAGAGAGTTTAGTCACTCAGCTGATCAGCAAAGAGACCACCATTTCAATCGTCTCTAAATGACCCAGGGAGTCATCCTATCAAATTTCAACTTCCTAGACTTAACAGGGAGAGAACTTAAGTCACTCAGCTGATCATGAAAGAATCGGTCCAGCCCTTTAGCCGTCTATTGGGAATATACAAATATATAGATAGATAGAAACAAACTTTGAGTTTTATAGATGAGGATTCAGCAAATTTTGTACAAATTATTATTTATGTCCCTAGGTCTTTGTTGATTACTTTTGAAGCGAAGGTTTTATACGGACGGCCCCCTCCCCCGCTAGGAACGCTCGCCGCTCAGGGAGTCTCCCCGTGAAAACCGTCATGGGCCGTCAGTCATAATCCGAACAGTCCCGAACGATCCCGATTCTACCCGAGGCCTCCCCGGTCAACAATGAGAATAATGGTGTAGAAATTGCTGAATGTACTTCTGATCTTGATGAACAGGCAGATAATTAAGCTTTGTAAATGATTTGGAACTTTTATGTTATATATTGTATGTGAGAATATGCAATAAAATTGATTTTGTAATAGTTGAAGGATGCAAATTATTAAAATTATGTGAAATTAATTCCAATTAGAAGATTGTTTATGAGTATGAAAATACTCATAATTCTATTCTACGCTTTATGATATAAAGCTTCGCTTCCTTCAGGCGTTCCTAGACGGCCACATTTATTTATTTATTTTTACTAAAAGTCTGTTGAAAAATACAAATTTGTCAATTTTTAGCGTTTTTAGCCAATTTCAGTGATTTGTTTAAGCACATTTTTTTTTAAATTTTACCAATTTAATGTAGGTACTCAAAATTGCTGGGCAAAGAACTGTAATGAACTTAGGCGCCCCCAAAGGTGCAATGGGGGCCTAAATCCACACCACACTCATAGAGAGAGAGAGGAGAGTGACAGTACCATAAGAGCATACATACTTGTACTAATAGCATATATATGCTACGTTCGGAGAAGATAGGTTTTCCAGTTCTAGGATCACCCATCCATCGCCGAACGCGGGCTTTCGGGAATTAGCGCCCGACGCTCTTTGGGAAACAACGGAGCGACGGCAGTGCATTCCCTTGGATCTCGCGGGAACTGTCACACCCCCCCACCCCCCTAAAAAACATACTTGATTGAAGAGCAAGTATGTAAACTAGGTGGAACAGTTTACTGGTTGAGAACTGATGCTCATTAATAAATAGCTGCATTGGCGATTGAGGATAAAAAGGTGAAATTAAAGCAGGATGGATTGTCAATGAATCTTCATATGAAGTATTCATTAGGTAGTTAACCCCCAATCAAAGTTTGGAACAATCGGGAATAATATAACTTGCTCAACCAGGAGACTTACAGTAGGGAGCTGCCCACTTTGGGGACTTACGAAAATGGGAACTATGCCCTGGGGAATTAACTTGCTCAACTTTGGATACTTACAGTGGAAGGTGCCCACTATGGGGACTTATGAAATAGGAAATGATGCATTGGGTTTGGGAAAAATGCCCTTGAAAATGAAGTATGTTAAATAGAAATAATATTAGGGGTAAAATTGAGAAATTAATAATCAAGAACCAATGAAAGTATTTATGTATCCAAGGGAGTATAATGGGTATTCCTTCTGGAAACCCGGGCCATGTTTCTTCTGAAACATTAACGCCCCAAAAATAGTGGATTGGATTACTAGGCGTGAGCCGTACATAATCCTAACCACTGCTACCATGTAATGAACAGCCGCCCCCAGAGGTGCAATGGGGGCCTAAATCCACACTCATAGAGAGAGAGAGGAGAGTGACAGTACCATAAGAGATACAACTCGTACTAATAGCATATATATGCTACGTTCGGAGAAGATAGGTTTTCCAGTTCTAGGATCTCCCATCCATCGCCGAACGCGGGCTTTCGAAAACTCGGGAATCAGCCCCCGACGCCTGTTGGGAAACAACGGAGCGACGGCAGCGTATTCCCTTGGATATCGCGGGAACTGTCACAGAACTCATCCTTTCATTTGGAAAGCTTGACTTTTTGGTGCAAAAACTGAATTTTTATCTCAATCCTAAGGAGAGTTATCGGCGTTACACTCTAGGATGCTTTTCAGAATGCCTCAAAACTTCAATCAAGACATTTTTCGAAAATTTGTAATTTAAAATTTCTGGGGACATTGCAATAGCTTCATTTTATACGAAAATTCCAATTCAGAAATTCTTTGGCATTTATTATTTGTGGACAAAATTTCTTCCAAGAGCTTGATAAAATAGTGATAGCTATCAAACAAAGATATACTTGAAGGAGGATTTAGTTACATATTTTTACTCATGTAGCGCTAAGAAGAAATACTTGTGAGAAAACGTATCTTAATTCACCAAATTATTACGTACCAGAGGAAGCAAGATTGGGAGAAGACTTTATTACAAAAAAATTATTATCTTTCCCTTCAATTTTGACATTAATTATTTAACTTCTATAACATTTCTCTGCAAGAGCTAGGCCATCGTCAAGGAGTTATATGAACACTTTTGAACAATAAGACGACAACAACAACATGAAAAACACATAACGCACATAACATTAAATATGGGTCTTCCTAGCAATACATACTACTTACAATGGTCCTAACAACTTTGTTCGTTAGCTATGGTATAATATTTGTTTAGAGTTCCTATTACATAAATAAACCAACAGTGAAATTCCCCAACCCCCCATAACTGGGAAGCTGCGGGATCCCACGTGCTGGTACTGCCGAGAAGGAGAGGATGATGCGGAACATTCGTTCTTTGTGTGCAACCAGTGGAGGGCTCTCAGAGAGGAGGTGATAGAACTCTCGGCCAACTGACTCCGGACACGGTAGTGGATAAAATGTTGGAAGAGCAGAAGAATTGGGACGCAGTTAAGAACTCCGTTTTTGCCGTCCTGAAGCTGAAGGAAGCCAACAGAGAATGGGAGGAGGAATTGTAGATGGACTTTTAATGTTTGTACTAGTATACATATAGTACTGAGATGTAAAACCTTAGTGTGTTAAACTAATAACAGATGTATGTATGTATGTAAATAAAGAACGAGACATCCCGAGGGCGAAAAGTCAAGATAGAAGAGGCGTTTCGCCGAAGAAAGAGAGGGGCCAACCCGAAGTAATGTGTTGGCCCTTGTCTCAGGAGTATCGCAGGGACCACTAGCCCCCCCTCCCCCCGCCCTCCTCCTACGCCCCTTAAAGGGGAAAAAAAAAATTAACCCCCCATAACTGGCAGTGTCGAATAGTCTATAGCAAGTTCATAGTCGAATAGCCATTGTCAATTCCCGCAGCCTTGATGTGAACTCAGAAGCAACAAAAGTACGGGTGACATGAAAGTTGGAGCTCCACAGAGCAAGACCCTCGAGGTGATTAGGGACTCCAATTCTGATGATCCTCTAATACAGAGTCTCCGTAATTTGCTGCACGAAGCCACAACTTTGGCCATAACCATACATTTTATGGGTGGCAAGCCGTGTGAGTTTAAACGGTGGCAATGAGTTTGTGGATGCTCTTACGAGGATACCGATTGAGGGTTAAATCATAGCCGTACTACTTATGTTGCCTACATGCAACATAGAGCCACTCCATCTGACAGAGTCGGCCCTTTCGTGATCCAATTTCCAAGAAGGGTCAGAATCAGTGGCGGCCGGTGGTCTGCAAAAGGATTGGGGCACAAAAATATTTACCTATTTGACAGTCAAGAAGTGCATTGAGGTTTTTCTTCCATTTGTTTTGTTTTCAGTGTGAATTAACTTTGACCTGAACACATGATACATAAATCCCACTTGGGTCATGTCATGCCTTGGGGAACTGTTATGAAAGAATATGGCTACTAAATAATAATCAATCATTATCATTAAATATTATTGATAAATTAAATATAAATTAATTAGATAAATAAATTAAATTAAAAATACTATCTTATAGGTACCTACTTACTAAGTATCTAAAAATTTTAGAATGGACTATATATTATTATTAAAAGTACTAAAAATTATCAAGGCTTCGATTGTATTGCACTAGTGAACTACTTAGGAGAAATAATTCTGAAGGAATATTAAGGAACTCGAATTAAATTATGATGAAATGATAGAATGTGACGTCAGACGTCAATTAAAAATCGGATATTTCAAAAGGTAATAGAAATGTTGTCTAACCCCATAACCACCACTCACTTATGTATAACCTTTTTCTTTAATGCAACATATCCAGAATGATCAATATTCTACAAAGTTCCTCACTTATTAACTCATTCAAGGAAGTAAGCTCTTCATACTTATTTTCTAAGACCTGGAACTTCGCTATAATCCCGGTAGCGTCAATAGGTTGAACATCAAACAAGGGTTACAAAGTATTGTAGAGCCGGGTGAATACTGTCCTACACACTTGCCGTTTTTTGATGTTATTGGACATGACGAAGAAATATCAACTAAATAAAAATGTCAAAATCAGTACCTGACTAAACTTCTTACGTAAATCCGTCGATGAACGTTGTCCTTTGTGTGCGAATTCTATTCAAAGTGATCGTTGCTTCTTCTTCATTCCCCACAAGGGATGCCAAAATTTTGTCGTAACTACCGACGGAAAAGGGTTATGAAGCTCTACACATAAAACAACGCACTCCAACTGGACCGTCAATACAAAGGACAAAAGACGTACTCAACAACTTAGGACTGAATAAAAATACCTAGGTACTTATAACACAACGCTATAATACGGACTTTACTTTAGAGTAAATTCTTGGGAACAACCACATGCCCGAACGAACTTAAACTTAAAGAACATCATAAACTACCTACAGAGACAACAAAACACTACTACCAACTATTGAACATTCTCAACAGGGAACTCTTAGCATGGAGTGACCAGAAGAAATCAGTTTGGCTAATGGAATAAACCGAAACTCCTCTAGTGGAAGCCACTCATGACGTAAATTTCATTCTACGGTCTTTAGAAAAATTGGAAACACTGTCTGGGGCAAAGCCCCGAAAATCATCAGAAATATCCCGTTATGACCTCTTTTTCCCGTTCCTTGCCCTTTATTTCCCTTACTTTCCCCTTCACAGCCTAACCTGAATCGACAAAATTTCTCTCTCGATAGAGTGATATTATCGCAATCTACGTACTTTTTCACTGGTAGATGGACCTTAAACCTCCTTGGATGGAGCGTTAACCTATTCCTTCTAGCATCCACCTTGGAGCCACAGCATGGAGCTACACGCTGTGCTTTTCGTTCTAATTTGAAACGATGAGTTGTTTGTAAAGTGTTCATTCCAGTTTGTTACTTTTTTCCCAAATGTACTGGGGCAATGTCCCGATGCCCCCCCTCACCGGCCGCCCCTGGTCAGAATAGACGTCAATCGGTTGTGCTGTGTGTGGGAGACGGGGGGGATCTGTTCATGCAACACTTCCTGGAGAACTAGCCTTTATAGACCTTTGGCCTCAGCTTGGCCCCCTCAGGAGGTTGTCAAACTATCTTGGCCAGACAAGGTCTAGTCCCTGCTGCTGTAAATGAGAGATGTTGGTCTCTACTAAGACTATTATACCTCCAGTCTGATATATATTTATTTGCATCTAGTGATAGCTATTTTTATTTTAGCTTGCAACATTCTCAGCTCATCAGTAGTATATAAATTTATTTACAACCTGCATTATCTAGTTTGACCTGAAGTCATATTTTAGGAGTATTTTTTCCGCTAGGGGTTGCAGAGTGTTCATCGCTGTATATATGTTGTTGCCGATTGAATGTAAAATTAATATAATTTTAAAAGATGTTTAGTGATTTTCAATAATTTTTTTGGCATTCGAAATATTGGACACTTTCCATGATGTTGATTCTTATGTCATTATTGCAATTTTGGCTATACTCGTGATTTGTTCAGAAGATAGAGGAGCTTCATAAGTAGAGAGAACTTCAAACAAGTATTAATGTTCACGTAAGCCTACCAACGTAGATGTTTTAACCTTTACGTTCCTAGCAATGTTTAATTAAATATAATATAATTTTTGTTTTTGCCTTTTCATTCCGAACGTCTCCTACATTCTAGTTAACAAAAATCCACATGAGGTATTTTATTTTATTATAATACAGTAGTAAATAATTATACAGTCAATAATATTAAACCGTCACCTTTATATTTTTCTGTGTAGAAGGACGGGGAAATTCACATTTCATTAATATAAAAATTAGTTAAATCTAAAATTATATCTAAGTGAATTTTATGGAAATAATATAAATCCCCGTTATTAATAACTACTATATGTCTTTAGCTGGTTGAATCCCAGAAAAAAAGAACAACCATAATAATACTAACGTAGTGTTATTTGGGGTAAAAATACATATATTAACATAAATAATTAAGTTGATTATTTAAATAAGTCTATTAGAAAAAAACTGCATTAAAAAATTAATAAATAATAATCAAAATAAAATAAGTCTAGCACAATATGTGAAGGTATTATACAGGAGAGATTTTCATTATTTGGTGGCCTAGATGTTCGCTAAGCTCACTTCTCAAACAGAAACAAGTCCTAAATCAATCAATTTAGTAAATTATGATTAGTTTGGGCAAGTAGGTGAGTGATTTGTAAAGTAAGGTAGTTTGGATTTTCGTTGGAACTATTTTTTCATACTGAAAATTCATTTAAAGGAAATCAGAAATACGACGTTCGTTTTATTAGGTTATGTATTATTAGTCGGTGCGTGTAGATGGTGCGTTAAGTAGTCTGGATTTTCATTGGAATTCGTTTTTCACGTACTGAAAATTCATTTATAGTGTTTGGTCGTGACCAAAATTCATAATTCCCGCCTCTAACCAAATTCATATCTCCCGCCTCGGAGTTCATCGAACTCCCGAGTCGAGCGCTAGTGTAGCTGTATCTGAATGGAACAAGGAAACTACTACCCGAATGTAATTAAACTAATTAAACTTAATAAGTGATCTGTGCTCCAGAAATTGTATAATGTAATCAAAGGCTGTTGTATTCATGTTAACCAATTTATGTATATTAATTGATATTCATCAACCAGTGTATAGACAGTGGCGCTCTCGGCGCAAGTTGCAGAAGAAGGAGTAATCTTTTTTCATTCTAGTTCCCGTGTCTTATACGTTGTATTTGCTCTCCCAATTATAAACAATTTACCGCTGTAATATCACAATAAAGTGTGTTCGATCCCGTAATATTGTGTTGTATCGTCTCCGTGAATTATTCATTGGTGCCGAAACCCGGGAAATTAGTTCGCAGAGCTGAGCATTAGTTCCAGTCTGTGTAACAGGATCCCGTTTTCGTCAAGCACGCCGAGTGCGCCATATTGAAAACCGTGCGTTCGAGCAATGCGTCCAGTAGTCTGGAGAGGACGCCCCTACCGCCTCAGGATTCCGCCCGCTATCGCAGTCAGTCAAGTGAAGTCAGTGATGCAAGTGCATTAAGTGTCGGCAGTATCTCAAGTCGCGAGTTCAGATCACGTAATAATTCGCAAAAAAGTAATTCAAGTTTCTGAAGTTTAGGCCACGCCTCTTCTAGGCGTGGCGAAAATGTATCCCGCAATTTCGTCCGCCGTTCCGCTACAATTGGTGAGTTTAGTCATCGTTTTCATTGTTCCGTTCATGATTGTAATGCTACTAATTGTATTTCCGCCCAACCAAGTAAATCCCGATCTACTCCTGTCTTTAGAAAAAACTCTCACCCAATTGATACTATTAACAATAAACAAAGTAAACTCCAACACCCCCCCAAATCCATTTTAAAAATACCCTCAATTAATGACTGCGTAAAAAGAGCCATCAAATTTAATGTTCCTAGCTTGATACCTACAGCACTAGTTTATATATCCCCACCTAGTAGCTCCCGCTCGCAACGCATCCGAGTATTATTAGACTCTGGTGCGGAAACTAATATAATTTCCTTAGAAGCGGCTCGAAGAGCCAAGCTCCCTCTGGATCCCTGTGACGCTGAGATCTGTGGCGTTGGCGAAGCTAGACAATCATTGAGGTTTACGACCTCGCTAGTATTGCATCTTAAGGATGGTACTTTCTTAACTGTAGGGGCCTCGGTGATCGACAAATTAACCATTCCTATTCCGAGTCGATCTTTCAATATACCAAGGGCAGAGGGAAAATTAAGATCACAGTTAGCTGATCCCGAGTTTAGTAAAAAAGACAATATTGACATGTTATTTAGCTCCGGTCTCTTCGCAGCACTCATGCTCCCGGAAACAGCAGCGCCTAAAGGTCAGGGGCCCCACTTCATGAGAACTCGTGTAGGTTGGGTAGCTTTAGGCAACATACCCAGAAATTTTCCCAATAACTATGAGAAAAGCTATCGCTTCCCCTTCCTCAAGGAGAGGAAGGTCCGATTTGATGAAACGGTGAAGCAAGGGGGAGACACCCCATTGACCCTGAGGCCAGCTGTCACTGACCTAGTTCCCGTTGACGCTCCCGCTAGCTTGACCTTGAATCCAGATGTCAATGACCTAGTTCCCGTAGACACTTCCGTTGACTCTCCCGCTCGCTTAAGCTCGCCACCTATTTTCATACGCAATTTGTATTCGTTAGTTCCTCCCCTTGTCGGACCAACAGAATCTGTTTCCTTGTTTACGATTGCCAATAAGTTGCAAACCCCCCAGGGAAAGAGTGTAGTTCCCGAACACGTTTGGTGTCAAGTGTCTAACCTTGAAGTCAGTTGTAGTAGCGCGACAGAATCGCAAACTAATGAACTTCTCCGTCGCATGTTTGAAATAGAGTCAGTAGAAGAAGCTTCCCATTATACTCCTGCTGAACAGGAAGCCGAGGAAATTTTCTTAAATTCCGTTTCCCGTGATTCGTTAGGAAGGTATGAAGTGGCACTTCCGTTCTCGCAAGATAAGTCATCTTTAGGTGACTCCCGCAACATTGCCCTCCGCCAACTATATAGTGTGGAAAGTAAATTCAGAGCTAATAATCAGTTAGCATCCGCTTACAGGGAATTCATGTCGGATTACCTTAATCAGGGTCATATGAGATTCGTTCAGCCTCCAAGGTTAGGTCAACCCCATTATTATTTACCACACCACGCCGTTCACCGAGAGGGCGACCCTCCAGAAAAAATAAGAGTAGTTTTCGACGCTTCGCAACGCTCCTCAAATGGGAGATCCCTCAATGAGATATTACATGTAGGACACAGTCTCCTCCCCGAAATATCTACGATATTAACTCGATTCCGGCTATTTAAATTCGCATTCATAGCCGACATTAGGCAAATGTTTAGGCAAATTAGACATCCCTCTCAGGATCAGGACATGCTCCGTATAGTTTGGAGAGATTCTCCTCAGGATCCCATTAAAGACTTTGCGCTTACCACAGTCACGTACGGCACAGCATGTGCTCCGTTTTTAGCCAACCGCGTGATAAAACATTTAGCTGAAACCTCCGCGGAGGCCTTTCCATTGGCATCCCAGGTGTTGCTGCAAAACACTTATGTAGATGACGTACACGGGGGAGGAGACTCTATGGAAAAGGCTCTTAGAGTAAGAAAAGAACTTCAAGCACTTTTAGCCTCCGCTAGCTTAGAGCTCAGAAAATGGGCTTCCAGTGATCTCGCCCTACTAGAAGGGATTCCCGAAGAGCACGTCAGTCCGCATACGGACTGTGTAGATATGACCGGAGAGGAAGAAAAGCCTCTCAAAATGTTGGGAGTGGCCTGGGATCCCAGATCGGACTCATTCTTTTTCAAGGTACCGGTTACACCCATGGTTCGCACGAAGAGAGAGTTGGCTAGTCAGATAGGAAAAATCTATGACCCAGTAGGTTGGGTGATCCCGGTTGCGGTGTTCGCCAGATCTATACAGCGAGAAGTCTGTCGCTCAAAATGCGACTGGGACGACCCTATTTCCGAACACCTCTTGAGAGAGTGGCAGGTGTTATCCGAATCCTTGGATTTGTTGCAGCTCCTTAGGATTCCTCGTCACGTTCCCAGCTCCAACGTTTCGCAATGGATAGTGGGTTTCGCTGACGCCTCAGAGAAGGCGTACGCTGCCGTGATATACGTGGTCAGTGATGTGAATGGCCAATATATTCCCAGATTGATTATGGCCAAGGCTAGAATAGCTCCCTTAAAACTAGAAACAATTCCCCGTCTTGAGCTGCTCGCCGCTGAACTGTTGAGTAAAACGATCTCGAAAGTACGCCCCAATTTCCCTTCCGTCACAGACAAGCATATTGTCACCTGTTCGGACAGTGTCATAGCTCTATCTTGGATAACTGCTGATCCCGCACCAATATGGAAGGTCTTTGTAGGAAATAGGGTGGCAAAAATTCTCAATCATGTTGCGCCCGATTCGTGGTTTCACGTGCGTTCTCAGGACAATCCCGCTGACGTAGCTTCGCGTGGAGCTCTACCATCCCAGATAGTGAATGACTCACTATGGTGGACTGGTCCGGAATGGCTGTGCACACCAAGAGCGGAGTGGCCCATTAGAAGGGTACGCCCTGACCTGTCCTCCCCCGATGTAACCTCGGAAATCCGAGCTTCCCGTGCCATTAATTTAGTCACCAAGACAGGGAATGTACCTCTTGACATTGAATCTCGCTTTAGTTCCTACTCTCACTTAAAGAGAGTTATAGGATGGGTGTTGCGTTTTGCGCACAATTGTCGGGCGTTCAAGAAGCGCACGGGTCCGCTGACTACAGTTGAACTTGGTTCGGCGGAGAGAAGATTAGTTCGCCGTGCGCAGCAAAGGCATTTTCCGCAAATCTTCAAATCCCTGAAATCCAGTGGGAAGGAGGAGAATTTACCAAAATTCGTAGCTCAACTTTCCGTATTCCTTGCCCCCGATAACTTACTCAGAGTGGGAGGTAGATTGGCCCTGAGTAGTTTGGAGTATCAAACTCAGCATCCCGCCGTGTTACCCTCGGAAGACAAGTTAACCGAACTGATAGTTAAGCAGGCACATGAAGCCTGTCTACATGTTGGTCCCCGCGCCACTCTGGCATACCTCCGTTCCCGCATATGGATCATCAATGGTCGTGCAGTGGTGTCCCGTTGCTTAAAGGGTTGTGTCCGATGTTTCTCTATAAAACCTGTACCATATGAAACAACTATGGGACAGCTGCCCAAAGGTCGTGTTGAACGAGCCTTTCCGTTTCAAACAGTCGGCATTGATTACGCAGGTCCATTCGAAATCACTTTGCTAGGAAAAAGGGGATCCCGTTCATTTCAGGTGTACTTAGCTGTGTTTGTTTGCTTCGCTACAAAAGCAGTACACCTAGAAACCGTAATGGACCTTACAACTGATGGTTTCCTTCAATGCCTTGAACGCTTCATGGCACGCCGAGGAGTGCCCACCACCATCTGGTCCGACAATGGCACCAATTTCGCCGGTGCCGCCCGACTATTTTCAGAAATTCGCAAGGCCATGGATTCGGGTATCTCTGAGAGCTTACAAGTGCGTTTAGCCGCCAGGGGAGTTGAATGGAAATTCATTCCACCCAGAGCTCCCCACTTCGGGGGCTTGTGGGAAGCCGCAGTCAAGTCAGCCAAACAGCTGCTGATCCTCACGTTACAATCCCATACCCCTAACTTACAAACGTTCACCACAATAGTGTCTCGTGTCGAGGCAATTCTAAATAGTCGCCCCCTGGTTCATCAATCAGAATCACCTGATGACTTCTTAGTTCTAACTCCGGGTCATTTTTTAATTCAGAGGCCTCTCACTGCCCTTCCCGAATCTTCGGTCGCTGAGTTCAGCTCGCGTCTCACTCCCAAGTGGAGATTCGTTAATGCTGTAGTCGAGCAGTTCTGGAAGAGATGGAGAACTGAGTACTTACTAGATTTACAGTCCAAACAAAAATGGAATACCCCATTCAAACCAGCCAAGATAGGTGATGTTGTTCTGATCATGCAAGATAATGCTCCCCCTCTCTCTTGGCCAAAGGGCATCATAGTTGAGTTGATCCCCGGCAAGGATGATGTCTCCCGCGTCGCAAAGGTACGCACTAGCTCCAACATTATTGATCGACCAGTACGAAAACTGTGCCCCCTGCCTATTGACAATTGAGATCCCATGTTAGAATTCCGCTGGAATTGGGGGGGGAGGATGTTTGGTCGTGACCAAAATTCATAATTCCCGCCTCTAACCAAATTCATATCTCCCGCCTCGGAGTTCATCGAACTCCCGAGTCGAGCGCTAGTGTAGCTGTATCTGAATGGAACAAGGAAACTACTACCCGAATGTAATTAAACTAATTAAACTTAATAAGTGATCTGTGCTCCAGAAATTGTATAATGTAATCAAAGGCTGTTGTATTCATGTTAACCAATTTATGTATATTAATTGATATTCATCAACCAGTGTATAGACAGTGGCGCTCTCGGCGCAAGTTGCAGAAGAAGGAGTAATCTTTTTTCATTCTAGTTCCCGTGTCTTATACGTTGTATTTGCTCTCCCAATTATAAACAATTTACCGCTGTAATATCACAATAAATTGTGTTCGATCCCGTAATATTGTGTTGTATCGTCTCCGTGAATTATTCATATAGGAAATTGAAAAATTGATTTTTGCCGAGTACATACGACGTTGTTTTATGAAATGAAATGAAATGAAATGAAATGAAATTTTTTATTTGTAAAAGCCTTCCGGCGGTACAAAAGCATACGACGTTGTTTTATTAGGTAGGTAGGTACAGTTTTTTTCACTCTCTAAGGGAGTCTGCGGAACTGTCTCCCAAGGAAATATTTCCGCAGATTTTTCTCAACTGAAAAAAAAAGGAGGTTCAAGAAAACGAGATAGAAGTACCAATTTCGGGGTGTGTGTGGCTGATTCCGAATGTATTTTCAATTCTTAAAACAGGTTGAAAAATGGGTACTTTTCCGTTATCCCCCCCCCAAGTCAATTTGTCTTCAACACGCCCGCCCGATGTTTTTAGGCATTACTTCTTACTTAGATTATGTTATGTGTTTTTGAGATGCGAGCTTGTGAGCATCCAGACCGCCAAAGTATACACATCATTCTGACCTACATGTCCAACTAATCTGTATTAGCGGAAAAGTACCTAAAAATGGTGGAGAAATCGGTAATTTATTCTCTGTGGAAATCAGCCCAAAACCACGTCTTGATCTTATAAAGGTCTAGAGGTTTAGAAATGAGCTTTTACGAAGTGCGCGAAAGACTTGGGCCGCCTATAAATTTAATAGACGCTCGTAAACAATGGAGTGGTTGCATAATGCTCGTCGTTAAAAATCTAGAAAATTGGACCTCTTACCTAAGCACTATTCTGCAATTAGTAACACGGGCAACATTAAATATAAATAAATCATTTATTTATCTTACCACCAGTAGCAGAAAAACGCGATGCCAGGTATGGTAATGGCTATTTGAAGGGTTCGCCAGTCTCTGATGAAGTAGGCGAAGCCCGCAGTGAGGATGAAGCCCGTGGTGAAGAATAACTGGAACACCACGCCACAAAGAATCCTTTTTGAAGGCCCGACCATTTCCAAACCTGTTAACATAAGACACTGAGATTTTACATAATATACTTTTACATCATAATTAATTAGGTACCTAAGATTGTTTGAAGTTCGATTATTTAGTTATTTAGACTTAATCAGTGTGTAATTAGAACCAATATGAACTCATACATGTAAAAATCGAACGTGGATTTGATGTGTGTGGTGGTATGGAACAGTAGCGTAGGTACACTTTAATCATGTGAATAGGAAAGCGGTATGCTTTGGCAAATACGCTTGACAGAGAAAAATAAAATGGTACTACCGTTAGATACCTTCCTGCATTGAAGACCGATTAAATGGTATGGTTTACATTATCAATCATAAGCTAATATATCAGCTTATGAAGTACTAACTGACAGTTCAGGTGGAGTTCCAAACACCTGGATATGTGTACAGTGTACATATTACAGGGGCGCTGATTCAGCAACGTCCAAAACCGCTGAGAGGAGAAATTTCAGAAAGAAAATATCCAATTCCATATAATGCAGATGTGCTATATACATCCGAATCATCTCAACGTACATTATAAATAAGAAAGGAAGTCTGGGTTTCTACAGTGTTTCGGTAGGTGTTTACCCTATAAACTCACCAATCACATAAGCGACGAGGAAAACACCGGACGTGGTGGCTCCTACGATCATCCTTGAGATCATGAAGCCCCACACATTTGGCACGACGGCAGTGATGAATCCGAATACGACTTGGAGAACCAGAGAGACGAAGAACACCGGTTTACGCCCTAGGCTGTCACAGATCGATCCAAAAACCGGATTAGTCAGGAAATATTGCAAGTGAAAATGGAAACTTGAATTTTTGCAAATAAAAATGTCGTTCTTGAAGAGGTCAATAAGATACTTTCTTATGTTTCGATGAAGTCGGTTAACATCTCAAGAAAAATGAAGCCAGGAAACAATTTTTGGTTAAGAATGGGAATTATCTAAACTGAATAGTGGAATTATCCGCTGAATATTTTTCTCCAAGGCACACGTATCGTGTTAAATTACACTACCTAGAACTGAATTACCAGAGCGGAACCATTGACTGGTTGACCTGCATGTCACAAATTGGCTTCCGAACATGAACTACTAGGCATAGGAACTGAGAAATTTCAATAAGTCACATAAAATGAAGTGATCTTCAACATAATAATTAACCCATATAAATATGTAGAGAGGAATTACATACTTATATCATTATTGGTTTGTAGGTACTGGTAGGATGATTAGATATATATTTGAGTACCAACTACCAACTGATGAACTCCCATTTCAATTACTTACATCATTAATTGAATATTCCAAAATGAATATAGTAAGGCATTCGTATAATATAATCATTATTTGTAACAGTACCTCTTTCATAACGTTCTCTTTCAGTGTCGTTTCTACGCTGTGAAACAATTAGGTATATTCAGATTAAGGAACTATTAAGAATTTACAATGAAATAGGTACATTGGCGGATCTAGTAGGGTGGGGGGCTAATGACCATCGGGGGGGGGGTCTGAGTGCAGGGAATACACCCTGAAAAGGGGGAGGGGATTCCTAATCATCAAAAATATTATTCTTGCAAAGTCGTCATTTAAAGCATTTTGAAGTACAAAAAATCGTAATTTCTTACACTCTGAAAAGGGGGTGCAAGGATCCCCCCCCCCCTCCCCCAATAATACCCTCTTTTTGGATTAGCATAATTTTGAGTTGTTATTTCCAAAAAATTAAAGCTTCTTAAAATCGGTGTTACCTTACTGACTCCCTTGATATTGCTCAAATAAAGTTTATTAACTATGAAATAGAACATTAAAAAATGTATGTACCTACAAAATTGTGCTGAAAAATGTACTTAAATTTTATGAAAATGTGCTATAAAATCGATAAAAACTGCAAAAAAGTTAAGAATCCAAAATCTCTTTTTGAATCACAGAATTAAGAACGCGGTTTTGCCATAAAATTGGTAGTTGACAATATCTTTTCCCTCAATGTACTTAATTTTTAAAACAATGCAACATAATATTCTTCGATAATTTACGAAAATTCGCTCATGCGACCATGCTGCATGACTGGAACTATTTTTCTTTGAGTAAACAAAATTACTATCATTACAAAATTACTATCATTGATGTAGCATTCAATCATTCCATTCCCCAAACACCAAAAAACATCAACTATTTTGGTCCATTTATCACGATGATTTAGTGATGTTCGTCGCATCGATGATTGATTTACAACAAGCGAGATAAAAAAAAAGGGTTGCATTTCAGGGTTAATCAAGTTAGTTCAATAATATGACAATGGTCAGAACTTTTTAATATAAAGTAGGGCTAAAAAATTTGTTGACAACCATTTTAAACAAGGGAAGTATTTATTACAAGTCGAATCGCATTTTATCTGGTGTAAGTTTGAACAGTGAGTTTCATAATTCAGCACTGTCATTAATAAGAACACAGAAAGTTATACTGATGAACCTCAGCCATTAAATAGTTATACGTTTGTAGTTCATCTTAGATATTTCAGTGAAAATAAATTCGACTTACCTGTCAGAAAGATGCCCAAAGACGATTGAGCCGACCATCACCCCGACCATGAGGAGGGCATCCCCTGTCGCCCTCAGCCATGCTCTGTCACAGACAAGGTCAAACTGTAACAGTTACCACTGAGGTACATTGTTGCTATTACAGTACTTATACTAAATTAAAATAATTTCTGAGTGTTGATCAGGTAAACAGCCAAGGAAACACGGATACCCGTATCTGTACCTACTACCACGTTTACCTTTCAGATGCATATTTTTGAAAGATGAAATGAGTTTGAATCTGTTAAATAAAAGGTAAAACGAAGACATTGGTTAGTTTTGTGCGTTATATTGTTAGCACGACGATAAAGACAGCTGAAAATGGATTAGTTGTACATATTGACCGGCTATGTGGTCAAAAAAGGCGACCCATCATATATCATCTTTGAAAAGGTAGGTAGAGTAAACTTCGTAGAGGAATCTGTAACCGAACATGAAGCACTGTTAGTTATAATATCGGAGGCCAATGTTCATAAACGTTAAAAGCAGCCTGCAACTAAACCACATACTGTGACGGAGCAGTTTCACCGAGCTATTCGAGACGCCATAAAAATTAACACATCCAATTGGCACTTACTAACGAAGAATGACTCAGGAGAATGAAAGATGGATTGGTCTGAAAGGTTTGATGACTCCACAGGTCGGTAGCTATGAGGTCAAGTGAATGACCCTCCTCAGCATCTATCAGTATGAATTCTACAAACATTACCGACGTAGGCATCTATAATTCATGGAAGACTAGCAAGGAAAGGACTCCAAACGAAAAGGCTGGGGAAATAGGCCTCTCCACCATGGAACAGAAGATACAACATATCTACCAACTCAAACTCAATCAAACAAGAGCAGAGTATGAAGCCAAAAGGAACCTAACCAATCACAATTGATCGTAACACCTAAAACCAAGCACTGAACTTCTATTAGATACCTGGAAGTCTTTCATACAGAAGTTAACAGGGTAGGAATATGAGAGCACAAGTCACAACAAATCTCACAATACCGTACAGTTGGTATATTAGAATTCGCGGAAATATCAAACTGAGGTACGAGTATAACGTACGATGGTCAGTGTTCTGAGTCCAGAGTGCCAGCAGCAAAAAATGTGAGTTGTGAAGTGTTTTTCAAGATGCTGGACATTCTGAACACACTTCCAAGGCAGCACAAAGAGATTGACCTCCGCAGTATGGGCATGGCGGTAACACAAGTGTTTCCAGCAGGCAAACATGCTTTGAAGGTAGCAGCTGCCACGCCTGAGGAGAGGATCAAACTGGCAAATGCACTAACGGACAAGGGCTTCGAGGTGAGAAAGGAAAGGCAGCCAGATAGGCCTATTCTGATGAAGATCCATGGTATAGACAGGGATATAACTAAGGGGGACCTTCCTGGATATGTATGGGACCAAAATAACTGGGTACGGGATAACTACAGCAAAGAGGATTGGGAGAAACAGTTCAAGCCATCCTTCCCGACTGGTCGAAGAACAAGGGCTGATGGCTCACCTATTGAGGACTGCATATGGGTCACCCAGGTCAGCGAAGCACTGCGCAAGGCATTATTGGAGCACCGAATTCTCTACATTGGCATGGACAGATGTCGAGTTGCGGACTTTGTGGAAGTAACTAGGTTTTACAAATGCCAGGGATTTGGGCACAACGCAAAGTCAAACAAATGTCATGAGCTTGAAGAGGCCTGTGCGAGGTGTGCAGGCAGTCATGGCACACAAGAGTGCCCCTTCAAAGGGATCCAGCCACCAGAGCCAAGGAAGTGCATAAACTGCAAGAGAGCTAACCTCCAACATGACCATCCTGTGGATAGCGAGCGGTGCCCAGTATATAAACGAGCTTTGAAGAGATTTATTGATAGGGTGAACCCAAAACTGTAAGATATGGCTTCCGAATCTCAAAACTCAGAATTTGAAGTGGATCTCATCATGTCTTCACCAACATATGAGACTGTAAGTGACCAAATAGTGACATCAGTTTTCGACACGGACCTAAATCCATCTTCAACAACATATGACAGTCTTAGTGATTATGTAAGTAAATTTAATTTAGCGGAAAATATGTTCATATTTCATATGAACATACGTAGCCTAAGTAGAAATTTAGATGAAGTATTGTGCTGGCTTGAATCTACGGCAACAAAACCAGACATTCTGATCTTTACTGAAACTTTTAGTTCCTCTTGCTATAACTTAACTAATATTCCAGGTTACAATTCTTTTTATTCAGTGTCCACCCGCAACAGAAATGATGGAGTGGTCATATATGCTAATGAAAGATTAAGTTGTAAACAAGAAACAATTGTCATGACAGGAGCCACAGGCCTCAACATTAGTTTCCAAATTGGTCCAGAAACGTACAGCATCATAGGTATCTACAGAACCCCATCCCAAACCCAAAATGATATTTCTCTTTTCATCTCACAGCTAAAATCAAACCTTGAAACCCTATCGAGTAACCATTCTTTTATTTTCGGTGACATGAACCTTGACCTACTAAGTAGTAATGACAATATCGACAATTATACCGACACCTTACTATCACTGGGGTACATTGGACTGATAAATGAACCAACTCGAGTCCAAGGAATGTCCAAAACTGCTATAGACCATATATTTGTTAAAACTAAAATACTTGAACTTTCCCCAGCTGTCATTAAGAGTACGATAACTGACCACTTTTCCACGGCCCTAATTATGCCACTAAAAACCCATCTGAGCCGCAAGAAAATGTACAATTTGAAAAAAGTAGATGAAGATAAACTTAGGATACTACTTAGTGAAACTAACTGGTCAACAGTAACAAAGACCAACGATGTTAACCTTGCTGCAAATGAATTTTTAAGATTGTTGAACGCCGGCGTTGAAATGGCTACCGAACTTAAAAGAATTACTAGCAGGGAAGTCAAACTAACACCCTGGATAACTAGAGGCCTGATTAAATCAATAAGGATAAGAGATAAACTGAAAAAACTTTCGACGAAAAACCCACTAAATTTCAATTTAAAGGAAAAATCAAATCGTTATAGAAATAAAGTAAAGGAGTTAATAAGAGCAGCGAAGAAGACATACTTTGCCAATGAAATAGAGAAAGCCCAAGGTAATATGAAAAAAACTTGGGACACTATCAAATCTGCAATACGAGGAACAAACGGAAGAAATAAATCAGAATGTCCACTGATCAAAGAAATAATGAAAAATGATCACGTCCCGGAAAATGTAGCGCGTAAAAAAGCTTGCGATTCACTAAACTCATATTTTTCCCAAGTAGGAGAAAAGCTCGCTGCGAAATTCTCAAATATTCAGAAGCCCCCAGATCCTCCGCCTTCAAATGAGGTGGCGGACACAATCTTTTCTCTTAGAATGATGACGGAGACAGATCTCGACAAACTACTACAAACTATGAAGGGATCCTCGTCACCAGGTATAGACGGCATCCAGGTACATCTTATAAAAAACCATATAACGAGTCTGAAAAAACCTCTTCTTCACATATACAATCTTAGTCTCACAACAGCAACATTCCCTGAAGCATTCAAAGCTGCAAAGGTCATCCCAATTTTCAAAGGCGAATTGGGTGAACTCGGAAATTATAGACCAATCTCTATGTTAAGCACGCTGTCCAAAATACTGGAAAAATTCGTGAAAAATCTGCTGTACTCATATCTTGAAGAAAACAATTCAATAAACATGAACCAATTTGGTTTCCGCAAAAATAAAGGGGTTAATGATGCGGTATTTGCACTAACCACGGACCTTTACGACATTAGGGACAAGAACAAGAAAGGTGCTCTCATACTACTCGATATCGCTAAAGCATTCGATGCAATCGATAGAGAACAACTTATGTACAAGTTAGTTAAATTAGGAATCATAGGCCCCAGCTTAGAATGGTTTAAGAGCTACTTGAGAAACCGAACCCAACGAGTGGCAATCGGCGAATGCTCTAGTGAAGAAAGCAATAATGATTTTGGTGTAGTTCAAGGAAGTACATTGGGTCCACTATTGTTTTTGGTGTATATAAACGAAGTGGCATCTCTAGAACTACCCAATACCAAAATGTATTTATTTGCGGATGACACTGCCGTGTTAGTTGAAGGTGACACGTGGGAGAATGTATATAGCAAGGCAAACCTAGCAATCAATGTGATTGGACGATGGTTCTGTGAAAACTATCTTACATTGAACACTAAAAAGTCAAAATTAATTATTTATGGAGGAATGAAATCATATGTTCACGATAGAAATTTAAGCATCATACTACATACATGTAGATCAAATAATAACTGTTCCTGTGGGAAAATAGAACGTGTAGCTGAGCATAAGTATCTTGGGTTAGTCTTGGACGAAGAGCTAAACTGGAAACCTCATATTGACTATACTCACAGTAAAATTAATAAATACATGTATATATTCTATAATATTCGACACACACTCCCTAGAAATACGATAAAACTAATTTATTACAGTATGCTACAATCTGTACTTCAATATGGCATAATTGCTTGGGGTGGGACATTCTCAACCCATATTAATAAATTACATGTACGCCAAAAAATCATTGTAAAAATTATGCTGTCTTTACCGATTAGGACTCCATCAAACAATGTATTTAATATCGCTAAGCTATTTACTATAAGGCAATTATATATTAAAAATTTACTTCTGCAATTCCATAAGGATCCACAAATAATAGGTTCACAACGTAACCCAATGTATACAACAAGGTACGTAGCCGCAGGAAATGTAATTGCACCCAGACCAAGACTAACGTTGTCAACTCACAATCCGAAATTCATTATTTACATTATCCACAGAGCGCTAGAGGGCCATATGAAAAATGCTCAAAGTTTCACAAGACAAAACTACAAAAAACATATTTTAACCTGGCTTGTAGAAAAGGGGGAAGCGGGATGTGAAACTGTTTTAAGCAGTATTTATGTACAGTGATTATTTTAGAAAATTATTATAAGAACATTATATACATAACATTATATTTTTAAGTACCGTTTGTATCATAGAATAGATAGATTGTAAGACATGAGCGAATCACCAAGACCTTCCCCAACAACACGGGCCAAGCCTATCGTTGGGAAAGAAATCGAAGTGAGTAGCTTAAGTTGTTCAATTTGTACCATATCTATAAAATGAATTTGTATGATTAAAATAAATAAATAAATAAATAAAAAAAAAAATAAAAAAATAAATTTAAAAAAAAAAAGTTCGAATGGCGAAGACACCCGAAAATATTATGCCACCATGTTCACTATCATGTTGAATAGAATGATTCGGCTTTCAAAACTCTACAAATTTTTCTTACTATTATTGATAAGAGTGAGGAAGTAAAAGAGAGAATAATTGTGGTAGCAAAATTATTTGAGTGCACCATACATACTAATATGATTACCAGGTACCTAATAGATTAACTGAAGTACCTAATTGCGTTTGAAGTGGTATAGTGTGAACACCACAAACTAATAACGAGACTAGCTGACTAACTCAAGTAATTGCGTCTGATGTTGCTTGTCCTGCAAAGGAGCAGATTAAATAAATAATGAAATTCCAATGAAGTGAATCAGATTGCTTCAGCGGTGACACAAACAACTCATTTCTTATGAAAATGATCTGACCCGTTGCAACACTAGAGCCCTGGCTCACCTTGAATGCGGTTAAGGTTTGCTTGAAACGCCACACGGACTTTTTTTTCCAAATCAAATGTGCATTGGTGCGAGAATAAAAACAGGTTCAAGGTTCAAAACGGATCTCAGGAGAAAGCTTTTATACCATCAGCATTCAGCAATTGAAGAAATTAAGATTGATTTTGATAAAATGAAGTAATTAATTTTCCCCAAACGGAAATTAAAGTCCGAGTAGTATAACATGACTTCATGAGCAAATCGTAAATCATGTAATAACACAACCTATAACAAAATAATTACATTCTGTTTACGGCTGGATGTCCACAGATATGAATTTTCAGGCAGTGAGCCTAGTATAACAGTATATTGCTTTTGTTTATCAGTATTTTTGTACTTATTGTGGTTTTTCATCATTCTAATTCTAATTGTAGTTAATTGTACACTTACTTTTTCTAAATGGTACTACGCTTTAATAACTACCCCCCCCCCCCCCCCCCCCCCCCCTCCCCCCAATCAAAGTCATGCCCTCAAGATACTGGTCCTGGGGGTTTTCGAGGGTGCTGAATCCGAAGCCCGTTTTTGAAGTAGACGTCTAATTTTTGAGGTATGGCACCTACATGTTTGAAATAATCTCTTAAATTCCAGGATAATTTATGTTTAATTAAAAGATGATATTCTTGTTGGAAATTTAATGACCAGCTGGGACCAGCGAGGTAAAACTACTGGAGTGATCGCCAGGTGAGCGAAAAACGGTCCGAACGGGACCAGTGTGGGTTCAAATGGTGGGCTACTGAGACCGCCGGGCGGTTTCTGGCGTTGAACGCGCTGTCGTTTACACACTCCTGGACCTCACTACCGTGGTTGAATCTTACTAAAATTTATATATTATTCATCTGCATGAACTACGGAATCTGACAGTATAAATACTTTTTATTTTATCACGCATATGAATTTTTAATAATGTAAAACATATAAGTGTTGTTAAAGCGGGACATGAAAAAGTTACTAAGCGTAAACTTTTTTTATTTTTAGGACAGAAACAAACTTCCAGCGAGAAAGTTGTAGCTAATTAGTTGATCTACAACTTTCATTCCAAAAATTATTTTATAAAGTGTTTGGTTTTCCCATAATCCGTCTCGAAAGAAGCTGGACAATGTTCGCCGCGCCAAAACCAAGTCGCGCGCCGCGCTGCCGTTCGACCCAATGATGCTGTGTTACAACGTCAATCTAGTTCTAAGAGAAAATACAAAAAGTTTCACAACTTGTTGTATATTTAGATACTCTTATTCGATTGCAGAAATTGGTTTTCGTTTTATTACCTCTGAAACGGTTTATTTTTATTTTCTATGGATAAATCATTTCATTTGGCGAAAACATTTATTGGTATAATTAACAGTAACTAAACGGTATTGTAGAATGCAAGACCCATGTTAATTTAAATTGAATTTCCGACTTGATTTCCGAATTTAAAGACGTATTATATCCTTTTCTCAAAGGTATTGGAACGGGGAATTATCGTTTTGTATGAGTGGGGACCCATTCTTTTGTGGGAACTATTCTTTTTACAGCAAACCCCCTGGTTAAAAGTAGTTAATTTTAGTATCAAAAGTTCGAGAATCTATTCAGAAATATGGATCAGAAGGCCATTCAGTAAAAAAAAATTTTCCCTTGCTGCAAATCTAGTTCGAGTGACCGGGCGTCGCGTTTTTCCCTATCTCGCCCATGCTAAGCGCTGCCGCGCTAGCCCACCATTTGAGACGCGACGTTGAACGCAGCCGGACCGAAACTCGGTCACCGCAACTCATGGGCGCGAGCAGTCCAGTAGTTGTAAGTCTTTGGCTGGGACAGCAAGAGACAAATAAAATGATGGGCTCTTTCCTGATAAATTAGCTGGGTGAGCTAAATTATCTCCTTTTCACCCTTGGAATGTGAAATTTGACAGGGAGCCTCTCTAGGACATTGTGAGACAAGTGTGATGACGGGTTCCAACCAGGTCAGCTGACCGATTCGAACAGTTGGATCTGCTTACTCAAACTGCGTGAGAGTTTTTTCAAACTTTTTTTAGCCAGGGTGTTCTAAGTAATAAGGTACTTTTAGATTACAAATAAGTCATAAATAATACAAAAACGAAATGTTTCTAGTACGAGTATCTAGGAGGTGCCAACACGAGGTCCCTGTTGTCAATCACTCAGCCAGCTGATGGTAGATTTGATCGAATAAATTAATCTTAGTTCATTGCATTTCTTGTACTAATTCATACTGGAGGTAGGTAGGTAGGTACCTCGGATGTGGTGGTGCTGGAGTACTGATCGGTGTTATACAGCCATTTTGTGCAATGCTGCACCGTCTCGTTGCCAATCACACTCGTGATGTTTCTGCAAGCGTCATCTACCGTTCGATTGAAGAAAGTGGCATTTTCTCCTTCCCCATCTTGAATGCACCTGTAAATGGAGAAAAAGGAAATCATACAAACTGGTAAAATCTTTTTCAACAAAAATTAATAAAGCCATGTAAAGGGGTGGGCGGGGGACGCTGCAAATTATTACACAAAGGTTTATTTTATTTCTGTTTTTAATTCGATAGCTCTTCTGCGCAGATCAATGGTCAGTATGTACAGTCAGGCGTCAAGCATAACTCATGCACAGATACACTTATAACTAGAAAACCAGAGCCGATCAGAAGAGGTTCCTGTTTCTGCATGCCAAAGTCGTTTTGCGATTCACAGGCGTGTTGAGATTACTTTCCCCTCCAACATTTAAATTTAAACCATTTTTTGGAGCCCACACTGTTGGTCTACAATGCTTCGGATGGTTTCATTGATTAATTGAACTGATCAAAAATTTTCCAAATTATCGATATAATGTAACAATGAGGTAAGTAGGCATCTAATCGAGAAGGTAGATATTATCAAGATTGTGTTTTACCTACAATTACCTATAGAGAAAAATTGCTTGAAATGTTAACATGGTAAGGTAAGGTTATAGAAAGACAAGGCAAGGTTAAATATAAAAGTATATATTTTAAGGTAGAGGCTATTTTAGTGAATTTTCGTAGAAAATGAAGCAATTGCAATGGGTCCAAAATTTTTATAATCAAAATTTGCGAAAGTTTTCTTCATTGAAATCCGTTTTGAGGCATTCTGAAACGAATCTTAGAGTTTAACGCTTTTTACACACACACAAGCACGCACGCGCGCGCGCGCGCACACACACACACACACTTTTTCATTTATACATGTGTAATTCCAAACGACTACTCTCTTTAGGATCGAGATAAAAATCCCGTTCTGGTGCAAAAAAATCAAGCTTTCCAGTTCGTTGGCCAACAATTTTTGAGCACATTAATTTGGTTACATTTCAAAAAGTGTTCTAAAAAATCACTAAAAATGACCTAAAATGACCTAAAACCTCCAACAAGCGTAAATTTAGGATTTTTAGCAGAGTTTCAATCAAAACCAAATTATCAACGATTAACTAGGATATATTTTTGCACACAATTATGCTGAAAAACGTACTTAAATTTCATTAATACTTGCTAAAAAATCTAGAAAAACCGAAAAAAAATTTTTTTTAAATAACCGACACTTTTTTAGTACGAGTTTTTCCATAAAATTGGTTTTTAAGAATTTCTTTCTACTGAAATTGCTCAAATTTCAATACAATTTAACATATTATAATACGATAGATAATCTAAGATAGGTTAGATTATCTATCGTATTATAATATGGTAATATGTTAAACATATTAAATTAATTAATAGTAAATTAATATGTTATAATCGTATGAATACGATCATGCTCCATGACTGGAACTTTTTTCTTACCGTTTTCTCAACATTTTATTTAGTTTGCTTATAAGCACAGCGAGAAGTGCCAGATAGGTTGCTTGCAACGGAGGTACTCATCAGGAGAGGAATAGAGCTCGTACGTTAAATGACCTACAATGCTTGTTTTCGACCTTTTCCAATCATCAGATCAATATAATACACACAATACACATATACATAATTTAGCTTTTTAGAAAGCTTGACACCGAATCGCTTGAACTAAAAAGAAAATAATACCAACTTAGCTACAGAAGTCCATTTGAGGAGTTGCACCCAGCTTTTCCATAGTTTATTTATAGGATCACATTTCATCGAAATTAGACAAAGAATTTAATTTGAGCCCTAAAACTAATCAAGCAGAAACCGAACCGAATGGAACCGAAAAGCTAATAAGCGAGCCTGTCTTAGCAATTAAATTGGCACTTTTTAATTAGTCGTTTAAACTATTTATTTTTGTTAAATTCAACATGAGGCAAAAAAAAAAAAAAAAAAAAAAAAAAAAAAAAAAAAAAAAAAAAAAAAAAAACTCGGCGCTCCGCGCCTCGCCAGGGGGCAAGCCCCCTGGACCCCCGGTTACCTCTATTTACATACTTCGGACGAAATTATTGAAACACAGAATGTGTTTGCGTTGTCGCGCAACCAAGTGACAACCAAACAAGCGTCATTGTTTACTATTCATTTATAACATCAATTTATATAGTTATAGTATGAAACTACGAAAATTGCGTTGTCGCGCAACCAAGTGACAACCAAACAAGCGTCATTGTTTACTATTCATTTATAACATCAATTTATATAGTTATAGTATGAAACTACGAAAAAAAATACGAAATAAATTCGTGATAAATCAAGAGCTTTCCAACGAATGGTGAACGATTTCTGTGCGATTAAAATGGCGGAAATTCCATTTCCCTACCAACGGCTCGGTTGTACGTGAAAATCATCCGTCACACATTTCGTTCCCATCCCGCGTTCCATTTTCGGCTAGTTAGTCCATGGCTAAAACACATTCTGTGTTAAAAGATGGGAATCTTTTTTTTTAAATTATTTCGTATTTTTTATTGGTGCTCAGGGCGGTCAATCGGTCCGAGATAATGCATATAAATAAATAAGTTAAGTAATTATGAATAATTACTTAAGTAGAACAGGATCGATTTACTCACAATCGTCACTGCTACAATCTACATAATTGCTACCAACATAATTTCTGTGAACAATATAATTTGGTAATGATAATGAGGATATTGAATGTGACCATCGTTCGCCATTAATTTGAGTTCCGTAGGTAATTAATTAATATTGAGATTAAAATATAAGTATCTAAACGATTTTCTAATGAATTTACCTACTAGACACTTGGGACAGAATTAATTCTACTGCACTCTACTCTACCAAGTTGTGAAGGAAATAACAAACAGGCACAAATTACACTTCTTGAACTATAATAGCAGGGTCGGCAATGGGGAGTTTGAGATGGTGTCTGCATACCTACTTGAGGATTCGGGTTCATGTATATTCATTTTGAAATGAAGGGCAATTGTATAATTACTACCGCGAGCTGTGGAGTCAGTTACAACGTTTAGGTAGGAAGACTAAGAAAGCCACCGAGTCACTGATATTGGGGAAGAAAATAACTTTCAAAACATTTGGTGCGAAGCTTCACACTATTTCCCGGCGCTTGTTCACCTTTAGTGGGTGTTACTGAAAAATTTCAAAGCAAAAGAATGACAATTTGGCGATGAAAAGTGCTGTTTTTAACAGGATCAATTTCACTTCATAATCCCCCTTCACTTGACTTGCACTTAATTGGTTGTACCTCCAGCCCCCTTTCCTTTCTCTCGACCGATGGGATAATAATTCCCCCTTCACCTGTGACTAAGCTGTGTCCTTTCTAATGTGTGTTCAGTTACTGTTGGTTACTGATGATGGCCTAACCGTCGAAATCGATTTGACATTGTAATTTTTCGTGGAAATAGACTTTTTTTCACTAACTTCCGTTTTAAAATGGGTTTCCACAACTTCGTCGCGAGTGATTAGTTTAGGGTCAATTGTTGTGATTACAACTCTGATTTTGTTTCGACCTCACATGGTATTCTACTCGGAATATACACCACCTTCATGCTCCCTTCAGTAGGTTAAATGCAACATGAAACGGAGGTCGGGAGTTACGTTCTTCAATGCACTCCCTGAAAAGTTCGTGGTTACAATAGGAAGGGTTTTAAGCAATTTGTTACTGAATTTTTACGAGACCTTGCTCTCTTTAGTATTGAGGATTTTTTAGATGTAGCTAAACGTGTTCAGTTTTGATCTATTGTGTAAAAATCACTTCTAGTTCATTTATAGCATTTATATTTTATTAATACCTACTCAGTTTCGGGTTTTGCTCTTTCATGTTTCTATGACAGGATATTTTCAATTGACTTTTTCAGTACCTTAGTTTTTTATCCCGGCTATTGTTTTCGGAAAATAAAAACTATTTGATTTGATTTGATTAGGTTGGTAAATAAATGCTTCTCAGAACACTAAAATGAATGATAATACTCACAAAATAACGATGAATTCGAGTTTCCTCAAAACCTTTCAACTTGTTGGGGAGGAAAAGAGAAAAAACGTTTCAGGCATGCAGCATTGTATGAGCGAATTTGTGAAAATTATCTTGTTCTTTAAGGTACTTTGTTTTGAGAGTTGAGGAGCCTTTGAATGCGAAGAAATGTTAACCAATTTTATTTCAAATCAACCAACTACCAATTTTACGTCAAGAAAAACTCGTTCTAAATAATGGATTGATTTCCAATTATTGATTTCGTATATTTTGCCGACTACCCACCAAATTTGAGCGAGATGAAGCCTGATGGATTTTAGGTTCGGGCACGCGTTGAGTGAAGTGTTGATTTGAGAGCAACGGTACAGATAGGGGGGTCTACAGCCTATAACCCCCACATTGCCTGAAATTGTCATCAAAATCTGACGAAAACTGCAGAAATTAAGTTAGTTACTAGGATTTGCGGATTTTCTTCAATACCTACATAAAGACACACACGGGCCAGAGTTGTTAAGAATGGTCTAACATGTAAAACGAGTTGACATTCTGTTAAAGCGAGAATCTCCCGAAAGTGAAAACAATGTACCAATAGGAAGACTCGAAAACAAACTTTCATAAATGTGAGGAAAAAGATATCGCTCTTAGGGTTAGGCTGTACGACTAGAATTTTTTTCCAAAACAATGGAGAGACTGAAGAAAGTACAAGTGAAGAGAATAGAAGAGACTGCAAGGTATAACATGATGTCCTTCAGGGGGAAGTGAGGTAGGTGTTCTGGCCGGTAATGCGCAACAGCGGCCTGTCTTGAAGGTCTTACTAGACTGTGCAGAGGTGTATACTCCAATCTGCAAGGGCTGGCGGTCCTTAAATGGGCAGGTGGCCCCGGAAACCGTCATGGTGGGTGGGTCCAGGTCAGTAGAGCATCTTCTCTCTGACCGCCTACAAGCGGAGCGATCTTTGCATCATTTATCCTCTCCGAAATGGTATTAACATGTTGAGGATATGTGCAATAAATGAATACTTTATGTAATGTAATAAGTTCCAGTCATGCAGCATTGCCGTACGAGCAAATATTCGTAAATTATCGATACGATTATTATTATTGTATGATGTTACATTTTTATGAAATTTGAGCACAGAGTGCAAAGAAATTATTAACTACCTACCAGTTTATTGGCAAAAAACTTGTTCTATATAACACTCTTCTATGTCACAAAACACAAAAAAGATTTTAGAATTTTCGCTATTTGTTGTAGCTTTTGACGGTTTTTCAGAAAAAATATGATAATAAAATAAATAATTGAATAAAAAAATAAAATTTAAAAAATAAATACATAAATTTAAGTATATTTTTCAGCATAATTTAGTGCAAAAAATGTTAATATTCCAGTTCATTATTTATAAACTTCTTTTGACTAAAATTCTAGTGAAAAATATTTGTACCTATTCAACTGTAGTGATTTTTTCAGCACATTTTTGAAATTTGACCAATTTGGATGTTCTCAAAAAGTCCTGCCCAACAAACTCATACTTTCAATTGGAAAGCTTGATTTTTTGGCGTAAGAACGGAATTTTTATCTCAATTTTTATGTATCGAATATATATATATATATATATATATATATATATATATATATATATATATATATATATTCAACTCTGAGATTTGTTTCTGCCTCAATGGAGACATTTCAATGAAGACATTTTTCGAAAATTTGTATTTAAAAATTTTTGGAGCCATTGCAATAGCTGCATTTTCTACGAAAATTCGCTTAACAGTCAGAATTACAAAGCTCAATAAAACTTTTCTGTATTCCAGCATGAAAATTAAGTTTTTCTACGTGCGTCAAGAAACAGCATTGTATTCCAAATAGAAATGTTCATTTAGCAGAAGTTCAATCAACGGAAAACCGTATGAGCCAATCACTACTATATGATGATGTAGAACACACATGGAAGGCGAAATTTGTCAGTACGATTCATTAAAAGGCGTGAAATGCACCAATGATTCGACAAACCGCGAAGCCCGATAGCAAAGTTGAGGAAAGCAGTATCGAGCGGTCGGCGGGAGAGGAAACCACGAGTTAGGTCCTTTTCACAGTCCTCACCGTAGGAAGTGGCAAATCAAAAAACCGACAAACGGGACGGATCCGACGTTTCCTCGTTGAATAAAGACAGCACCCACAGTTTATTTGTTACTTCTCTTTCGTAAAAGCTCGTTGCGCAATTGCGTTTTGGCATTGACCCAGTGATATACAGCAGTGGAGTACAACAATGAGAAGAGGATGGGAAAGGGGGACCTTCACTCAAGCGTCCAGCAACGGCAGCTTCTGTATCACAATAGGTAGGCAATGAGAAATTGAGAGAATATTCTACTATGTTTATTTTAGGACGGTGCGTTCTTTTATGTAGATAAGATACGAGATATTCGTAATCAGGGTTGCCAGATCTACAGTATTTCCAGTAACTCTACGGAATTTGGAACCCTTCAGTTTTTTCACAATTCTAAGGTTTATCTATTTTGCAAATTTTCTACAGTTTTTTGGAATGAAAAGGAAAAATTAAAAAATGATGAAAATAATATTGTAACCTTCTCTCACATTATTTAGTCTGGCGACCTTAAAACGGGCCATTTTGGGTATCAACGTTGGCTTCTGGTACGTGAATATTTTCAAGATTCACATTCATGGATGAGTAGGCAGTATGGATAGTATAAGGATATTGGGTATTCTTTCATGAGCGTGTTCATCTGGATTGTTATCATAACTAAAATCTCACCCATTTTTTTTTATTTCAAGTACCTACTCAAGTTGTAATTCGCAGGATAAAGGCGAATTACAACTTAAGATCGTTATCTCACCCATTTTTTTTTATTTCAAGTACCTACTCAAGTTGTAATTCGCAGGATAAAGGCGAATTACAACTTAAGATCGTTATCCACAGCCATTAGCTGTTTTGGAGATGAAATTCAGTTTTGACGTTCATTTCGAAAGCTATTGGTTGATAAAGTGTTTTGTGCGAAATACATTTTTTTCAGCGATATTTTTCTTACTGATTATTTGTTCTACGGGCTCCTTTTCTCCCCACCCGCTTAGTGTGTAAATACATGTAAGGTGAGTATTTCAATGATGGGTACCATCGTCTTCTGTGCATCATAATATTCTGTGCTAAGGTGTTTTTTAAAAGAACCATCTTCAGTATTCCATGACTACTGATTAAAATCTACGGTATTATACAGCACTTTTGAATGGAAAAATTTACAGTATTTCAAGACATACCACTTTCCATAGTGCACAGCCATGGTTTGGGTGGGATTAGAAAATTTTAAAATCGCTTATACACTATTCCCGAGAAATCCAAGAAGATCCCGCCACTCGTAGACTCCCCCCACTCAGCCGTTTGGCCGTGCATAGAGACGACAAACCGACAAACAAACGGAGTTTCATTCTTATAAAATAGTAGAGATGGAGATATCACAGAACTGTTTCTCCACAACTGTTTCTCTAGGTAGGTACGTAGCTAGCAGAAACTCATATGGCCGTTACTTTGGGGTTGTAACGCTTTTGGGCAGTAAGGTAAGGCATGTTCCATGCTCAAATTGCTTCAAGCACTAGGTACCCTTTGAAAATAGAAGAATACAGAGAAAGAAGAAATAAATGAGAATTTTTGGCTTTACATAATTTTTGTAATTGTAACTATTATTGACAAGAATCATGTTGGGGCCTGAAATTCAAGAATGACTTCTTCAGAAGTTAAAGGCTATACGAGTACATATACGTATTTAACGTCGACAAGGCAGGGAAAAATGCTCGCATCATCCCTGAAAATCTGACCGAAATCCGTTCACAATTGCCTGAGTTATGACCGAAACAAGAAAATTTTGTTTGCGCCTGCGCAGAGGCTATCGTTGATTCGATCATGACGGAACTGATAGGGGACCATGTAGAGCTATACCCGCACGATCCCTAAAAATTTGAAGAAAATCGCATCAAAATTGTGGAAATTACGGCTGTTGCAAGGACCGTAACAAGAATATTTCGTTCACGCATGCGCAGAGCGTACCGCTAATGCAATTATGATGATTGTCTTATGGGACCTCAAGGGACCTTACCCACATCATCCCTGGAAATCTGACCGAAATCCGTTCAACATTGACCGAGTTATGACCGTCACAAGGAATTCACGTTAGCTCCTGCGCAGAAGCTACCGTTGATTCGATCATGATGAAGTTGATAGGGGACCATCTAGAGCTTAACCCGCACGATCCCTGAAAATTTGGTTAAAATCGGATCAAAATTGTGGAAGTTATGGCTGTTACAAGGAAATGTGGACGGACAGACAGACAGACAGACAGACACGGAACCAAATTTGTTCAGGAGGCTCTGAAACGCCAAATGGAAGTGGAAATTTTGATTTTGGAGCAAAAACGTTTTTTTCATTTCGAAAGTGAAAACAAAGCTTCCGCTGCCTTGCAGTCTCGGAAGCAAAATTACATCACGTATCATCACAAAACGATGTTTTAAAACAAAATTAATTCACATTATTTAATAAACAAAAATAAAATATTCGGTTGGAAAATTTCTATTTCAAAAATCTACGTCAGAATCTACATTACATGTTTACAATGATTTCGTTCCACTGAACTTGACCAAAAACTAAAACGGAGAAAAATGAAATCTGTCAACGAAGATAACTTTAAGAACACTGGATCGGTTAGTTTTAATTTCAAGTTCAACGATTTTGAACAGCATAGGTATTTATTTTAACTATATTCGCGAGCGCATAAAATACTGGAAGCCAGGTCTATTGAAAAACCCGTTGTTTTCTTAACCTCATTTCTTTGGTGTGAACATCGACTTTGGAGCTCAACTGTTGCAAGAAACGGATCATGTCGTTCTAGTTACTTATCTGACGATGGGAAAATCACTAAAACAACATCTTGATGTTTCAGCCACTTTAATTTTTGGCCAAATGTTATGGCTAAATAAGCCGTTTGAATTACTGCACGCCGGGATATCTGTTGCCATACTTGTCGCAGCGTGAAACTATATTTGACATACAGAAGTATGTATGTACCTATCCATTCTTCACGACGTGTGTCATCCACAATTTTGTTCATACACGATGAAATTGAATGAATGGTCACACCCAGATATTTCACTTCGCACTGTAATTATATGAAATCTTTCTATTCGTCTCAAGGATTAGCTATACCACAAAAACGATCGTATGAATGTAACGACGTTACGTTTTACATTCTATGAGTTACATTCCATAAATTTTATACGACATCTGATTCCTTCGCAAGGAATGTTTCATTCAATGTTCATTCAATAAACGCGCAGCCAATAAAAAGGAACTGGAGCCAAAATTTACCAACAATCACAAAATTCTATTCTTATTACGAAAGTAAAATCAATGTTACGGGTTCAAATTTGCATCTCCATAATAGATAGGTAAATAATTACCCCCGCAATTCTAATGAATAATCTCCAATTCAAGTTCGCAAGCAACGAAAAAGCGTAAAGATCTCATACATTGGCAATGACTTGTCACCTTACAAAGTACCTATACCTTACTACAGGAATCAAGAATTCTATCTACAATATTGAGGAACGCCAGAAAAGAAGAATGCAGAAATGGAATCTTATAATTCTACATGAAAGGCAGTAAGTAGTACCTGCCTACTCCAAAAACACATGGAAGCGAAGTTCACAACTACATGCTAATTGAGGCTCAATGGCATTGGTGTGAATAACCTCACCTGCTGCATTTGGCGACTTCAAATCTCTAGGGCACCAGTCAAGCGGGTATGTTCAGGTTTGCATAAAAGCATCACGTGGTCGAATAGGTAAAACAAAACCGAACAATTGAGCAACAAAAATATATAAGAAATAACAAACCTCATGAAAGTTTTCTTCATTAGATACTAGGTGTACGAGGCGTACCTAACTCCTAAGTCCTCCTCTCCCACTATAAATGTTACCAATCTCGTGAATAAATTAATAATTTGGGTGGTTGAAATTTGACTTTGTGTAGAGTAGAACTGGCGATATTTCAACCAACCAAATTAATAATGAGTTCTACTAGATAAGCAGTAAAAAAAAAGACTCGTGAATAAAGAAAAACTACTGCCAAGTTTGGTGGGCTGTACAGCTTCCTTAATTGAAACATGGATATGGAATTAGTTGAAGAACAATGTGTGAGTCAACATGATTGAATGCTAAATATAACAGTATTTAATACATGTGTATACATTCTAGAATGCAAATTAGGGCTATGATTCATGTTTGCATGTGCAGAATACGTCTATAGGTTAATCCACAAAATAATAAAAAATTTCACCAAAATCGATTCATTACTCTTGGAGTGTCATCCAATATTGGTTTAGCGTATGCGCATCATAGTTACCTATAATTCAAGCAAATGCGGTAAAATACAAAGGGAATCATCCTGGAACCCAACAACCTCTCGAGTTTGAACGGAATCGAAAATTTAGAACTTTGAAATTGAAAATTTCATAAAAATAGTTCCATTAGACTCGGAGTTTTGTCTGTGTCAATCGATATTAGTTTCGCGCATGCGCAATGGTTATTACACTCTACCAATCGCAATATAATTTATAGGGCATCTTTCTAGAACATATACCCAACTACCTACCGAGTTTGAACGAAATCGGACCAACAGATGATGAGAAATTGACTTTATAAGAACTTCACGTTAGCGCATGCGTACATACTACTTTTGACCTGATGGCATTGAAAATTACTTGGGACTGTCTAGGATCCAACCCGCACAATCCCTGAAAATTTCATTGAAATCGGACTAAAACTTGGTATAGTTTTGGTCGTGACAAGGACACGGAACCAAAATTGAGCTCTGAAACGTAAAAAGCAAGTTGAAATTTTGATTTTCGAGGACAAAATTATTTCGACTTCTTTCATAGACATGTTTATTTTGATAATGAGTGTATACATACATTACAAAGATTGTTTTACAATACTTCAAATCACACCATAACCATAATTGTCCAGTCACTTTAAGGACTATGCTGCTGAGCCTGCATAAAAACGCAGGTCGGAGATCCGACCGACATTAGGGGTGGGGACAGGGCTAAATCGTTCTTCCCCCGGGTAGATTCAGGAACGAAAATGACTCTTCTGGCTATGCCAGTAGGGAATTCTCTTCCCCATTATATTGGTGTGAGGTTCCACAACTCCAATTCAGAGCCAACACTACATGCCAGGGAGCAATCGCTCTGAATGCTCCACCGGTTAGGACTCTGGTGGTCATCCATTCTTCCTGGAGGTCATGAAAGGAAAGCCTGCCTTTGTCAATTCTTTTACTGACTTCCTGTACCATACACCACGTCAGATAATAGTTGCCACAGACAGGCATAAGACAGACATGGAACAAAATTGATCAGCAAGCTCTGAAACGCAAAAAGCAAGGGGAAATTTTGATTTTGGAGGACAACAATTTTTTCGACTTCTTTTACGAACACAAAGCTTCCCTACCTTCGGTAGTGAGGAAGCAAAACCACCTATGACATTGTGTTTCATGGGGGGAGGAGTTGAAAGCAGGCAGGAAAAACCCCGTCAAGTCAAGTGGATCGAAGTCACGGCTCAGATGGTGCAAGAGAGGCACCTAACGTCAGAATGAGCTTTTGTTCAGTTTTTGCGGAAACCGCAGTCATTCCGGCCGCAATGTGAAAACCAACAACCGGAACCGTTATCTGCCAGGTAGATGAAGATACCATACAACCAGTATCCGTCCTTTTATGTTCTATGTGTGCTAACGGATGAAATATTGTTTGACGTTGTTCAACCTAATGAAATAGAAACTGGAATTAAAAGGAGAA
This sequence comes from Adelphocoris suturalis, assembly GCA_030762985.1. Classification (NCBI taxonomy): domain Eukaryota; kingdom Metazoa; phylum Arthropoda; class Insecta; order Hemiptera; family Miridae; genus Adelphocoris; species Adelphocoris suturalis. Next base: position 127,429,238 of record CM061041.1, read on the forward strand.
TATAAATCGCCTCCTACAATGGTATTTAGAACGCACATCTTGTTTAGCGCCGAAAAACACATTTCAATAGATTTATAGGCGGGGTAATGGGAAAAATAAAATGATAATTATAACTCTATCCATACCAACACTGTCATTATTATACAGGGTGATTCCCTCGTACATGCAAAAAAAAATTTGGGTGAAACTACATCGAAAATGGAGTAAAATGCCGCCAACCGCATATTTTTATCTCAATCCGTACTCGAGATAAGATTTTTTAAAGGCTTTTTCAGGAATACCGTGTTTTTTCATTTTAAACTCGGATTTCTCCACTTTGCCTCATTTAATTTTAACTTTAAACCTCATTTTCGGTATCAGCATTAAATTTCCTATAAGAATAGTGTACTTGAGTTCTTAAAAAGTACCATCCGAAGACCCTCACATCAGCTCAAACGTTAACGATTTTGAAAAAACAATATTTCTGAAAATCTTTAAAAATTTACTACTCTTTTAAAAAGAATCCTGGAAATTGGCAAATCTCATGAAAACTGCTTCATCTAATATGCTTTCCAACGGTATTATCAATTTTACTTTTATTTTGTTATTTAGGGGAGAAAATAATGTTTTAATGTTAAAAAATGTAGGTTTTTCAATGAAATTGTTGGTTTTCTCGAAAGATGACCCTCCATGAACCAACGAGTATGGGGTCGGTTTCTATGTATTTTTTCTCGCTGGATCGAATGGAAACTCTTGCAGATCTCTCAACTACGTTATAATCGAGTTTTACACTTTAATTAACTAGTTTTACCCCATAACACACATACATTTAATCGTAACAAACAAACTAAACATTTGCGATTTTAAGCGTAAAACTCGGTTATAACGGAGTTGGAGAGATCTAAAAATGTTACCATTCGATACAGCGTGAAAAAATACATAGAAACTGACCCCATACTCGTAGGTTCATGGAGTGTCATTTTTCGAGAAAACCAACAATTTCATTGAAAAACCCACATTTTTTAACATTATAACATAATTTTCTCCACTAAATAACAAAATAAAAGTAAACTTGATTATATCGTTGGAAAGAGTATTAGACGAAGCAGTTTTCATGAGATTTGCCAGTTTCCAGGATTCGTTTTGGAAGAGTAGTAAAGTTTTAAAGATTTTCAGAAATATTCTTTTTTCAAAATCGTCAATGTTTGAGCTGATGTGAGGGCCTTTGGATGGTACTTTTTAAGAACTCAAGTACACTATTCTTATAGTAAATTTAATGCTGATTCCGAAAATGTGGTCAAAAGTTAAAATTGAATGAAGTAAAGTGGAGAAATTAGAGCTTAAAAGGAAAAAACACGGTTTTCCTGAAAAAACCTTTAAAAAATCATATCTCGAGAACGGATTGAGATAAAAATATGCAAATGGCGGCACTTACTCCATTTTTGATGTAGTTTCACCCAAAAATTTTTTTGCATCTGCGAGGGAATCACCCCGTATAGGTACCTTATCTTATGGTTAGGGCTCAGTAAAAATTTAGCGAAACGGAAAAATGCTTCATTTTCTGATGAGAGAGATATGAGGATAAGTATTTCCCAATCGACCAACGATGCTAAAATTTGAAACAGAGCCAATTTGGAACAATGCAATAACAACGTATCAAACCACCTTCATCAGCTGTGTGAGCTCTAAGGCTAGTTTCGTGTCTAATCACCTTACGATGATGAAATTTAAAACGGAGCCACCCTAATAAGCTGAGTGAGCTATCTAATCAGCTTTATAAAAAATGCCTTCTCTCCTTAAATTGGTTTTTTAATTAAAATAATGGAAAAACCAATTTAAGGACAGAAAGCCTTTTTTTTTTATAAAGCTTGTTATAATCTGAACTGTCCGAATAATGAAACGTTATGAGCTATCTAATTACAGTTTTCTTCATTTTCATTCTTAAATGAATGAGGTTTCTACATGCAGTAAGAGTACACAATTCTTCAGTAAACCATCAGGCATCGATTCACCACAATGCTCCCGATTATCAGGCGGGAAACACGATTAGTGAATAACTAAAAATTGCTAATTTTAATAATTAGTACTTATGGGCAAATGTTTGGTTTTTTCTTTTTACATAATTTTTTATTGAATGTGTCGACTTTTAATACACAATTCTGAACGACAATATTTATGTTTTGCAGTGAAATTTTCAGCTATGAACTATCTACATACATAAATATGCAGAGATAATTAAAAATTACAATAGAGGTGCTTGATCCACCACTAGGAGCGGTAGGGGGCGAAGGGCCTAAAGAACATGGAGGTTAACACGACTTTCCCCTTGTTACCTTGCATCACCTCTTTTCACTCAACAATCTTTTCCCCGCACCATCAATCTTATCAATACTGGTCAAAAACGATAATTAAATTAATAACAAATACATTATTAAAATAAAGAAACACACAAAAAAGCTAAACCAACTATCCGTCACGACTGCCCTAATAGGCTACAAAAGGAGAGCAAATCGGGAAGGTCCTTGTGCCGCTCTACCTCGAGCGTCACATGTTCGGAGCCCCATTGTGAACGAGTTTAAGAGAACTTTTGGTGAATGTATGAGAGTGAATCACAATGGCACGATTGCTATTTACGACCATCCAAATCCTTTAATGGAATGACGACATCAATGTAGATTACAGATGGTTATAAGAACAGGCTGATAAACTTACGAGCGCACGGAGATAAAACGCAACGATCGATTACCGGACAACAGTAAGAGGAAATGAACACCAATTTCAGCGATTTCCTTTCGTTCGTTTTTTACGAATTACTATAATCCAAACTAGCTGAGAAAGGTTAATTTAAATTTCTACCCAATAGTTTATACATTCTACGCCTGTCCAGAGTGATAAATACGTCGCTTCCCATCGATTCGTTATTTTCTATTAGTTTTTGTTGCAGATATTCATTATGATAATGGTGCAAATTGGTTATTTTTAATGCTTCTCACTGATTTTGAAAGGGAATGGTCTTGAAAATATCACTGAATTAAAGTATACAATTAAATACGGTTCCAGTCATGCAGCATGATCGTATGAGTGAATTTACAAAGTTTCCATTTCATATTACAGCTAACTGTTTAAAAATGTTTGCTAATTGTCTAAAAGAAAATATGAGTTTGTTGGGAAGCAATTTTTTTTTTTTGTAACCAGAATATTGATTAAAAGAAATGTATCAAATATGAACTAGAACAGTGAACAATTGATGCACAAAATTATGCTCAACAATGTGCTAAAAATTTCATTAGTTCCTAGTAGTTGTGGGTGGGAAGGGGGGCACACGTGCAACACCAAAAATAAGTTGTTATAACCTGAACTGAATTATCTACATTCTGTGGTGATTTAAGTTGTTCGAAATCATTAGCAACATAAGGGAGCTTAACTTGCCTGAATAAATTCCCATAAGGCAAGATAAGCTTCTTTTCTCATCTCCGACCTCCTTTCAGTTTTTGCGATTATAAATATGAAAAATGTAGAAAATTCAAGTTTCGATGATTATTGGGGAAAGAGAAGATAGTTTTGGGACCAAAAATATATACAAAAAGTCATTAAAAAAAAAGTCATTTTATGACCCAATCTTTGGTTTTTCGTTCTCCTGAAGAAAAAAAAAAGCCTTGGCCTTGGCTCCCTTTTCCCTTGCAGGATCACAAATAGTAAATAACTAGCAATGTATTAAATTAATAATCAGAACTAAAACATAATCCCACTTTCAGGTGGTATGAAAACGGAAGATTGAATACATCTAAGAAGCGAAGAGCCACAACAAAACATAATGACAACTGGCACGGAGAGAAGGAGAAGTTGTATAGGTATGTGATAGAAGGTGAGAATATCTACATATGAGATCCAGGCGCGAAAGTGGCAGAGATAGCTGACATGACATTTATCGTAGATACCTACCTAGAATAAATGATAAAACAATGAAATTATTGTCAGCAGATAAATCGTGTGTTGTGTGTGTGTTTGGAGTAGGTAACCTACCCAAGAGCTTAATAATCTACTACGCACATGAATTCAAGTGCAGGGACCTTGGCTGCTCGAAACCTAGACCTCATTCACAAAAGGAGACATAGAATAAGAATGAAATGATCCAGATACGAACTACCAACCTAACAAGAGAAAACTAGCGGGTCACCCAAGGGACAAACTCACCTTGACCTGCTGACGGCTTGAGCAAGGCGGGATATTGTAAATGTAGAAGGCTTAGGACTGAGTCGTTTATCGCATCCCAACAATACAAGATTGCTCAATTCTGACAAGCAGAACATAGGAGCACACCCCTGCGTTTAAGGCGCCATGACATTTATATTCTGTAGGTCTTCTCTAACAAATAGGACGTGAAGCTGATGTCGATGAGATACCAATTGGCAAATGTACGTGTACGCTGAGATTTAGCAATTGTACAGTAGAAGCAAACAAACATTTCAGCAACCAAAACTCAATCAATTTGTTGTTTAAAACTCTTTTCGTCAATTCGTAGTAGGTATTTATACTTACAATCCAATTATATTGGATTGGGGTTAAATTACATTGACTAGGGAGGAACAAAACGAACGGAAACATCGTTTAGGTAGGAATTTAGTTAACTTCCAAGAATATATTTACGAAATATGTCGCGTTTCATGAAAACAGGAATTAGGTTTCAGGGAGTTTAGAAACAGATTTCAATGTGATTGGTCAATAACAATAGGACTTGATGAAAAAATGGAACTATAACAAAAAACGAACGTAGATATATAATATCACCACAGGAAGCTACCCAATCCAGCTAACCTGTTGTAGACTTCTTAACGTCGTTCTCAGTGCGCGTTCTGACAGTTCTCGAACTCCAGAACTGGGACGGGAAATCCCGGGGCGTTCTGGAACTTGTGGAACCGCATTCTGCACTGCGAACGATTTCAGAACTTGGAAGTGGAATAACCTGTGTTTTTGTTTGTAACCTCACTCAATTCGCGTTACCTTCTGGTGCTCCTTTTCAGAATATTATTAGTTCTCGTGAATATATTACTTACTATGCCCGTGAATATTACTTAGCTATTACCCCACGGCAATAAAAAAAATTCCACGATGACTGAGGAGTATACTCGAAAAAATTTGAGTTTTGTGGATGTAGACAAGATCCAACTATAACTTAAATCTCGCCCTAATCCGAACCGTTCGGAACGGGTTCGCAAAACACTGCGAACGCCGAACTCAGCGTTCTTGGCGTTCCGGAACTGGGCGTTCTGGTACTGCGAACGACAAAACTCAACTGCGCTTGCCCAGAACCGTTCAAACTCGCAGAACGCACACTGAGAACGAAGCTCTTATTACACACAATTATATCGTTCATAGAACCGTGGCCACCTATATGAAACCAGGATACAAAAACCAAGGTGTCAGGAGGGTCGCAAAGACGAAGGTAACAGTCAACAGCCATGGTATCTGGTCTTGTGTCAAGCAAACGATATTTTACATTAAGTTTCTGGTTTTGTGACGCTCACAAATTATCCAAGCGTCCAGATAACAGTGCTAATGTGGGCAATGGAAAGTTGAAACATCAAAAAAGTATTTCTTGTCAATTAAGGAACTCTAAATGAGTGGGATATACGTGATCACGCCGTAATGTGTCATAAAACATCTTTTGAAAGACCATCAATGTTTCCATGTATAAAGGAAATTATATTGAATGCCTAAGTACCTACATACTTGGTATTGTTTAGATAATATTGTGTGAATATAATCCTCTAGATAGGCATTGAAGAAGGGAAAACGTTTTTGTGCCGTTCAAAGAAGATAACTTTAATTTCCGAATTAAATTAAGTTCAAAATAGGAGCATTTTTATCACCATCCCTACCCACTCTAATGACTGATTGAGGAACCTTGTTCACCTGTTTCTGAACTGCTCGAAGAGTGGATATTTCAAGAAGCCAGTCGGTGTTTGTAGGTAGAAGGTGTGTCACACACAGCCAACTTATTCTACCAACAAAAACTACCTATACTCGTACATCTGAAGAATCTAGATTATTGGATATTACAGAGCATTAGAAAAACCATGATCACGTTGCAGCACCGGTTGGATGGCGAATAAGACAATCAAAATAGGGCAGTGGTTTGTTGTATATATACCTAAGCACAAATGACTGTGATACACAAAAGTCAAGTTTCAGTTTGGAATTTCTTACCGATGCTAAAAACTCCAACAAATGACCATGAGGTAGAGTTATCAGCGATAAATTAAAACTCGCGCAAATGGCTGAGGTACAAAAAATTCCGACTAGGAATTGAGTAACAACTATTTTTAATTGTAGGAATGGACAACGTTTTTACTGAATCGCTTTTGTTATTGAAAATGAATGAGTTTGTTATTGATATAGTTAGTGATACATGTGAAGTAGTAAATGATTTCCCCCTAAAATTAAATGAGTGTCTACTGAAGTCTATTCATCTGCAATGACTAGACGCACACCAATCTCTTTTCCGGAACCTAACACTGTTGTATTGGAAGCAGGAAGCAGGATGTGCTAATTGCGTGAAGGATGTAATGGCTCTGATAACATCACTAACAACTCTAGCAGACATTTTAGTTAGGTAGACTGAGTCAGAGGTAGATACGAGCGAACCTCGGAAATTGCTTTACTGCAGAACAGTTACTACCTCTCAAATCAATCAATTGATTGATTCAGTGTACTATACCAGGGTACTATTCAGTAAGATAAGATAACGCTTTCAGTCACAAGCCGATCATACTCAGCTAAATACCACTTTCACTTCGCTACGATTCATCTCAGAAGAATCATACTATATTTTGCGACAATACAAACAGACCTGCAATATTCAAAATAAGGAACAATACAAAACTGCTGAATCAGCTGATGTTAATTGAGGCAATTCAGCGTAATCCTTGAATGACGATCGCGTTGCACTTCACAGTCGTGTCGATTTTGCTTCCAAATCTACCTAGATAGTGGGAGAATTGTGGTGTCTTGGAAAGCCAAACAAGTTCTCCAAAACCAAAAATGTCAGATAATTTACGTCTTGGTGTCTAAACAAGTTTGGTTTCGTGTATGTCAGTCAGTCTGTGTGTCCGCTAATATCAGCACAACAAAAATTATCAACCTTCAAGCGAAATAATTTGCAGTTTGTTAATGAGTAAAATTCATCTAATTGAAGGAATCGTCAGTTTTTTTTAAAGTTTCCATAAGATTAAAAACTACTTGAAGGCCTCAACTTTCCTTTGATTTCGGTTTGCCAAACTAGACAACAGGGCCATTTCGCGTTCTACAGGATGGCTGCAAACGAACTGTTCTAGAATGAACGGGACAACTCAAGTAGAATATTTTCCAAATTTCCTACCTGTGCGGAACTCTGGCTTGAAGGAAGACACCAGCAAGCTTGTGAAGAGCGCAGGATATGGCTGGCAAACAAAGCAAAAGGTTGATGCGCTTCTGGTACCTCCCGAATTGTCCCAAACTGACGAGGACGTCATCGTAGGCCATCTTTGGGGCCGGTTTGGTCTTTTCCCCTCCTCCTCCTCCACCTCCGCTCCTATAAAAAACAAACAGCAAATAAACAAATAATAATATTAATAAAATTAATTGATGAGAACGATAATTAAACTAAAATTCTATCAACAATCTGTTATACCATCAGACTGATGAACGAACGTTGTTCTCAAATATAGTTTTTATAGTAGGTATAGTTTTAATTCTGGCACTGATCGATCAAGCATTCTGGGAAACGTGGTAATAATGAGGTTGTTAAGTTTTTGGTTTTATTTCAATGACACGTTTGTAAAACCCTTGTAACAATCATACCTAACTGCTTCCGATTCATATAAGTTTACACGATTTCGATGAGATTATCATGAATTGTGTTGATCGGGTCCGAATGGTCCCTATGAATTTAATCACTCTCAGGTTAGTATGGCTTCTATGCATGCGCAAACGAATGCATTTTCATCCGATTACGGATTTACCCACGCACTGAGCAAGTTGGGTTATAAGAAGAGTGTTATTAATTTTACTGATCCCGTCGAAGTGATCTCTTCGAATGAGCAAACCTTAAATCCTCCAAACACTCTGACTATTCGTGAAATAATTATTAATAGCTACATCACCCTAATGAAGCTGACCCTTCCGGTTGAGACGCGGCTTAAATTCTAAGAAAAAAAGAAAAAAAAAAAAAAATAGCTACATCGTATTTTTACAATTTCAATGTGAAGTACCCACTAGTACAAATGCTATGTGAAGCTGTGCATTAGAACCGTGGCTTCACCCTCTGAAAAATGGCTTCAACAATAATTCTAATTCTACTCTCTCTTTATAAATACAAAAGCGTAGCAAATTATTACACAAAGGTTTATCATTTCTGTATTAGATAGTCCTTCTACTAATTTCGATCATTTGTCTATAATAAATTAACCCGGTTAATAGTAGTAGTATACCATCAAAACTTTACAGCTCCAGGACCCCACTTTACACTTTTATATAAATGTCAAAAAAATTTAGAAAAAATTCGGAGAAAACCCGAAGGAAATTAGCCCCAGAGGCCCCTCAGTCGGTTAGATCCCCTCCATACTTTGTGATTGCATATTTCTCTATATCAGGTTTCATCACCATAGGTCGATTAAGAAACAAATAAGGCTTAGAGGCCCCTCATCTGATTAGCGCGCCTAATTGCACTGATATTGAATTCTCAAAGATATCACAGAGATGAGAGATATCACAAAGTAGCTCCATTTCAAATAGCAGATACGTAGGTTATCATGACTAGGGGCCGGTTTATCAATTATCGACATTAACTTATACTATAGCGCTATACTGCAGATAAAGAATGAGTCGTTTATCAATGCCGAATTAGCTAGAGGATAAAATTATCCTCTAATATGCCATTATTAGGTGTGTCGACAGTTTAATAGAAAACAATACGAGAAGTAGACAAATAGTCATACATACAGATAGCCAGGCTTGCATCAAAGCGCTGATGAATCCGGTCACCACCTCAACAATGATCAAAGAGGCTACAGGTAAACTGACTAAGCTAGGCACCCAATTAGACAACAAAGTGTATGTCAATTGGGTGCCAGGTCACGAAGGTCATACAGAGAATGAAGAGGCAGATCCCCTGGCCAGGCAGGGGTCGACTAGAAACTATTATGGACCGACCCCAGCCTTAGGCATATAACGCGCAACGCGTGTAAAGCCAGGGCAAACACCTGGACCAACAAAGATCTAAATGAGTTATGGAGAAAAGAGGACAATAGATATAGACAATCTAGGTTGTGTATATCTGGCTACGAAAAGAGTAGATCAGACTGGATTATAACACAGCCTAGAATGCAAATGAGGAAACTAATAGGGGTCCTCACAGGGCATTTCAGCTTTAAGAGGACCCTTTTTATCATGTCCAAGGTATCTTCACCACTCTGCGAGTGTGGAAGCGGAGAGAACACAGCTGAACACTTTCTTTGCGACTGTGACAGATTCTGGAGATCAGGAAAAGAAGCCCTAGGACACAATACAATCGAAAGGGCCTCACTCTGTAACAGAGTTACCTCCTGTGAGGTCCATCGAGGTCCCGTCAGGGCACCAGAGATAGCGCTGTCGGCGTTCCGTTGATGAAACAACTAGCGCCTCAGCCGTTCTCGATCATTTTAGCAGCTGGGTTTAAAGCTATTAGTAGGAGTGGTATCTCTCTGACGGGATGCTGTTGCTCTCCTCTACCTTTTTATGAGGATTTAGGCCCCCATTGCACCTCTGGGGGGGGGCACCTAAATTCCTTATATGGTAGCAGAGCATGGTTTGGATTATGCACGACTGACGCCTAGTAGTCCAATCCACTATTTTTTGGGGCGTTAATGTTTCAGAAGAAATATGGCCCGGGGTTCCAGAAGGAATTCCCATTATCACCCTTTGGTATATAAATAATTTCATTGGTCTTTGACTTATAATTTCTCTTTTATTACCCATTTATATTTTCAATTTTTAGCCACCTGAGTATTGCTATTATGTCAATTACCAGGTACAATTTAAGCACAATTTCAACACAAAGCACAATTTAAGTCCCCAAAGTTGGACATATTAATTTAAGTCCCCAATGTTGGGCAAATTAATTTATATCAATTTAATTTTCCTAAGGTATAAGTCTCCATCGTTGAGCCCCGATTGTTCAATGAATACTTCTTATGTAGATTCATTGACAATCCTGTTTTAATTTCTATTTTCCCATCCTCAATCGCCAATGCAGCTATTTATGAATGAATGAGCATCAGTTCTCAGCTATTAACTATTCCACCCAGTTAACATCCTTGATCTTCAATCAAGGATGTCTTTAAAGGGAGGAGTGTAACAGAGTTACCTCCTGTGAGGTCCATCGAGGTCCCGTCAGGGCACCAGAGATAGCGCTGTCGGCGTTCCGTTGATGAAACAACGGGCGCCTCGGCCGTTCTCGATCATTTTAGCAGCTGGGTTTGGCGTTGGATGGGATTCCAGGTGACTGGAAAACCAATCTACTCCGAACATGGCTCATTAAAAGCTATTAGTAGGAGTGGTATCTCTCTGACGGGATGCTGTTACTCTCCTCTACCTTTTTATGAGGATTTAGGCCCCCATTGCACCTCTGGGGGGGGGGGGGGGGGGGGGCACCTAAATTCCTTATAACTCAGAGACCTAGATTGGAAACAGGTTAAGAAGTTTGTTGAGTTGAGCAACAAGTTTAGGGACATAGCGCAGCCGTAGAATCCCCAATTACAAAAGGGGCTATTTTTAGGGAAATATAAGCCATTAGGCCTGGGATTTCTTTCTACGGAAGCCCTATGCAGTCAGTCAGCCAGTCATTATCCCTCAGATAAATTCTGTTTGGCAGATAGCGCCGTTAGCATCCTCATTGGTGTCCGTAGGCGACAAAAAAGGGCAATTTACACATGGAACTACCACAGAGTACAACAGGAGCTACATTTTCTTCATGGATCGACTATGAAAAAAACCGGGTCTGACGTTATTTCCACAACACTATCCATCATGTTATCAAGCTGGGCAAATAAGAAACTACCACATTTTCGCCGTTTGCTATTTGCCTCATTTCTACGGAGAGAAATACATATTCGAATTTCAACCTGAATTATTATGAATGAATTATTGTGATAAGTAAGTTATGGACATAATTTCATCTTCGATCTGTGTTAGAATGTAAAAAACGGTATCTCTGTCCAACCGAAAACCTTAATAAAAATACGCACTCGTCCCATCTACACGGGGTCTTACTAGGTATAAACTGTCTTCTTTTCCATTCAACGATTTATGTTACGATAGAATCTTTGCTGTTGCTGCCTTTGAAGACAAATCCCCAAATATATCCATTGGAAGGTACAAAAATAAAGACAATCAAACTTGAGATTCAAATAAGATTTTTGTAAATAAAATAATATGTTTGAGGTTAGAAAGCCTAGATACCTCATTAACCTCTAGTTATAACTGTTATCCAGATAAATTAAAACGCCAGATAGGGTTTAACTAGGGATGGATTAACACCCCGTATTGTGTTATCTGGCGGATAACGTCATCCCTCAGATAAATCCCCCTTATCCATTGGATAAATGTGACAGATAAACCGGCTCTAAGCCAACATAAAGGCACCTACTGAGAGAAAATAAATGCAATTTATTCATACTTCTACACTTTACTGGTCCCCATGATCTAATTATAACGACATTTTAGAGGGTAGGTACCTACCAACTGGAAATTTATGGGATAAAATAAACACCAACGCTCCATTAGTCCAACCGAACCAATATTTTAAACTCCATTTCATCACCATAGGTCAATTAAGAAACAAATTAAGCTTAGAGGCCCCCCCAGCTGATTAGTGCGCTTAATTGCACTGATATTGAATTCATCAACGCTTAATCCACGCTTGATCCAACCGCTTAATTGCACTGATATTGAATTCATCAACGCTTAATCCACGCTTAGTCCAACCGAACCAATATTTTAAACTCCATTTCATCACCATAGGTCAATTAAGAAACAAATTAAGCTTAGAGGCCCCCCCAGCTGATTAGTGCGCTTAATTGCACTGATATTGAATTCTAGATATCACAAAGGAGCTCCATTTTAAATAGCAGATACGTAGGTTATCATCTAAGCTTACATAAAGGCCCCTAATGAGAGAAAATAAATGCAATTTATTCATACTTCTACACTTTACTAGTCCCCATGATCTAAGTATAACGACAATTTAGTAGGTAGGTACCTACCAACTGAAAAGTTATAGGATAAAATAAACACCTACCAACGCTTCACTAGTCTATCCGAACGAACAATATAAACTCCATTTCGCGAAGTCAGAATTCCATTGGAATTATTATATCAGATGATACTGAGAAGGCAAGTTTTACGTGTTTCTATCTTACATACACTCAATTCTCTATTGGTGGAATTTGGCAATTGACTCGCCAATTCAAAGATGCCACAGCCAGCGCATGATTTTTTCAAGTTCTCGCGTTCAGAAGACCGAGGTCATCTTCTACAAGTTTTAGGGCTTAGGGAGAGAGAACGGATTAACTTACAGCGTTATGGGTGATTTCAATAGATCTTTGAGATAATAACTATCAAACAACCAGAAAATCATAACTGTTATACCTTAAAATTTTGCGAGATATCGAGTTCTGAATACTTCAGCCCTTAATTGCCACCATTTAGGGTTGAGCAAAATTGACGCTGATGTTACTGGCACGTTCCAGGCAAATGTGCCAGTTTTATTTATTATATTTTCGGAATCCAAGTACTTTGAAACGTGAACGAACCAATTTTGAGAGGGGGCTGAAATTGTTGTTCTTAACGAACCAAAAAGCTAAACTTATGGGTGCAGGATGTACCTCCCATACCGAGGCAAAAAATGAGATATTCAGTTGGCTTCAAAATTTTAAATGTGGAGGGAGGAGGTGGGGACCCCCTAAAAATCCGTTTCATACATCATATAACATAATTCTAGATTTACATCCGTATACAGCGTATATTTATTTATTTATAGGATGTATTTCCAGACGATAACTACCTTAAAATACGGCGTAAAAAAATCGTTTCAACGCAGAGAACTCTGTCTTGGCAAAAGATAGTTCGAGATCGTTGGCCAACCCTACCCTCGTTGGCTACAGAATTTCTATTTCAAATTTACAATTTAGTAACCCGAAAATGCTAAACAATCCGTAGTTTGACAATAATTGACTAGAATTGTGTAGCTTTCGAGTTGTGCTGCGTTTCTTGAAATTTCCTCTGCAGTGTCATCACATCCCAGCACGATTATTGAACACATGGATGACCTCAATGATCAGAATTCAAGTGCCTTATTCATTTTTATTTACAACTCTTCTTTGAAAATTCGCTCTATTAGCCATGCTGCATGACTGAGTACTTTTGAATCAATATTAGATAAATTCATTTCTTAAAAATCTACTTCATGTATTGTCCAAGGTTATATAATAATTCGGAAGGGCGGTCCCAAAATTATTTTGCTTCAGCGCAGCGCCAGCGGTTTCTCGTAGGTCCACAATACCTACCTCAAGCTAAATGAATAAGAAGCCGATATATCCGTTCTATTCAAAATTTATACATAGGTAGGTTAGGAGGCTGATATAGTCGGTAATTTAGAACGAAACATTTGCAATAACGTTAGCCGATGATTTGAATCCAAACAAATATTTGGACAACGAGCCATTCAAGTGCAGAGGAAATCACACACCATGAGCTAGTCAACAATGCGGAGTTATTTACCGACTCAACACGGATCGAAATAAGTTTTATTCTAGTCGAGTGACGTCAATGACTTCATGATTAAACATTTTCATCGGAGGTTTAACTTCGAGAAATGACGCGAGACCAGACGAAAGAATGCCGTTGGCGCCGATATTAAACAAGTTCGGGGAAAAATAAGGGGAATCACATGTTTTAGCAGCAAGGTCAACCGGGAAATGATTTAACAAGGAAATAAATTGTAAATGATGATAAAAGATGTGCAGTATTCCACTCGATCTTGGCACTGCAGGTACAGTTCTGGGTATTCTGATGAAAGGTATTTTCCCACCGACTATCTGTAGATTGCAAGTAGTTAGGCCGGTAAATAATATCTGGACCACCTAGACCTGGGACATGGATTAGGGTAGAGAAGCAACCGTGAAATTTTGCATATATAAAAGGTAAACATTGCGATGAGGTATTTTCAGGGTAAACCTATGTCATAAAACCACTAATGTTCATAGTTAACTGTACGTTTAGGTATATCTTTCCACATTTTTACTTTAGGGGGAAAAAAAAGATTAGGGTAGAGATTCTCTTTATTGTCAAAATTTTAATATTGGTGTTGATAACAAGAGATAGGGTAACCTATAAGCAAATCCAACATGAGCGCATAAGCGAATTTTCTTAAATATTCGTATTATATTTTTATGTTACTTTGTTTTGAAACTTGAGCACTGAGTGCGCCCGACTATCTATAGATTTCAAATAGTTAGGCCGGTAATATCCGGACCACCTAGACCTGGCGCACGGATTAGGGTAGAGAGGTAACCGCAATAGGCAAATGCAACATGAGCGCATAAACGAATTTTCTGAAATTATCTTATTACATTTATGTTACTTAGTTTTGAAACTTGAGCACTGAGTACACATAAATAGTTAAATACCTACCAATTTTATCGCAATGAAACCCGTTATAAATTGTTGTGCTTTCATTAAAAAATTTAAGAGGAAATTTAAAAAAAAAATTGTTTAAACCTATCCAACCCCCTCGAGTCAGTGTGCGGCAATGCCATTCTCTGAGGAATGTTTATTGTTTTCCCGCCTCCGATCTGCCAACCGGAGCCCATGATGGCAATCCGTTTAGTGACGGAGGGCAATATGACTCCCCTTAAAATCCCTCTTTCCCCTGCAGTGCCCTCTTTGACACCATGTTCAATACTGCTAATGACCCTTCAGGTTGAGGTGCGATTTTAATAATTGAATGAAAAAAATTATCAGTTTTTTATTATTTAAATTCAACTTGATTTAATTGTGATAATTTTTACACTGACTGCTTCCATCTACGGTAAGTAGATATCTTTTTTTGTCAGTGCAATTTTCAATTTCAGTGGAGGTTGTGACAGTGTGAGGTCATCATATGCCTCTCTCCTAGGAAGACCTCTCTGACCTTAACCACCGATTAAAAAAAAGAAAGATAATTGCTGCTATTAGAAGAGTAAGGTTAGAGTAAAAATACACAAGACCGAACCAATTTGCAATTAAAGTATTTCGTACATCCTAGATGAAGGTGAATCTGGTAGTAGAACTCAAATATAAATGTACGCATTAAGAACCAGAAGGGAGAATGGAAAATTTTTAAATCTCAGGTTACAAAATGAAAAGATCTAAAAACTAGAATACCTCCCACAATAACGATTCAATTCATAGAGGCATTCTTGAATGGCTTACATCCGCCCGATCCGACGTCTGTCTAGAGTTTTAGCTTCATTTATGTAGACTAATTGAGGCGAATGCCCATGAATACGAAGTGACAGGAATTTCAGTGTCAGTCCGTGGCTCAGAATAAAGAACACCTACCTAGTTATTGAGGCATATCCACTTGGAAAATAATAACGGAAATATTAACGGAATTTCTATGTTAGACTACCTCCTCACGTAACAGAGTGGCCTGAAAAGGATTCATAAGGATGGTCGTCCTAGTTTGTAGTCGTATGAAATAGTAGGGCAAATGTCAATAAAAAATTGCCTTGGGATATTCTGGTAGCAAGAAAAGTAAAAACGCTGCAAATTATTACATAATGGTTTATTATTTCTGAATCAGATAGCCAGCTATAGTAACCAGCATGCTCTGGGGCTTTCGCCAGTCTCTTTTTTAGTATCCACCTCTGTTCTCGCGTTACAGGCTGCGCTCCCGATGGGGAGCAAATTTATGATCGTACAGCCACCCGAGTGGTCTCATTCAATCCACGGAGCTAATTTCTACAGGAATCAAACTAAAACCGTAGGTACACTGGATTCCAAAAGCATCTGGGGCCTATCCCAGTCGATTCTGCGTCCAAAATTACTTGGGTGACGACACCCCACTAACCTATGGCAGAAATATAAGTAAACAGCTATTCATCTAGAGGGTTCAGACTCCAACCTGCCCATGTAATGCAATTTTAATTAAAAACGATTTGCTTCGAACTATCTGAGAAGATTTTGGGAAGAAGAAGAACGAAGGATTTTAGATGGCCCCGGCGCCTCCTCTCACTCCCCCCCCCCCCCCCCCCCCACCACCGTGACCCCCTGCCAAGCGTGCCAGGCGTGCGTGCGTGCGTAAGTCTAACACTCAAAGCCTCGAAAAAGACACTTTTTCGCCCGTTTTTGGCCCATAGCATCTATGCGAGTAAAGCGATCGGGATGGTTAAACGTTAGGACCAACTAGACCCCAAATGGAGTCTATGTGCGAAAGAACGGGTTTTTAAAGTCAATTCTTAGGCCTTTTATGGCCCGGACGGCGGACGGTGGACGGACATTTCAAATTAGGATTCTACGCACCTTGAAACGTCAAGTGACAAATGTTGAGGGGGGTTATAAAAATTTTTTGCTATACGATCACATAGGCTTATTACTGGAAATAATAAACCAAAAGCTAAGGATTGACACTAATTATTTGACAACGAATGCTAATAACAGGTGACGGCACAAACTGCGGGTAGCGGCACAAACCACGGTTAACTGGACAAAGCCCTGGCAATAAGACAAATCGCAGGAACAGGAGAAACCACGAGAAATGGGGGAACTTCGTGTTCGTGATGACGCGTGACCGACGACAGCAGCAGAAAAAACAGCAGCTACCACCAGTATTTACATATTCCCGATTGCCGTATAGACTTCGATCCGGGTAATGCTAGTTATAAATATATAATTATTTAAATTATAGTATACATATATGATAAAATGATATTACATCTATATGCAATTCTCATTCCAGCTCAGTAACCTGAATCCATGATATTATACTATATGCAAATTGAGCGCAACACTAGTGAAACTGGATGCACCACGATTGAATGATTCCTAAATGAATAATCACGAAAAACCATGACACAATTCTAGTATATTATAATTAAAATAATTATATACTTACAACTAACAGATAACCCTGCTTACAGTGGGACAAAACGGCCTTTTTGAGGCATTGCAAAGAAAAAAAAGTTCCCAACGGGTTCTTGCCGCATATATTCTGAATTATAACAAACCACGGGTAACGGGACAAATCAAGGGAACGGGACAAACCACAAGAAATGGGGGACACTTCGTGTTCGTGTTGACACGGGACCGACAACAGCAGCTACCACCACCAATGAATGGCTCCTGATTGACGTATAGACTTCGATCCGGGTAATAATCTGCTAGTTATAAATATGTAATTACTCGTATTTAAATGATCGTATACACATTTGACAAAATTATATCTATATAACATTCTCAATTCCATCTCAGTAACCTAAATCCACGATAATTAAATTGAAAGTAATACGATTGAAAGATTCCTAATTGAACAATTAAGAAAACATATATTAGTAAGTAATGCATGTATTACAGGGACGTCCCTATGGATTACTGTATCATTAATAACTACTGTGCATGCGCCAATATGAAATCCTTGTAACAAGCTTATTTTCACAGCTTTCATCCGATCTGGAAGAAATTTTTAGGGAATGCGCGGGCTAGGGTGTAGACGGTCCCCTATCAGTTTCATTTTTACCAAATCAATACTTCATTCTGCGCATGTGCAAACGTCAATTCCATCATGTTCCATCTTTTCACTCTTTAGTCGTTCGAGTTCGCTTAAATTTGAATGATAGTTTGAAGAAGGTGATAGGTAAACGAGGAAGTTTTTTTTTACATAGTTTTCGAGGTTTTGCAGTCCCGCACTCAAATGTTCAATAGCTTAATTTTCAAAACAAAAAAAATCGTATTTTAATAAATTATAATTAATTTAAAAAATTTCGTTAAAAATAAAATATTTTTTTCGTGGTCCACTAGATACGCTCCCTCCTTTTATTTTCTCTAATTGTCAGAGTGAAAAATTCGGACAAACGCTATACTTCACTGCATTGGCGCTAAAATGCGCAATTGACATTAACTTCGGTTTTTTTTTAAACAGGAACCCCCATTTTTATTGCAGATTCGAATTCTAAGTTAAATTTCATGAAAATATGACCCATCACTCGATTTTTTAATGCGCACAAGCGGGCGCAATTTAAGCACCAAAAGTGCGCAATTCCGCTCTAAAAGTGCAAAAATTGTGAAATACTGAGTTCTTGAGGATATCCAATGGCCACAAGTAATACATGATTTAGGGGAATTTTTTCATGCTGAACCACGTAACGATATTCATTTATTGATAATTGCGACACCAACTTGGGAAAACGCCGGAATATCGACCGGAATTGCACTTTTCTTCAAGCATTTCCACACAGCACACAGCGTACTAGATGTAGTTTTTTCGGTGTACTCCCAAGTTGATATTGCAAATAAATTTATTTTATTTTATTTTATTTTTTTATTTTTTTTTCCTCATTTTGCGCGATATTTACTCATCTAATGATTGTTTAGGAAGTTACGGCTGTGTGTACAATGTCACTTTGAATCTGATTGTGCAATAAATAACGTTGGATCCGATATGTGCAGGTGTAGGTGCAACACACTGAAGCCCAATTATGCCAAAATCCCATTCTTCAATTTTCATCGATTTTTGAAGCGTATGTGAAAAGTTGCGTGTAATTTTGACAAGAATTATCAAGTTTATGACAAGTAAACAGTTTAAAAAAATATATATATATTTCGGTACGTTCTAACGTGGTTAATGATAATTGTCGAAGGGGGTACATTTTTGAGCACGTACACACAGGTATAGACATATTTCACCTTAATAACAGTTTTTGATATCTCCACAGTAAAGGAACCAACTGGGATCGAAATAACGAGAGCTTAGAGGTTAAATGTGAGTCATGTTGAGATAACGCCGGAGGAGGAAGGGGGTCCTATCAAGGCGTGGACAAATCGATAACGCGCGGTCTGTTTTTCTGACCACCCCTAACAACGTGGCAATATCACATACACAATTGACAAATACACGAGTTCAGAACTACCAGAAATATAGATAATTGTCATGACGACTTATAACAATGCCATGATCCTGAACAACATAGGATGATATGAGGATTCGTCTCTAAACAGGGCAATAAATAAAAATATTTCGTCTTGCAATTTTCCAAGACCAGCCCATATAAGTTTGTTTGAGGAGGATTTCACAAACTGTCGGCGAACAGCTCTTCAAATTCGTTTTGTTTGGCACTGTTAATGATGTTGTAAGCTTTTCAGAAGTCAACATCCCAGATCCTATTTGCTCACTCGCAGTACCTTAGAGCGAAACTTGACAGTAATCTATTTCGTCTTGCAATTTTCCAAAACCAACACATATAAGTTTGTTTGATGAGGATTTTACAAACTGTTGGCATACTAAATTCTTTTTGTTTGGCACTGTTGAAGCTGTTGAAGGCTTTTCAGAAGTTAACATCCAAGATCCTATTTACACACTCGCAGTACCATAAAGCGAAACATGGCTGTAATCAATTTCGTCTTGCAATTTTCCAAGACCAGCACATTTAAGTTTGCTTGATGAGGATTTCACAAACTGTCGGCAAACAGCTGTTCAAATTCTTTTTGTTTGGCACTGTTGAAGCTGCTGTAAGCTTTTCAGAAGTCAACATCCAAGATCGTATTTGCACACTTGCAGTACCTTAGAGCGAAACACGACGTAAATTGTGAACTAGAATACTAGGATACTGTTTTTCTATACCTATTGAACAATCCATCCAGAAAAACAGCGCAGATTATTTTTACAAAACTTGCAACATGCTGATACGCATACGTTCCAATACGACCAAACGTTCTTACAATCTCATGAGATGTGGTGTTCAATTTTTATGGATACGACTTGCTGACTGCAAGTTACCAGTTAGGGAATGAACATAAAATCCTACAGAACACGTAGGTAAATCACCAATTGTAATCTGCGAACTCACCCCTTCGTTTTGGAACCACTACCGGTGACAGTCATCTGGGTCAAAACGGCTCGGGAGCGCGTCGCGTGTTTTATTGTAAGAGGGTCAAACACCCGTAAATATCTCTCGGTGTTATCTGCTGTTTATCAGTTCGACAAGACGAAACCCGGGAGGAACCACTCCGACCGTAGACTCGTGCCACATGGCACGAATCGATCACACGAGCCCGGCACGCGGGAGCGGTCGGATTTGACTAAAATTCGTCAGTAGGTCAAGCTCTCGTACGCACATCGTTTGACTGCGTTTTTAAACGGAACGAAAACGAGGGGCGAGGAAGAGGAAATCGTAAGTTATAAATATCCGCGGCGGCTTTCTCGCGTGAGAGGAGGCTGAGCTCCGACTGGCGAAACCTATGAGTCATCGAACTACACCCCTGCGAGCGCATGTCCCGTGCACTGGTCTAATAAAATAAGGGTGGCTGCGGCGAGACACGGGGGTGGGCCGTGACCCCCTAACTGCAGGTTCGAAAATGGTTCGTCCCTTATAGCCGTATAATAGGGAGGTTTTGAAACGCTGAGTCGTAGTCGAGTGGGAGGAACTACGAATAGAAATGTAGCATTGCGCATGCGCGTAAAAAGCTAACGGTTAGCGGTCCATTGGTTGTACGAATAGAAAAATCCTATTCGGAGTCCAAAGGAAGCCGAATACAGCTCCAAATAATCAGCAGGCTTCCAGGTATAGTTTGTTGAGGGCATGCCCCGTCATCTTCTCGTATATTTTCCATATAAAGAAAAACTATACGTGTCCTAGCTGACATTTGATATAGAGATGATTGTTCAGCAGCGTTCAAAAAGGTAAATATACTTACTTGACCATCAATCTATATACTTGAGAGTGCTTGGTACGTAAAAAAAACATCAAAATAGTTATGAGGTCAAAAATGAAATTCACTATTCAAGAACTACTTACCTGTTATCCTTAAGAAGGAATCGGGTCAAGGTTTGTCAAAATGCAGTGAACCATTGGGGGAGTCCATTTTTTTAATATCCTACCACATTCATACAAGAGATTGGAATATTATATTATTCCATATATATTATTCCACATTTAGGAATAAGCTTCGATTGAACTTATGAAATTTGGCGTTTTATAGTATTGACGAGTTCCTCAAATCTAGTCATACAAGTTTGGTCAGTGATCTAGTTTTATAAAAGTGTTTTATTTTATATGTGGTTATTAAGTTTAATGGATTCATCAAATTTATATGTTGAGTTTACTTGTACCTACCGGTAGCCATAGATGATGAGTATATCAGCAGCCGAGGATATTTATGAGAGTACTCGCGCTAGCATTTTAGATAAGCTGTGATATAATTTAAAGCTATTTGTTAACTTTTAGATGTCTTATTTTTTTGTTTTTGTCTTTTGTATGCGTGTTTATTTATTTATTTTTTTTTTTTTTATTGAAGTTTGATACTGAATGACTAGCCTTAACTGTACGAATGAATATTTAGTATGCATGTAATTTATTGAGTGTTTGGCCGTGTGCTTGTTTGCTTTTTGGGTTTCGGCTTGGGGCTCTCGGTCGGCCCGGGGGCGGTCTCGCCTGGTGTTGCTTATAATGGAGCGATTGATTTAATCGCGTCTAGAGGTCCTCATCCAGAAATGGGTGGGCACCCTCGGGAGGCCGCCATGGTGGGTCGGGTCCGGGCTCGGCCGGGACGCCCCGGCCGAGCCACTTTTGGGATGGGCAGGCATCTCGGCTGGCATTTTCTTTAGAATTATTTTCTTTTTTTCTTTCTCAAGCAAGACTATTCACAGTTTTTCTTTTCTTTTCTGGCTACAGAGTTGATAATGTATTTTTTGTTTTCCTCCTCTAAAGTTTAGGTTGTTTTGGTATTTCTCCTGCGCAATCATGTGCTTCGAAAGATAAGTGATGGCAATATGACAATTTATACCAATATGACAATTGTGATGTACATTGTACTTCCACAAAATCTCTCTCTCTCTCTCTTTCTCTCTCTCTCTCTCTCTCTCTCTCTCTCTCTCTCTCTCCTCTCTCTCTCTCTCTCTCTCTCGCGCTCTTATAACCTATATAGCTATAGTTCCTATTTCAAGGTGGCATGACATGCACATTGTAATATATGAGTGATTTTCAAAAAAGGTGGTTGGTTTGTAGGATTCATCCGCACCTAAATTATGCTGATACCTTACAATGGATTCTAATGTTTCACAATCTACCATCTGTCCGATTTCAACTAATTCTGTTGAAATAGGTAACAATTGCACATGCCAAACCTGAAATTGGTTATTATAGACGAAGCTCCGATACTGATAGATGATTTCGATGAAATGGTAGGGATTGTGCCACTTGACACAAGAGATACTTAGACACAGACAGAAACTGCTGTCTTCGCCCTGTGTTGCGTATTAGCAGGTATCCACATCCTAAATAATGGTTCATTATTTTCAATAATGGTTCATTATTTTCAATAATGGTTCATTATTTTCAATAATGGTTCATTATTTTCAAACATGGTAATTGGCCAAGGGAAAAAGGTACAAAATATCGTGCATATGTAGGTAATAGGTACAGGTAGATACGAGTACATACATAGGTATATTTTGATCGTAGATCATGTTGATGTTCCCGAATGAGATTCTCCTAACCCAAGGTCATATTAAAAATATTTCATCTTACATAATCATGAATGTGTTTATAAATTTGTATTCTAAAAATACAGTTCATAAATATAAAAAGTCGTATTTTATTAAAAATAATCCCTGAGCTCTGAAAATCTTTTTTGAATTTTATTATTAGTTCAGAACCTATACGTGTTAATAATTGTTTTAGAGATAACGGGTGAAGGACTGTAGGGGGTATATGTCCATTCTCGTTTCTGCTCGAAGGGTACATGGAAAAGAAAAAAAGTTTAAGAAACACAGCCATAGAGTAATCATGCACTGCTATCTTATCTACTGATTAGCCAAACAATCTCTAAATTCCATCAATAATCTCGCTAGATAGTGGGACCGGAAGATATAGATTGGCTTGTAAATATCAGCTATATTCTTTCCTTATCTATCGATCTGTGTTTTTTTTCTATTAACTGCAGAGCGTAAAATTGCGGGGTCCTGAAACTGTCATGGTGTGAACCCTTTTGGGAGGCACGATGCGCCATGTTCTGATCATATATTATATACGAGGGGGGTTTCATAATTAAAGGCCAATGATCGGCATAGAAGGGCTAACACAGAAATAATAAAAACCATTGTGTAATGATCTGCAGCGTTTTTAGCATAATTTTGTCCATAAATTTTCCGTTTCGAGGCATTCTGAGACGATTACTGAAGTTTAAGCTTTTTCATATGTAACTACTTCAGGAATCGTTTCAGAATGCCTCAAAATTTATAATTTCGTACGCTAGACAGAACTGCAGCTGATTGGGGTTGGTCCCTTTCGATGCTATACTACGTTACCTAAAAGGAATGTGATAAAGAATGGCATGATATCTGAATTGTATATAGGTGAAAGCCACTGGTTTTCACAGGAAGGCTTCACAATATTGAAATAATAATCATTTTTAGCATTTTTAAGATGGGTTTCATGTCATCAGTATTATAGTTATGGATTTGCAGAATGTACATGTATTTTGACTGCTGCGAATAGAAGTTCGAAGTAGATACACATTTTTGCTGAAACTATGAGCAAATACTGATCAAGGGACATAGTGCTCAGTATGGAAGAAAAGCAACTGATCTTCAAGCAAAGTCGATGTACACACACAACCGAATCGCACCTAGGAAGTGCAAAAGCAAAGTTGAAGAGATAACCTCTAAAATGAAGCCAATTCAGGAGGCGACAGTATTCATTTAACTCGTATTAATGAAGTAGACAAACCAGTTTTTTCAAGCTACCGACAGTTATCCGGCTAATAACATCTGTGGATCATGGAACCATCTTTATTCAGCATAATCGTAAGATAATAGCTTTAATCTTGAGCAGCCTCATTATTCAATTGGAGAACAGATACCAAGAGCAAGAGCTCTGAAGGACTGGAAGAAGGTAGGCTTTCTCTTCATTCAACATTTTCTTCTTCATCAAATCAAGTCAAATGATCAAATTAAGTCAATCAAGGAAAAAGGTTAAAGAGTTAACATTTTATGGGCACTCTGGGTAACTAACGACAAACCGTATTGGTTAATATGTTTTATTATTATTATTATTTTTTTTTTTTTTAAGTGAAATACCGGAACACACACACATATATATTGGCTACAATAATTCGCTATGGTCATGGTCAAGGGAAACCATATTTAAATAATCACATTATCAAATGGGGAATTTTCAAGGTGGTGGGGTTTTTTATTATCTCAATAGATCTCAGCGAGAGCTTTCCAAAAAGGTGCTATATGGTGGATATCTAACCAGTATAACGGGTCTTGAAAGTAGTTTAGAGAGCTAGAGAGTAGATTTCATCTTTTTGACTTCTAAATCAACTGACACGTAGGTACCGCACTTTGTGGAGCATTGTGAGAGAACTCTGTTTATATCAAGCGTGCACTTGGCTAACAATTGAAAACATTCTCATGGATTTCGAAATTGCTGCCCATACGGGTTGAGTTTCCGAACTGCCAAATCCACGGCTGCAATCTCCATCTCTTCCAATCGTGGTATAGAGTGATCAAAAAGATGAAAATCTAATCTGTCTTTACCGGCGCAAAACTGAGGTGGTTACGTGGCTAAGGCTTTTTTACGGACCCGATTATGTAGAATCTGATGAAGTGAACAATGCGTTCACAACTTAATGCTGCAGGCCCCGACTGAAGGAATGTCATTTAGTTATTATGTATTGACTAACTATATTGAGCAAAGCTGTCGTTTTCCGCCTCGTATTTGGGCAGCTCCACCATCATGCGATTCCCCCCGAACGACGAATGGGGCGGAAGCGTTTCACGCAGATTTCAACCGGCAATTTTATAACCCACACCCCAACATACACCATATATAATTGAAACTTTAGAGGCTGTGCAGGCGGAATTGGACCTAAAAATCAAGTCCATCAGGAAGGGCTGAACGATCCCACCTCGGATACATCTGGCAAAGAAAGTCGCCTTTCTCGTAAACTGTTGGACTGAGTATCAAGAGCATCGGGACATTATGCTTCATTTCACCCAAATCAACAATCACTCTGCGCTCGTGGAAAAAGAATGAAGTGAGGAGATAATTTGACGCAGTAATGAGGAGCATTACGAAGAACCAGTAAAAACGGTATCAACTAGTTTGCCACAACTTAGTTGTCACAAAACTTTCCGCAAACGTGTCGAGGAATTCAGTTGCTTCCCGCAAACGTGTTTCCCACAGAATTATATTATAGGAGACTTTGCAAATTGAGGTATCAACTGCTAACTCAAATAAATCTTTAAAAACTGTTAAATTTTATGGAGTTCTACAGAAAAACACCGGTGTATCTTGTTTGTATGTATGTATGGCGAATATACGTTTGGAAAGAAGTGTAAAGTCTTGTACCAAAAGTACCATTCAGATAAGCACGAAATGGTAAGAAATAATGAGTCCTAACAAAATATCCGATTTGTCTTAGAGACATGGGGGATTTAATTATCGCTGGTGAAGGATTAGATTTTGTGATGATTAGTGCCGCCGTGACACCGACACATCGTAAGTTTGAGTTAGAATGCTATTTGATGAATCCAATAATATGAAAGAAGAAACGAACTCATTTTCTGATGATGTGGTTTGGGCCGGTTCCATTTCCCTTGGTTGATGCCCGAATCGAGCAGAGAACACAGATGAATCGACGAAGACTGCCTAATACTATTTAAGGGCAATGTTATAATGAATGCAACACGACTTCGAATTGGATCAACCTGCACCACTGAAAACTTGAATTGTAATGAAAGTCCAGATCGGATGTCTTGTATTTTAACTAGACATTATCTAGGAGTAGAAGAATTCGCGGGACACTTAACTGCAAATTGATATGGTTGTCGGCAAGCGGAAACTCCGCTGTAGTCGGTACAGTCATAACACGATAAGCACTCAGAATGATTCTATTACCAATCTAAAGCACTTTTATGATGCCAAACCGAACATTGAGGTCCTAGATAGCACCAGACCTACCTAATCTTCAAAACATGGGAACAGGAAGACGCAGTTTTTAACGCAATTAAAGTTTGCATTCCATGGTATAGTCTGAATACTATAACACCCTGGCGATTGCGTATTTAGGAACTGTATTTGGAATCTAAACTCCTCATCTAACCCCTACCGGAGGGAAATTAATTCAAATTAAAAAACACGCCTACACTTTCCTGGCATTCAACACGAGCCTACCCTCTAATAGAAAATTAATTATAAAAATGAATCAACAACTACGCTTCAGAAGTACATCTCAAGATAACCCGGTTTCGTGAAGTGAAAATTCCATCGGAATTATGTCAGCAGATACGAGCGTTGTAGTTACAGGGGGATTTTTGCTATATTCCACCAGCTGTAGCTTGCTCCATTGTTGTTGATTTTGTTTCCTGCTAAAGTTCTAGCACTTAGGGAGAGTAAACAAATGAATTTACAGCTACTCGGGTGGTTTCGTCCAATGTTTTTGGGATGATATCAATAAATGAGACCCACCCCATTAAAAAAAAAAGTTAATGTTCCCTTGAAAGTTTTTGAGATCTTGTTTTTCCAATATTTTAGCCCTTAATTTTAAACTCTAGAATTCGTTTCAGATTGTCTCAAAACGGATTTCAATGCAGAAAGTTTTCAAAATTTTTAATTTTAAAATTTTCTCATCTATTGCAATAGCTTCATTTCCTACGAAAATTCGCTAAAATGAATACGTGGGTGGATATTGAGGAAGATATGCGTTGTATGGATCTGTGGCTCACGGATGGACGGATGTATGGTCGGAGATGTCTAAATCGAGAAATGGGAGTTGAAATTTCGATGTTGGTTCACACAAAAACCGTCACTTTTGTCCAAATACGGTTAATGTCTAAGAGACAATACACTGCTCCAACTTGGTACAATATGTATTCAAATTTACCTAGCAAGACCAGGAGATGGAGCAGCACTCAAAACGGTGCTTTGTGGAGACATGGCCAGATGGTGAAGATGAGCAACACATTGGTGACTGGCAACAGTCCGTCAATATTTGAAAACTACCGTAGCAGCTCACCGACCGTAAAAAAACTATCGTTTAAAAGGTCGTAAAATAATAAAGTTACGAGCGATGATGGCAGCTGAGTGCATAGGCAACTGCGGTGCACAGCCAACAGTCCATAGTAAAGTTCCAGTTATGCAGCATGATCGTATGAGCAAATTTTCGAAAATTATCGTATTATATTATGTTACATTGTTATGAAATTTGAACTCTTTGAGTGCTTTGAAATTGTTAACCAACTACTTTATGGCAAAAAACTAGTTCTAAAAATACGTAATATTCTACAAGAAAAAAAATTGGAATTTTTGCAAAAAATGAAGCTATTCCAATGGCTCCAAGAATTTTAAAATGAAAATTTTCGAAAAACATCTTTATTGAAATCCGTTTTGAGGCATTCTGAAACGATTTCTGAAGTTTGCGCTTTTTCGCATGGTGCTCCAAGATTGGTAATGTACGTAACATTGTCAAGTTACCGATAACATTAATATGTATCATAGTAATACTCGAAGTTCCATTTTAAATAAACTCGTATATCGTTCTAAACCCGGTAGTAACGCCAGAAGTTATAGACACCTTTTTGTGCATCTGAATTCATTTTCTCGAACTGAAGGTTGAGGAGCACGTGGCAAGTTCAAACTCTGGAACTGAGGGTTCCTTACGACTGTTACTGTGGTGTGTGTGTGTGCGTGTCTGTGGTCAATATGTGCCCACATATGAAGGTAATGACGATTACACCACAAATGCTACACGTTCATTACCTCAAGTTCCTAAATACTCATTGAGTCTTCACAGGAGCTCCCCCCAGGAACTTGTTATTTTGAACCGTTACTTGTGAAACCCATTGTGGGAAAAGGACAAGGGAGTGGCGGACAGACGCATATGAATAGTTAGGCTCTAGGTGTAGTAATGGATACCAAGTTTTTACTAGAAAACAAATAAGATCAACGGTGGAAATTGATCGTTTTCATCTTGAAATTTTATTTCATGTTGTTAATGATTTTGTCCCAAGCCATCCAGTTGGGATTGTTAGAGATATTTTGGTTGATGATTTTTTTATGATCGTCAGTAGAAGTGAATGTAAACTCCATAAGGGCAAGATACCTACAGTTGTAGAAAATCCGAACTTGGTTACTGGAAGTTCAGCTCCAGTTGAAAATCCTGATTGTGATTACTCTGTATTTGAGTCATTGATGACTCAGTTGTCCTTGGAGCCCAGGATCGATATGTAGGAGAATGATCTCAATTAGCTCAGTTTACCTTATAATAATAACAATGAAATGTTTGGAGATCAAAATTCATCTGAAACATCACTTAGTGTTATGGCCACAGTAAATTCCAATGAACATTTTTACGCTAGGTACTGATTTACTTAATAAAATTCGAACTGAAATGTCAAGTGACTTGAGACCAAAACTTTTAGAAATGTTGGGTAAATATGTTGATTATTTCACTGAAGGTATTCCGACTACCCGAGCAAAGACAGGTGAATTTAAGCTAAGGTTAATAGATCCCTCTAAAATTGTACATCATCGTCCCAGCGCAATGATCTGTAGTTAGGGGACACATAGCGGAGTTGGAAAAAGCAAATATTATTCGACCTAGTCAATCCCCTTACGCCAGTCCAATATTACTTGTTCCCAAATAGACTGGTGGGTTTCGGATGGCAGTGGATTATCGCCAGCTAAATGCTAATACAGTCCCAGATCAGTTCCCTTTACCATTGATTGCGGACAGAATTGCACGTCTCAAGGGTGCACGATATTTCAGTATTTTTAACGTGGCCATGGGTTCTCATCTAATTCTTTGTGGGGAGTCTCATCCATTGAAAAAATAGCTTTTGCTACCCCAGATGGCAGCTGGGAACCAACCGTTATACCTTTTGGTGTCCGGAATGGGCCTTCTATTTTTCAGTGTGCTGTTGCTAATGCGCTTGGTGTTCTCATGCATAGTTATGTTGTGTGATGATTTACTCTGAGTTGCCACTACTATTGAAAAAGCCCTATACCGTTTAGACCATGTTCTTTCAGTTTTGACTAATGCTGGTTTTTCCTTCAAACCTAGGAAATGTGCTTTCATAATGACTAAAATAAAATACCTAGGATACGAGGTTGAAAATGGTGAGGTTCGCTCTAATGCTTCAAAAGTTGAATGCTTAACGAAACTTCCTCCACCCCAAACTATCAAAGAGCTTCGAAAATTATTGGGGCTTGCCTCATATTTTCGTACCTTTATCAACGGTTTTTCTCAAATTGCTGCCCCTTTATTCGTTTTCACACGAAAAACACCAGACAATACAAAAAACATAAACTGGACAGAGGAAAATGAAAATATTCGTCAGAAATTATTTTAAATTTGACTACCCCTCCTGTTCTTATAATTTTTAATCCAGATTACCCTATTGAGCTGCACACAGATGCAAGCAATTTAGGATTTGGAGCAGTTTTTATTAATATCATTGATGGAAAACCTAGAGTAGTAGCCTATTTCAGTAAGAATTCAGCTGAATCTCGATATCATTCATACGAATTGGAAACCCTGTCAGTAGTTTACGCAATTAAATGTTTTCATAATTACTTACAGAGTTATCATTTTACAGCAATTACAGATTGTGCTTCATTAAGTGCACTCAAAAGAAACTTGACCTTCCCAGAGTCCAACGTTGCATAAACGTAGAGCTGCGATTAACTGAATGGTTCATTGCAGCTCAACAGGAAGACACTTTCATTTTTGATTTAAAATCAAAACTTTTATCGAAAGAGGAAGACGACGAATTGCCAAGTACATACGACATTCGTTCAAATATGGTTTGTCGTAAAATATAGCATAACGTCGTACTCGCACTCTTCCTATGTTCCTCAGCGACTACGTCATTCAGTGGTAGCCAATGTTCACGAATCTTTTTTTTTTTTTTTTTCACTTAGGCTTTGAGAAAACATTGGAACCTCTATACCAACATTATTGGTTTGAAAATATGTCCCGTTTCGTTAAAAAGTTTGTTAAAAATTGTCTAGTTTGTAAAATAAAAAAATTGGTTCACGTCAGATCAATTTACACTCACACATAGACTGTTTATTAGGTTCACACACACACACACAC